>KK122150.1:0-64534 GCA_000611955.2 Stegodyphus mimosarum
ACCGAAATCAGATACATTAAAAGATAGCAGAAATTTTCATGTGTAATGAATATAGAAGGTAGCTTTCTGTACGGAATAATCCGGCAGTAACGCTGAGAGGGTAAAGTTTGAGAAATATTACGAAACACAGAATTTGAGTATATTTCAAAAACTGGATCAAAATGCGAAAATAGTTAACATGAATTGAAACATTTTGAAGATTTTAAGTATTCAGTTAATACGAAAACCGTTCACTGTATTGCGAAACTTAGTAAATAAACGAATTTCGACTTACAAACGGGTTTCTATGTATAAATAAATATCACCTTAAATATAATGAAATCTAGGAAGGTAAAGTCTTCAAATGAATCTTTTTCTTAAAAAATGTATGTGCAATATTCCTTAGAGGTAATCACTATCTTTACCTTTTTTACCTTTACTGTATTACATCTTTATGTCTCCTGTAATAGCTGTATCTAAATATTTAAAAAAAAAAAAAAAAGGAAACCTCCCCAGACTTCCACTGATATGCATTAAAAATGCACACGAAAGAAAGTTACATTGTAAAAATAAACAATTTCTACTTAATAAGCATTTATCAAAGCATAAATGGGTAACCATTATATGAGCTAATAACAGATGATGAGCTTTAAGCCTTTAATTAATCATAACTGAATCTTTTCTCAGAACAACATTTGCTGAACATTGTTGAAAGCTAAGTAAATAATTTTAATTTCTGCACATTTTATAATGTTTATTTCTGCACATTTAGAAATATCAATCGAGGTCTTTGAACGAAGCTGCGATGCTTAATAATTGCATTCAGTATAGTTATAAACATAAGTGTTAGGTTATGACAAAACAAATACAGCACCTCTGGTTAGAGATAATGTATATGAAAAGGAACATATTCTGGAAATAATTTTTTAAGCATTTGATCTCAAAATGTAAAATAAAATTTGAAACATTTAGAAGGATAATATCAAAGAAGGATTTTAATAAATTCTACCTTTCTAAGTAAAATAGTATTTATTGTTTATCTTTCGTATAGGCATTTATTACCACTCTTTGGAAACATAACAATTCAATAAGAATTCCAAGTACTTCGAAGAAGTTTCATAGTTATATCTCTACTGGTTGAACAAGATAAGCGCTATTAAATAAAAAAAAACAATATCAGAGAATCGGCATTTTGTTTTCTGCAGTTTTTCCAAGCTTCAAAACAATCTGATCGCCCTCGCGCGCACTGCGACGCGGCCTGTCCCGCAAAGTGCTTTTAAAAAGGACGCGGCACAGCCGCACATGACTTTTCTTCCAGCTGATAGAGAACGGAGCGTGACAAGCCACGTTCTAACTCTTAAGGGGGCGGAAGAGAATGCAACAGGGAGGAAGAGAAGAGAAAGAGAGAATAGGCAAAAGTTGCGCTTCTCTAGAAGATCCGACGAACATCTTACCCGCAAATCCACGAGTGCCGTCTTCGGGGCAGCGCCTGCGGTAACAGGAGATGGCGTTGCATTCCGACTTTCCTGAGCATTCGAGTAGCGCACCGATTTCCTTCGCTCGTGACGTCAAAGCGAGGTGACAACCTTTGACGGGGCGCAGGTGTTGGCGAGTCCACGAGAAACTGCAGGAGGAAAAGAGTTTCCCAAATCTCTCAGCTGGATCATTGGACGACGTGATAAGGCCGGAAACATGGACGATACGCTTCGTGCTCTCCGAGGCCTTGGTTTGGAGCTTCCGGCCATCGGAATCGATACCTGCTGCTGCAACTGTCACGTGGTCCTCTCGGTCGTCCCATCCCGAGCGACACCCATTCGTCCGGGCCGAATGTCCGGTCGTTCTTTGAAGGATAGTTGGCGAAACTTAACGGCGGGAAAACGAAGTTTTCAATTACTAGTACCACTCCTGGTTTACCGACACGATTTTCTCACTTTTTCCGGTTACCGAAGGAACTGGGGAATAAAAGGCCAATTTTTTTCCTCACAAAAACACTTAAAAAACCTCACTTTGAGTTATTAACTGTTACATTTTAATACTGAAACAAATAACGTTTAGCATAAAAGTACTTTATGTATGAATCAAATAACAATTAATACAGAAATGTTTAACTTCTTTCATGCAAACTATTATAAGCAAATATTAGGCGCGCAAATTATTTTCTGATCCAAATGATTATTTAACGAACAGAAATTTCTCCCTCTCATGTTAATTTTCAGAATAAAGAAAGAAGCAAAATTCTTTAAATTATATTTTCGTTAATGTTTATCACGAGCAAAAACCTCTTCCATATGAAACCCAGGTTCTCGTATGATAAAGATTTCTGTTGGGAATTGTTTTCAAATTTGCGCACAAAACAATAACCACTTGGAAATAATAAGTTTCTTTATATTACGAATTTTTTTTTAAAATAAACAGCCTGTTATAAAATCCCTACCCTAAAAACCACAAACTTCCAATTCTATTCATAAAATTCGCTTTATAAAAATTGCAGTACATATATTAGATTTCTGGCAAATTTTAAAGCTACTTTTAAAGTCACTATAAATGATAATCATATTAATGTATAAATACCTTTAAAAATAAAAATTAAAGAAGCTGTTGGAGCTGTTCTTTGGAAGGGTGGGAAGGGCGGTAAAAAATAAAATAGCAACAGCTCCTCGGATGATTTCTCAAACTAAAAATGACTTTTCTGCTTGAAATTATATTGGGGACAAAAGAGATTAAATTTCTACAAAATTATAATAATTTGAGCTTAGAATAATGTCAAACAAACATTTACAACAAGGCAGAAAAGAGAGCTATTTTCCTATTGAAAAAATATCTGCGTAGTGGTTCTTTCATAAATAATGCGGTTTTTTTCAACTGCGTGAACTAAATGTCGGAAGGGGTTTGCATAAGCATGATGTAAAGGCAATAAGTAATGTTGCTTTGCTTTTATTCTCAGTTCAATCTTTGAAGAAAGCAGTTTAAGTTATTTTTTTTTGGTCAAAACTATAATGGAAGGGACAAAGTAGCATATTCAGCATATTTTGTTTCATGAGTTTAGTTAAATAATTTTCAACAAGAATATTAATGCAGTATATGAGGATTGTCCAATAAGGGTAAGTCAGTATCAATGGTGTTTCCAGAAATTCTGAGCCGGAAACTACAGCCTAAAAGACGAGTCTGGTCTGTGGAAATCGACGAGGATGTCATGCAAACCCTAGTGGAACAAAATCCCATTGTTGAAAATTAACAAATGGCGAAAGAAAGTAACCGCAGTTTTTACAATATGACTCAATAAATTACTTGAACGTTTATTTAAGAGAAATTTGCATTTTCTTCCAATATCTTCTTAAGTTAAAATGAGGAATATTTTTATTCAAATAATTTTGTGTTAATGAGCATTAAAATGATTATTAAAATTATAAAACTATGTTTACAGTAAATTAAATAGTATACACTGCAATATAAAAAAGAAACAGTTATATATAAAGTATTTGTAATTGAATTTTAAACTAATTACTGTGGCTCTTAAATTTTATTTGAATTTTTTCCTTTACGCAGAAGTGTATTTTTTTACATTTTCGTTGCAATAAAAGAAAATGGAAAATCTAACAAAATGCAATTTCTTCTTTTCGCATAAATTTATCTTTTACATTTTTGCTGCAATAAAAGCAAATGGAAAATACAACAGAATGTTCTTTAATCAATGATCTGACATTTAAACAACCTGCAAAAAGAATGATAAGAGCTTCTTATCAGCCTGGCTCAAAACACATGCAAATAAAGGTGATTTTGCTCAAAGGTTTGCTAGATTAAACATAGAAAAAAGTTTTCCAAGTCCATTAAATGCTAGGCCGAAAATTCTTTAGCATCCAAGATAAGAATACGGTAGAGTAAATCTAAGGCAACTATCATTCTGCCATAGCAAACATTTTAAACTAATCAAATTGAAGGACATAAGAATTCCATGACGTAGTTATTCTTTTGCTTTGTGTCCCTACAATTATCAAAATTCGTGTCACTTAGAAAAGGCAGAAAACTTTTGATTTTAGCTTAAATGCAAAGAAACTGTTTTCCAGTAGTGCAGCATATCAAAAGCTGCATAAAAAATTATATTTTAGTACTTTCTTTAAAATTCATAATTTAAATGTATTCCTCGGTACTTATTAAATATAATTTTGAAATAGTTATATTTAATGATTAAGGATGACTGTATTTAAGTATCATTTTATTCTTTGTAATGGATATTTAAGTTCTGTATACTTAAATCTGCCGAATTCAGAATCCAAAAAAAATGTTCATTTATCCATTTAAAAGCATTTGTCAACTAAAGTTGATAAATATAGTGCTGTTAAGCTTATAGGGCGAAAAGAAAAGTGTCTTCTGACAATATTTTCAGCTGTAAACGCTAAATTTTCTGTCACATAAACTTGAGTGAAAAGCTTAATCTGAAAAACTAAAAGACTGAAACAAGAGAAATTAAGCACTTGTTCACATATAATGATTAGTTAGTTAGTTAATTGCAACAAAGTATTAAAATGCTATTTAAATGGTATTTAGAGGGATTCTTTTTCAAGAAGGGGTGGTATTTTCGTGAAGAACTTTTTAGAAAACATTTTATCGCGGTCGCATTCCACATACTAAAAAACATGAAAACTCAATACAAACACCAGGAGATTGAAAGAAATCGCCTTAGATTCGATTCCTTTTCAGGCTTCAAGCATCTAACGAAAAGTAAAATACCATGTGTTCTGTGACTTTAGCCATTTCGTCAGTGGCCGAATAGACGAGGCTCTTTGCGCATTACTGCCTCGTCCTATTCCGGCCGCTGAATGGGATAGTTGTATGACGTTTTAGTATTCTATCGCATTTATAAAGCGAAATCGTATTTCTACTTCTTTAAAAGGACATTTTTCTATAAGTATATACCGGTAGTGTGCTTTGTGATACTAAATAACCGATACCATACGACCACTAAATTGAGACATAAGAAAAAAATGAGACAGAAGTCCATTTCCGGAAATAAGACGCATTATTTTCCGATTGGAACAAAACTCCATTTTCTAATCTTCTAACATTTTCGAGGCTTTCATTTCTCGCAGTATTTGCATATTTTATACCTAAAACCTCAAAATGTTAAGCAAATCCAGGAATACTTTAACTATTGCCACAGATAAATGAAAGTTAATAATCTGCTGGGTGCAAATGATTAATATTAGTTTTTAGAAGAAGTTTTTTCTATTATTTTAGTTAGTTTACTTCTAGAGATATTAGGTATTTTTCGAAAGCAGGAGAGATGAAAAATGAGCAATGCCCTCTCCGGGACTCGAGCCACGGACCTCTAGAATACACGCGGAATGTGCTGACCACTACACCACGAGGGCATGCTAAGAAAGCGGGAGAAATACCTTATATACTATCCCTTTTAAAGGGCGACTGGGGATTAGGGGAACCAAACGCCAAATCCCGGTAGTGGAGAATCATCATCTACCACCTTTTTTAGTTCGGGCGCCACTGTAGAGAAATTAGGTAATTTTTTGAAGGCTAGAGAGATGAAAAATGAGTAATGCCCTCGTCGGAACTCGAACCACGGACCTTTCGAAATACGCGCCAAGTGTGCTGACCATTACACCATGAAGGCATGCTAAGAAGGCGGGGGAAATACCTTATATATTGAAGTGAGAAAAAAAGACTTGCGTTGATTTCGACCAATTTCTTCTGCTTATGTATTCTATCGAAAAATGTTATTAGTAATAAAAAACACGTTGATTTCGACCAATTTCTTCTGCTTATGTATTCTATAGAAAAATGTTATTAGTAATAAAAAACAATATTTCTGACATGCACTCTGTCATCTTTCAAACACAACGTAATTTTAATGATTTTAAAAATAAACACTAATGTCTTGTGATCGGCAACCTCCTATCGTAAACTTCCGATCCAAAAAGGAAACCTCTGTGATTCTAGATTATCTTTACAAAGTTTCAGACAATGACTAAATATAGAGAAAAACGTACATTAAAAAATAATGCGTCGTTGAAGCAAATCTGAATCTTTAAATTCATAGTTTGTTCTATGATTTGTCAATGATATCTGTATTAAAAGGGATAAAAACCTATAATATTATTATTAAGTATATACTTTAAATGTGGATCCTTTTCATAATATTTTTATTTCATATTTGAAATAAAAAATACTCAGCGTTTCGAGCCATCTGGTAGATATTTGACATGAAAATCGAAATCACCTTGTAGAGTCATTAGGTTATTTAGGAATAGGAGCGATGAAGAATGAGCAACACCTTCTCCGGAAGGGAAACACGGACCTCTTGGTTACGCGCCGAGCGTGGTGACCACTACACCACGAAGGCATGCGAAGAAGGCGGGAGAAATACCTTATATACTCCCCCCTTTTAAATGGCGACGGGGGATTAGGGGCCCCAATCACCAAACCGTGGTGGTGGAGAATCATCATCCAGCACCTTTTAGTTCAGGCGCCACTTGTAGAGTCATTAGGTTATTTCGAAGTAGGAATGATGAAAAATGAGCAACACCTTCGCCGGGAATCGAACCACGGGCTTCTCGGTTACGCGCCGAGCGTGCTGACCATCACACCAGGAAGGCATGCGAAGAAGGTGGGAGAAATACTTTATAACCTTATTTCGATTACAGATTTTCTTAAACAACTTATAAGAAACGTTCACAGCCAGGATATTAATAGTTTACACGTAACAATTAATTACAGAAAATTATTGTGAGGATATTTTATGGCGAATTTTAAATGCAGAATGATAAAGTTTAGCCCAAAATATAAGAAAACAAAATTATTTGGCGAAGGGTGTAGGAAATTCGTAATCCTTCGTATGGTCAACTTTTCCTTATTAGAAAAATCACTTTCATGTAAGTTAAACCACAAAGATATCACAGCGGGGATGAAGAGTGCAGAATCGTATAATAAGTGCTGCGACGCAATTATTTCACTTAACAGCAATTAAAGAATTTTCCTATCGGAGCAACAAAACCCTACTCTTTATTAACCATCTGTCAGTCCACAATTGTGTAATTTTCCCCACATATACCTGTGTTTAAAAAAATACATTTTTAACAGATTGTCAGTTCATGACAGAATGTCAGTTTCTGCTGATGAATTTTTCTCATTCATTACAAAGGGGCAGGATTTCTCAACCGCCAGTAAAGTGAAGAATGTTTTGTTTTTTTATTTTCTATTAACCGATTTTTCGATCGGCGTTTGCAAATCTTTTCACGATACCAGCATATGTAGCTCTCAAATCACTTTAATTTTGCGCAGAAGCTAACTATACTGGAAGTTTACGCAAAACGAAGCACAGATGCTTTTTTTAATTGGTTTATTATTATCATTTTACGGTAGGCTGTTTCGGGGCACAGATACTGTTTTAAAAATGATTTCATCCAGTTTCAATGGGTTTTTTTAAGTTTTTTCACTTTCTTCTATCAATCTTCTTTCACATTCTATTACATGCAGATCTAGAGTAAGTACAAATTATGATCTATGACACCTATGAGTAAATGCACTTTGCAAATACAAGTCACGATTTATGTTCTAATGCTTTAATCCATAAATACTGCCTCAATATCAGTGTTGTCCTCTATGTTGCATTTTGTAATTGTTCATGGGTTCAGTCATAAATGTAAAAGGTTTTCGCACTGAATTTACCATCTCCCAAATCAAATGTAGCATTGAAATATCCATCGAGAATCAAAATACTTTGCCATACCATCAGCCAGCTGTTACAAACCTATTCATGACTCAACAATTTTCAGTGTCACAAAATCAAGAGCATTTTGTGGTTCAGTGTCCTTTACTAGCATTAAAAAATCATTCCTGCATTTCACAGAAGATTTTAGAAACGTCACATGACCATTCTCTGTGGTGAAGGCCGGTAAACATCTCAACGCATAGCTTACATAAATACGGACTCAACTACGTTTTTCCGACCGTCCAGTGTCAACAAACCAGCCTTGCCACCAGATACTGTGACATCAGATGCAATAACAAACTGCATAGATTGAAAAGTATCAAAACTCTATACAGTGTATTACCATTTGTATAAAATTACTTACTGAGAAAAACATGTATGGTCGCAATAGCTGGTACAGAATTTGTCTATTATTATTATTTTTTATCTCTAATTTAGACGTACGTATCATTAAAATGATTACAAAATAAACTCTTCCTTTACAGAAATTCAAATTTCTTAACTTTTATTCTCTCTTACTTCTTAACTTTTAAATGTTCAATGTGTTATACGTATTAGCTATTCAAACTTCAATAGTTTTGTAACCTTATTTCAATAGTTTCATTTCTCTGCGTGATTCAGTGGGAATATGTAACTTTTAATGGGAACTTATACCGCAACAAAACGATTAAAATTACCTTCTTTGCACCTGTATTTATTTGTGATAAAAGCTGAATGAACAACGCTCGTCATATCTTTGGTTTTGAAGAGCTTCTTTAGTAAAAGTATGATAAAACACTCGAAATGTCTTTGATATTTTGCGCTTTCGCTACTGCATAAACTGATTGACAGCTGAAAGTTACATCTTGAATATAAGCTCATTTTATATCTTTAGATTTTCTGAACATTTCGAATAAAGTACACGTCATGAACTTGAAGATACGATGTGTAGATATATGTCAATATGCCATAGTTGCGAACACCGCCCCCGATTTCATCTGAAGACTCCCGGTTTTCCGCCTCGCGTTCTCTTGGCTGATCACCGAATTTCCCAGTTTTAAATTTTTAACGTTACCAAGAAAAATGTTCCCCAGCAATAAATTAAATTTATGAATCAAGGATGCTTAAGTTGTGTAGATACCTTTCTGCCATTCCTAGTGACTTTCATCATAATTTTCCTTACTAAATTTTACTTGATATTTTACGTGACTTGAATTGTCTTACTCTACTGTAGTCATTTATAGAACATTTTATGAAGATTCAACGAGTGTTAATCAATGTTAATATTTGTATTCAATTTTGTTTTACATCAATAAAGGGCACAATAATAAGTTTATATACACACAAGTGAGCCCATAAGGTATTAATTTTATTTTTAGCATATTTCAAATTTATTTACTAAATAAAAGCTTTCCTTTCCGACTCAGGATTTTCTCAGCATAAAAGTTTAAAAAAATTATTAAATGACTAGTGAAACATCATAAATTTAGACTGTCTTACTAAACACGAATTTATTTTACGTCAACATCATATTAGAGATAGTTCAATAAGATAAATAATGCATCATAAAGTGAATTTAAGTCAGTTTGAGTCCCTTTGAACTGGCGAAGCCGTGCAGCTCGAACAAGCTTCCGAAACTCTCGGCTTTCGTGAGATAACTTCTCGGTTTTGCATATAGAAAATAGTATATGTATATATATATATATATATTGCTGTATGCTATTAAGGATTTTAAATGCTTCAAATTTTCTGTCTGTGCTAATACTTTTAACAAATTTTAACAAAAATATGAGTCTTAATTAACAAGCTTTCTTCGTTATTTAGTGATAAACAAGACTCAAAATGTGGTAGGAAAACTTGATTAAACCACTTACTTCGGGTTTTAACCAAAGCAATATTTGCATTTAGCAGTGCGCAAAATATAGACTTAAGTTTAGGGTAAATGAAAATCGAATTTATTAAACAGCTGTAGGAGAGGCCCATATCATATAGGAGCCCATATCAATCTAAGACCAAATCTATGGTTGTTCATATTAATCCAGCTACAAAATGTTCCTTTCTAACATCCAAATACTGAATAACTCAGCACCTCTCCCTTTAAAGTATAAATAAACTCCGGGAATTCAGTTTCCGGACTGGATTTAGATCAGCTTATCAACAGCTACATGTACATTTAAGAGTTAACTTTTTAGTTAGGAAAGGCTAGAAGCAATAACAGGGTCATCATTTAATTGTTTAAACGATGCTTTCTGTTGAACTGAAAACTCATCTCTCTTAAGCTTACTTTGTATTCTTTACTCTCAAGTCAGCAAGCACAAATAACTGAAAAATTTTCGATAAAATGTTTATAAGGTAAAGAATAAGTAGAAAATAATAATAGGTAAAGAATAAATAGGTAAGAAAGTTTATAAGAATAAATAGATTTATAAGGTAAAGAATTAATAAAGGAATAAAATAAAGTTTTATTACCAACTTTTTAATAAATTAAAGAAGTTAATTAGTAAATTTATAATATTACAAAGAAAGTTATAGTTTAGTCATGTTACTTAGCTATGACACAAATTTAATGATGAATTTATAATTCGACAAGTAAAGTTACAATATGCTTAGTAAAATTATAATTTATATTTTAGTATGGTTTTATTTGATTTATTTAATTATGGCAAAGTATTCGAGGGCTATCTTTAGTAAGAGTAAAGAAGATTTTTTAGTGTGTTTCAAAATAAGTAAAAAACTGACAGCATTTTCTCATATTCTACAGGAGAGTTATTTTAATGGCTCCTAACAATTCAACTAAAAAAGAATATGTTTTAAACAGCGTAAGTTTTCAATACAATCTTTTTGTGTCCTCCTAACTATGGATATTAGATATAAAAGGAGAGCTATCCAAATAAGCACCGAAAGATGTATTTCAAGCAAACTTATGATATCGATTTATTTTTAAATCATTTAAAACTGACGAACTGCTGATTTAATAAGACGAAACAATATATTATATAAATTTCTGAGAGTTGTTTATTATGTTTTAGAAGATTTATTTTAATAAAAAAGCAGCTATTTCGAGTCTAATTTTCAAAATAATGCACTTAAATATCTGTAAGGGAAAAAACAGAAATGTGGTCTAGTCAAACGAAGAGTTTAAACTACATTGATCAAATTTAAAGAAGTCTAATTTCTAACTAACAACCATGCAATGAATTTGTAAATCTGATTACTGTTTGGAGTATTTAGTCTATTTCAAAGTGTAAAACGAAATGTTTATTCAAAAATTCTGGGATAAAAACTGTCTACTGCAGTTATGAAGACATGGAATTGTATCAAAATTATGTAAATTACTCCCATTTATGATTTCAAATTTTATTATTTCCATCACTGACTTTAGCTAAAAATTGTGTATTATGTTTCGTTTACCTTTTAAATTTACGTATATATATTTTTATTCTCAACATTAACTGATATCCCTGGCTATTTTAAAATTTAAGCACTTTACGCGTAAATAAGGGAGACTATTTGACATGAGATACTTGAATCATTCTACAGCTGCTCTTGTTCAAATTTTCCGAATTATAACAAAAATAGCATTTTGTTCAAAATCTTCGGAGAGAAATTAAGCTACAGTTAGAATGGAAAGAGTTATCTAACACGTGTATCACATTAAAAAACTCATATTCATTTGCTCTTTATTTGAAAATGGAACTTTTGGAAAGATAACTCAAGACTTCAATTAAATCCAGAAGGTATTTCAGAAGAATATTTCCCATTACAAAGAGTAAAATTTTTTATAAGGGTTTGTTTAAGGGATGACACTTAACATAACAGAAATTTTAGTCACATTCTTGTTAGAAACATGGCAGTTATTAATTTCTTTTGATTGTTAATTTATTACTACCGCATTCTTCAGAATTATCGGCTTAAGGTGGGAAGATGTCCTCGTGGAGAGCTTCCTAAGAAATAGACATTTTCCTTAGACACACATGGAAAGTACTATACGCAGCCATCTCATGCTTATATTGATAGGTAGTAGAGTTATTTTTGAACAACTTTAGCAAATTTAAGTATAATTACTCTTTTAAGTGTCACTCAACATCATGGTCAGTTGAATAAAGGTTGGTTTGGTTTTGGCTTATGTGATTATAGCAGAGCCTCGAGGGCTATCTGCCTAAGGAGAGGAATGCCTTCGTGGAAGACCTTTCAAAGGGAAATTGTATACACCTTACACATAAGAAAGACCACGAAAACACCCATGCAGCCAGCCTGTTCGCGGGACTCAAACCTCGGACCGACCTACCAGTGTTCAGCAACTTTACCGCTCAACCGCTGGTGGGCAATTGAATAAAGAAGTAGATGCAAAGATATTATAATCCAGCACAGTGATTCACAACATTCTTCAGTCGATGTTATTCTAAAATGAACACTCATGATACAATGATCTTGATTTTAATTCACTCTCATAACAATATGAGTACTTGCCTATAGAATGGGAGGTCTGTGTTCAGTGTATTTCGCAGAATTTATGAAGACGTGGTCTTATGGAAGTGTCAGAAATCGAAAGAAATATATATGTGGCAGATATTTATTGCTGTTTATTTTATCCCACAGAAGCATTACGCTTACCTAATATCGGTTAATAAATGCATGTATAAGATAATAATAAAAGACCACGAAATCCGCATTAGTAAAGGAAGATTTAATAACCCAACGCAAACTCTGTCTTAAGACTGAACGAATAATAACCTGGAAGTATTGAGTAAAAAGAGGATTGTTATTCATGTATATATATATTAAATTACTTACATATTCATCGTCTAAATATCGGAAGTCTATTTCTGCTCTTATGAGGCTTAAATGAAGGGCAAACTAGTTTAAGATATTCGTATTACCTTTTGCACTGTTTTCGAAGCGCTGAGTAACGCTTCCGCATAAATATATTTATGATTGACTGCAAAACTGCATCATCATGCATTATTAAAACAAGCGTGTTTAACAGTTACAATTGCAGAAGCGCTTACATTTGATATTTTAAAATTCCCTCCCAATAAATTTTAGTTTGTATCCAACAGATGGAGCCACCCTACATTTTTCCAACTACAATTATTGATAAATATTTGTTCTACAATTGTGAGTTCTTTCCTGCAGAAGAATAACTATCCAAAAATAGCCTTTATTTTAAAACATTTTGCGAAGATTTGTTTTACAATGTGTTTGTTAAAATTTTGGTGTCAGATTTTAGCCATATGAAGATAATAACGTCACTGTATTTGCTTATTTGAACAAAATTATTTTTATATCATGCTCATTAAATATTTTTAGTGACTCAAAAATTTGGAATTGAATATTTGTGGAATTGAATGATCCAGAAAACCTACGTTCTAGTCCAGACGCTAATAAAAATAATGTATGTGGTTGTCTTCTTTAAAAAATGGCTATCATTAAGAATTGTACATACATTGTTTCCAATTAATATAAAAAATGTACTGTTTCCATTTAATGAATGCATTGTTTCCATTTAATGAACTATTTAATTCGTTTTTAAAGGTAAGTTTAAAAAATTAAAAGATCCATCAGTTTTCGTTATTATACCGTATTTCCTTAACTATTTGGTTTTTTTTTTAAAACTAATATTCTGGTTCGAAAATTGAGAGGAGCAAATTGTGTGAATAATTTAATTTTCGAAGGGTGTGGTTATATTAAGAAGATAACAAATGAAAAGTAGTAATAGGTAAACTATCAGGACACTATCAGGATATTATTTCTTTGAAAGAAAAACGTTTCATTAAGAATACATAGTAATATTAACATTACAATATCTAATAAGGTATCTTCATATTTACTTCTCTGTACCTTGAAACTCGCCCATTCTTATTGTTGTCTTTGTTACTCGTTAGGTCTCAGATCATCTATAAATACTTAGAAAGGGCAAATGGGCAGCTGGTTCAGCGAAATGGTAGACAGAATGTCAGTTCGTCTTTAGTTCGCTGTGACTGGTAGGGTCTTGCATTAGGCTGGCATATAATACAACATTCAAAAGGAAAAGGTTCGGGGTGACCTTCCAGGCAGTTTGTAAGGGTTTGTCTTTGTTAGTAATATAAAAATAAATCACTACATGAGTGAATCCATTTTAAAATTTAGGGGAGCTCATTCTCTAAACGCCCTGATGAAGGGGAAAATTACAGGAATATTTTTTAAAATTTCAGAAACTGGAGTTAAAAATTAGGAGGAAAGTAAGCAAGGGAGGGGAATAAGGTATCCAGTAAAAAGTAATACTGCTTTTGTGGCAGAATTTTCAAAAAAAAAATTATAACAGCTTCTTAATATAATAATCTCGAAAACTGGTTACACTAATTCGAATTATCTTTCGTAAACAAAGCAATTTCATGAAAAATGTAGTTCATAACTGCATAACGTTAGAACTAACTAATAAAGGAAAATTACATTAAAACTGAATAAGATGATAGATTTTAAACAACAACATTGGCTAGAAGAAGAAAGTAAACAATAGAAAGTTGTTCAGAGCACTAATGGCTAAGCCAGCGTTCAGCTGGCAATTCAACCCCAAGAATCCGGTTAGCTGCATTAGAGTTCTTATGGTTATTCCCATGCGTACAGTTTATTACTCATGGGTAATGTGAGTCAGCTTTCCTTAAGAAAGACCCTGCGCGAAGCCATCCTAGTTAAACAACCACCTGCTGTCACTGCAAAACCCACCCCATTCCATCAATTACTCTTATTGCCCAACAAGGCGAAGAGCCGAAAAATTAGCATTCGTCCACCAGCAGCAAAAAACCGTGGAGAACTTAAGACAAAGACTTTTCAGCAGTCAGTATTGACAAAATAAATGCACATCAGAACCAGAAAACCAAACTGCGAGCCCCATGCTCTCCAAGCTTCTAAGTATAGTGTTGCGTTCTACGGGTTCGTGGATTTGGAGTGATTGACGACAACATTTGACGAAGCATCAAAACACAATTTATTCGCCAGTACTTCGCAGTGAAGTTCCAAAGACAAGTTTACAATCGTCGAAAAACTACGATAAACACGCTGAAGCAATCAGCATCACAGCCTTCCGGCTATAAGGCTACAACGGTGGAGACAGCTTCACGGCAAAACACTAAGTTCAGCTCCCGACTCGATCGACCGGTCTAGGAGCTCAACACACTCATCATACTCTTCACGATAGACTTAAGATACACTCGACGATATGTATTCACATATTATTGTATTCACATATATTCAGACGCACTTTCAGTCTTAGCGGCGCTCTCCCGGCCAGAGCCAAAAAACGAATTATTGGAAAATATTAAAGATCTTTATTACAAAGCTTATGAAAAACATTCAGTATATCTACATTGGATCAAAGCACACATTGGGCATTGCGGTAATGAGAGGGCGGATGCACTGGCTAAGGAGGCCGCCCTGGGGGATGGAATGGAATACTTATGCGTTAAACCATCAAGAAGAAAGTTGATTGCTACTATGAATGATTATTACCATAAACTATGGAAACAAGAGTGGGAAACTTCCACAAGAAGAAATTACTACCTGAAAGATATAGAAGTTTCAACTAAGATGAGGGTTTATAAAGATACAGACGTTAACCAGATCATTACTAATCATGGGAGGTTCCCCTCTTATTTAAGCAGATTCCACCTCCAGGGCAACGATAAATGCCTCATTTGTGATCAAGTTGGAACCGCAGAACACTTTGTCGAGTTCTGTGCACTTACTCAGGGGGTGAGGATGAAATATGGAATTACAAGTACTAATGAACTTAGAATTAAAAACTCCAAATTTAAACAGTTTGCCAAAGATATATTGAGTATCATCAACAGCAATAAATCAATTATTGGAATTGAGAGTTGATAGGGTATTGAATGGAAATTACTAGGAATTAAGGATGGTTATGAACATTTTAGTTTTATTATATTAACTTAAAGTGATAATATTTTTGGAGTTTAAGAGCTTTTATGTAATATAGAGGATACTATTGTGGAAGTATTTTATTAAAAAATTCTAATGAATTTGAGTTTTGTAATTGCTTTGTATTATTTTGTAATCTTATTGTAAATTGTTGTTCCTCATGGATTTGAGAATTTAGTGCTCAGAATAACTCCCTAAGGCCTTATAAATTTTAGTGAGGAGAGAGATATCCTGTGAACTCATGTAAATGTTTATAAAGAGTAAATGAGTGTTGTATGATATTGGACGCTGTGTGTGATATATTGTACCAATTGTATTTATTTGCGGTATATTTTGTACTATATAATGAGATTTTGCTATGAAACCAATGGCTGTATGTGATCCATTATACTAATTGTGTAAATTATGTTATACTTTGCATTATATGATGAAATACTTGCTGTTGTAAAACATAAGATATTGTACAATGTACCTGTGACATGCTCTTACTGTAATTACACAGTTGTGACTTAATTGATTAGGGACTGCTTAAAATACTACTAAATTTGGATTTAATAATTATTGGCAATCTAATCAAAATGATTAATAGAGACATAAAACACTTAATGGAATTAAGTTCTTCTTTCCACTTCTTCACATTTTAAGGTATTTTATCTAGAAATTGATATATTTAAATTAGTCTTTAAAATGTAAATTAAAGAGTTTAATAGAGACAGGATACTCTTTAACTGAATTTTAAAAGTTTAATATTTTAATTTGTTTGACTTTTAACATGGATAGAGAACACAGATTTTAAATATTTTGGAATAGGGATATATCACCAGTGTTTTTGTTTTTGTTTTTGTTTGTGTTAGATGGGCCTGTCCTCTTTTAGCCATAAGGCCGTTTATTCGGCTAGGGGGGCTGAGGACTTCGCCCTTTACATTACATTACATTACATTACACTCGACGATACACTACTACTCCGCGTACAGGCAGGGTTTATGTAGCTTTTGACCTGTTTGTAAGAATTCGTTCTAGAATGTTCTCGCTCCATCTATGATATATCGCCAAATGGGCGATTTCCCGCCAAATCTGGCAACCGTAAACCCGCTTTGCTGGGAAGCTATCTTACCGCGGCTGAGCATTTTGTAAGAATAGCCTCTCTAAAAATAATCAGAACCATTATATTAGAAGAACTAAAAACCGTGGAAAACAGGATTTCACCCATACATAAAGTACCTGCAATAGAGCTCCATAATACTTGAATAGAGAGTATTACCAAAAAGAAAAAAAAAGTCGTAACCTTTAATAAACCACGCAGTATTAACGCAGAAATATTAAAACTAGCGCATGTAATGCATATGTACTAAACAACAACAAAGATTGTGAGATTACACCTTTTTGGTTATCGTGCAAGGAAACGATCTTACTAAGCCAGGAGACTTCTTGCACAGGCATGAAGAAATAGCAAACAGGTAAAGGGTTTAAACTGCCATTTTATTTGACTAACTCTTTAACAAAAATGCGTGGACTTCGTGCTCACAATAACACCGACTACTTGCAGTGGAAACTTCCTTCATTTTAACTTAATCTGCATTCTAGCGAGGAAATGCAAGGAGAAATTGAGGAGTTCAGGAAAGATAACAAAAATTAGAATAATTGGTTATTCAAATTAAGGAAAACTCTGCAAGATGAATTGGATATTTAATTCTAGAGCTTGAACATAAGGTTGTATTAGTGCAAGACATGCACCTGAAGCCATCTATGAAAGTTTCATATGCGAACTCTACTACTTACCGTGCAAGTTGAGAGATTGGCCGGGGCGACGAGATGATCACTTTCCTTAAAAGGAGCAATTAACATTAGCAATAAAATTACTTTATCTCTTTTGAAAGCAACTTTATGGAAATCGAAGTAGAACACAAATAATTTGTTATTTCAAATAATTACATACTACCCAACAATTACCCAGTTTTGTCTGAAACAGTTAACCTCTCAATACTCCTGCCATAGTCGGAGTGGAATTTAACAGTTTAACGCGAAACATCAATGCTGGAACTAGAGTGAAAAGGAAGAGAAATCTTCAAACTGATCTACAACAAAAATTTTACTGTTTACTCCATGGATGAATATATTCATTACGATTACAACAGCTCTTCAGTTATCGACTTTTTGCTTGAACTACATCTGCAGTATCTCAGCAATTCCCGCCCTTTCTTCAGAACACAAACAATCCCATACTGCTACAAATAAACATCAACAGCTTATTTCTTTCCCTTGACCGTAGAACTGGAGTCACCAACTGGAAAATGTATTCAAGAATACTTACAGAGACACAGTCCGCTAAACTTCCGAGTCACAAACAAGAAAAAAATATCTAGTTTACAAATAGCATCCAGCAACTATTCAACTCGGCAACCAACCAATTCAATAGCATCCCAATATTGTTTCCTCTGTCAGCATATATCTGATAAAAATTCAGGAACAAATATCGCGTTAGAAAGACCTGGCAGCAAACAAGAGATCAGAACATCAAGTCGCACCTAAATGCACTTCAGCATGGCATAACTTATTTATTATACTTATTGCGTCGTTTTTACAAAATAATTCCATTAATCTACAGTCATAGACTGCTACTACATATTTTACATGAACCTATACATTTTACATTACTATTCTTCCTTTTTTTGTCGTTAAGGATACCTATCTTGTCTTGGTTGTGAACCGATCTTGTCTTGTCTTGTAAGAGTAGATAGCCAACTTTCAGATCTTCTATTTTTCTTAATTACACATCGATTAATATTTAAATCCTCCCCATGCAGATATTCCGAATTTGCTTTAAGTTTTCTAAGTACACTTAGCAACATGACTGGATTCCGTTGATTGCACTTTATGCGTTCTTCCACCTGAGGGCACGTGATAAACAGTTTCAAAATTTGTGTATTTTGTAGTGTCTAACTCTTGTTTATTTTACTTATTCTTCATAATTCTTCATTTATCTGATTGTTTGTCCGGAAATCCTTCCATGATCAATCGTCTTGACTTCTTTTTCAGCAATATTGCAAACTCTGATCACACACATTTACTCTATTTATTTAGTTTCGAATATTTTTTCTATAACCTTATGAGGTAAATTATTCTTCTTTCGTATTTCCCATTTGATCGAACATTTTTAATAACATATTTATATACTCGCATAAATATGTTAATGTCACTTGTTAGAAAAGTATAACGGCCATTGTGAAAACATTAACCACAAAACTTTTAGTTCGAGTGAAAAAGTAAAACATATGTCACATAATTCGGATATAACGGGAAGAACTTTAATTCCTAAAGAAAAATAACATTCGTTTTATTCTCTTCCTGTAGATTTTAACTCATACGTGCATTCGTAACCTAAAATTAGCTACTTTCTGCTTGGAATTTTGATCGAAAGCACATTTCAATCGGTCTGAAATTTCAAGGAATATGATTTGATTTTAAACATTATTCTTTATTCAAACTGAGATTAGAGAATGGAAGAATAGCAATAATGTGTTGCTTTTTTATTTATTTATTTATTTATTTTTGCTGTTGTCTTTATACGTGACTCGTGTTTTTCCGTCGAAACATGTTTTACTGCTTCTAACCGAAGAATAGCGATCAGCTTATAAACAGCTTTTCCTAATTGAAAATCAATATGCAGACCATCGGCCTTTACTACCTTTTTATAGAAACATCTAGAATTTGAGAAGCTTGATAAACTTAGACAAAGTTTCAATTAAGGAGCAATTAGGGTTAAAAAATTATCATTAAGGTGTTATTAGCGTTAGCAGATGATATTGTTAACCTAACTACTAAGCCTAAAATTGATAAAGCAATACTTTAAACATTCTAGAAAGCTACGAGTGTTCATAAATGGACACTTTGTAAAAATAAAATAAAAATCAAAAGTCGATTTTGTTCGCTTGTGTGTTTTATGTATCGACATTACTGGTTTTAAGCATGCAAATATAATCGTCACTTTGCCTTCAAAGACTACTATATTTGCTATGCCCGATCCTGACATATTTTTATTCCATGATTTTTTTTGCTCTGATTTAAAATGCATCTTACTTTAATATCATCATTTTCTGTTATTTAGTGCCATTCAATATAGAGGAAAACTATGCCCAAGATGTTAAAATTACTGGACAGTGCTAATTTCTTCCCAGATTTTCTTGCGATGATAAATTAAGCTGATTTCTTCAATAACCATAGAGTGGCTTTGAATGAAGTTTTATGCCGCGATAGCAAAACTTTTGAGATTCAACCATTTGTAAAGACTATTTAAACATCCATTGCTTGAAACGAGGAAAATCAAACCAACCCTCGACAGGATTCGAGCTACATATTTTCTGTTCATTATAATAAGAAATACGTTTAGGCCGAGTTAATGTTTACTTTCCAGGAATGTGAGAAAGGTGTGTTAATTCTCGAGAATAAAAAGAACTGTGGGTCTAAAAGTACCCTAAGTTATCGGCGAAGAAAGCATAGTCCATATGCATCACCCACCTGAAGGAATTGTACTAGGGTGATTGTATGACACAGGAAACATATTCAGTGATAAACGAAATTCGTGGAGCTACTACTTGACCTAGAGAATTCTAAATAGTTCTTAATATAATAATAGCAGCTGCTCCCTAGTGATATGATTTCATGAATATGGTATCTTACCACACCCTATAAAAATGACTTTTATTTCTATAGTCTTTGGTCGCCATATTAATAGTGAACGATATATCGAAATTAAGCGAGTACTTACCCACTAACACAACCACCTTGGTGCAATATAGCGATTTTTTACAGATGAAGAGGTAAAAGTTATTTATTAGGTGCAAGTTGGTGCTTTTTGAGTCTTTTTTAGAAAGATTCCCAAACTATTGATATTTGTTCTAAGCAGGTAAACATTATAAACATATGAAAAGAAGGTAAAAGTTTACAATTGGGTGCCCCTTATTTTTTGGCGATTTGTTTTGACGCCAAGATAGGCGCCAATAAGACACAATTTCAAGATCGCCGCCACATAAAACCAAAACAAAAAGTCAAAGAATTTCACACACTCCGTATCCATGTGCACATCGACCTATTTTAACTTAAAAAAATAGCAGAGAATTGCACAAACTAGTTACTGCACATTGTCTTGACTTTGTCCATATGTACATCGATTTATTTTCAATTAAATAAATCAAGAAGCTAAAACCATGTTAAAACTCTCATTGTAACCAGAAATAGGGTTTCATCGCCAAAACTGAACAAAATTTTTTCGCCAATCGAAAGGGCACCCAATTCTACACTAGAGCCGAAAAGAAAATATACTTTAGCAATTTAAAATACCAATTTGAATTATTAAATAAAGATAACGTGATACATTAAAAAAAATAAAACCCTTACATTCTTCTTCAAATCTTCAAATCTTTCTACAATTTCATTACGTTATTTTTTTCTTGAAGTATACAGCGATCTGTTTGCACTTAAAAAAAAATCACAGAATTACGAAGACTCGGCTGCGTGCAATCCTGGGCAAAAACGGTTATCTAGCAAACGCATTTTCTCATTGTTGTCTTTAGAAATTTTTCAGCTTTCAGCAAAAATTCTGTATTCCTGCAGAAATTTTACCGCGGTTTCTTCTATTGCCGGCATATTCCACAAGCTCACATTTTGAAATTAAGTTTAAGGAAAAAATTTCCCGACTGTCTGTAAAAACCTGTCTGTTGAATTTGGACCACAACAAAAATGAGCGCATACGAAAAAGGTGGCGTCGCTGGACTGAATGACTGTTATGAGCATGGTTGTCAGAAAAATGGGCATGCTAATGGTTACCAGATTTTGGCACATACTGAAAATTTGGCGACTTCCACGAAGGTGGTTACGTTAATTCGTAAGTACCAAACGTAAAATATACCTATCCCTTTCATAATAATAGAAGTAGAGCCATTAGCTTTCAACACTATTTACTTTATCTAAATTAATGTTTTAACACATTTAGCACCCTTTTAGGATTAACATCTCAATCGAACAGCCTACGTCCTAAATAGGCTCTTTCTGAGACCACTTCAACACTAGCAACAGGAGATGGCTAAGAAGTTATTATAGTTACATAATACGTTATTATTATAGTTACATAATACGTAATTATTACAGTTAAGTGAATTGCAAAAGTTTTTTATCTTATGTAATAAAATTAACTGGTATTTTTACGCTTTTTATACAGTCCTGAAATAATAAATGCAGTAAAAAATATATCGCATTTACGAAATTCGCCAATGTAATGCTAAAAGGTATAAGTCCCTTAAGAAACCGGCAGAAAGTGTATCTTTAACTTGTAACTTTAAAATGCATACAAAGAAAATAAGCAAAAATGGGGTAGCGTTTTGAAATTATTTCAATCTAGCCGAGATATTCACAAAAGAATAACAGCGATCGATTGAAATATGAAAGAAGCACAACTGCTGAAGCAAAAGTAAAATACTAGGAACATTAAAGGAACGAAGAAAATATGGTAGTTTATTTTTGATTGTTTGCTGAATAAAAGTGACATTATTTTAAAGCTGCTACAGAAAGCGGCTTTCTAAAATTTGAATTCGCCATTTCCCTGCAGAAAATGTCTAATGAAAGCACTGCATATAATACACGCAATTTTGAATTTAAGATAATGTCAATCACAATCTGAAAAGAACTGATAGTATATTTTATGACACTCAAATAGAATTGCTATGATTTCAATAAAATAGTCCATTATTTCACATCTAATAAGAGCTGTAACTTAACAGGCAGTTGAATTTCATTTACAATTACAAACCTAGGCATTATTTTGCTATGCGTACTTCACTGCCAATTACTATTTAATTTATGGCAAAATAAAACCTTAGATTCGGGTGTAAAGCAGGGGTTCATAACGGGATCAGTACCTATTCCCTGGGGATTGGTGAAATTTTAAAAGGGTCAGTTGAGGATGGACAGCCGAACATACACGGGCGAAATAATGAAGATCCCATTGATTACAAAATAAATAAAAATATAAAAAAATTAATATTGTAAAAATGTTAATTAATTGTTTATTACATAAAACTATACCATGTACAAGGAAGAAATCTGATAAAAAATATAAGACGGAAAATACGCAAAAATATTTATTGTGTTTTAAAAATCAATAAATACGCTTTTAAAATATATTATTTTTTATGCACAAAGTGCAACATAAGGAAAATAAAAAAGACAGGAACACAAGCAAAATTTAAGAGAAGATTTTACTGTTCACTTCCATGATATTGAAAATTTGGATGTGCCAGCATGTCCCATGGAAAGGCATATCTGACGTTGATATTGTAATACAAGAAGAGGTGATTGCGTTAAAGAAGGATGTTCAAGCGCTAGTCATAGTTAGAATACACGTGTATGCTAAGTTTTGGAATTTCAAAATCATCCGAGAGAAAGATCCCCAAAATAAAAATTACTACTGAATAAGATTATAGGCATTTCCCTCTGCTTACCTAGTGGAAAAAGGTAATAATTTACCAGTACAGTCAAATAATAATGATCAAGTTAATAATTTACTACGGAAAGGTTTTTGAGTTTAGGTTTATTTAATTAGGGCAAAGTACTCAAGGGCTATTTGCCTAAGAGGTAGAATGCCTTCATGGAGCACTTTCTAAGGGAAACTAGTTTGTATACATATTATATGGGGAAATGTTTCGACGAGATTCGAACCCTAGACCAAACTATCGGTGTTCATCGACTTTACCGCACGACCGCTGGTTTACTATGGAGAAGAAGAAACATTTTTAACATTGTGAACGAGGTAATTTAAGAACCAAGGTAAACAATTTCATGGTAAATATTAAACAAATTAAAAAATTAATCAAAATCGGAATTTTGTACAATTAGAATCTGAAAATTTGTTTATATTTGCAAATTTTAAAATGATAATGTAAAAAATAATAAAGCGTAAATTTAATAAACCATTTTTTTCAGAACTTTTGTTCATTCTCTTAGTCTAAGATCTAATTTTTTATTTACTAGCAATTATTTGCATTATGATTATATTGCGCGCTCTATATTATGAAGAAAACTGTAAGGCTGTCGATTAAGAAAACCATTCTTTTGAATAAAAGATATAAGAAATATTAAAATAAATGAAACTTGTTTTATCGATGTATAAAGAATAAAATAGCAAAAACTGGCTACCCCTTTTCTTAAACTATAGTTGGTACGTATCGTTACAGTTCTTTCCATCCTTGGAACTAAGATCTAGCAATAAACTGTTTGAATTCTAATAACACTTCGAAAATTTTGTCAATAAAAAACTGCACTTTTGCGATATTTATGATTTAACTTTTACTAACAGTTTGCTTTATGTTAATTTCTCTCCCATATGAAATAGCTCGTCACGCTACTCACGTTTACTAGAGGTTTAGGCCAAATTTACAGCAACGGGACTAAGCAGCGGCTAACTAAACGGCGGCATGCGGTTAAACTATGAATGGAAAGCTGTCCGCAGAGAGGAAGGCTAGAACGGCCGAAGATTCGCCGAGGTCGGTTATCGTTAGAAAGTTAGCCGAGTTTTCCCTCCGACTCAAAAGGTGCTGTGACTCTAAACAGGTGAATTAATGACTAGGTGCTGTGACTTTGAATGTGTAATAACGTTCGTAACTGTTCTAGTAGCAGGTCGCTGTAGTTGATAGTCCAAAAGATATCTTTAATAATTTATTTTGCTATTCCCTTTACATGATTTCGTTTACTAGTGACTAATAAATTTTCTGTGTTAAGTTTTTATTTTAAGTTTTATATTTTGTAGTCATAATTAAGTATCAACAGCGGTGATAACTCCCCAGCCATTAGATATAACTTCTTCAGCCCAGGTGCTAAGTTCGATAACAAGCGGAACTTAGCTGAAAACGTTATACACGTTCAGTTTTGTAGTTTCATATTCACTTAAAACAGAAAATCTTATGCGTGATTAACAATGCTATAGTAAAATCCATGTGTATATTCATGAAGGTACTTTTTGCCATTAAATAGTTGTCATAATCATTACACCTATTCCTTAAGGTGCTTTTCTTAGTCATGCGGGTCTTAGAGATTTTAAAAACTTTGACGTTTATTGTGATCGGTAAGACCTCTCACTTTTGAAATTTTATATATCTTCGCGTTTAAGTAAACTTTGAATTTTGAGCAAGAATAGGAAGAGAATATGGGAATATAAATAATGTCTCTTAAGAAAACATTACAGAACTATAGTCTGCTTAACCTGCTATCACTTTCTTGAAGTGCACTTTAATTAATATCTAAATCATGTATTTTTTCGAAATATTTATGAAATACTTGTACAAATATTTACTAAGAATAGAAAAAAAAATTATCAAGGTATATGTTCCTTCTTCGAAATGTTTGTAAAATTCTTATACAAGCATAGTTACATTTAATAAGAGGGAAGAAAATTGCTTGGAACTTATAGCAACATAAAAGTTTTTAGTAAAATTTTTAAGTGGTAGTGTTATGTATGTGCAGTACTGATACGATTATCAATTATCGTTGCCTTTAGTTAAAGACTACATCTGTGAGCACCTTACCTTTGATGAAAATTATTGTAAATACACGACAGGAAAACAAATTTAAGAAATATAAGGTATTTCTCCCGCCTTCTTCGCATGCCTTCGGGGTGCAGTAGTCAGCACGCTCGACGCGTATTCGAGAGGGCCGTGGTTCGAGTCCCGGCGAGAGCATTGCTCATTTTTCCTCTCTGTTGCTTTAAAAAATTGCCTAACGTCTTTGCAGAAAGATCTTCACAAAATATTGTATACTTATTAATACAATGAAATGTCGTTTGTATGACCTTTACATTTTTACGTCCTTTTGCCTCTGTCTCGATTCATTCCCATTCATGTTAGCAGCAAAAATTTTATTTACAGAATACATACTTCGTTTGTACATCGTTTATGCCCTGACTTATTCTTTGATGCTTATTTTCTCAGCTCATACAGTGTCTCCGAAAATCATTTTCTTTCGTCAGCATTTAGCAGCATACAGAAATTGTAATTCTGTATACGAGAAGAAATGAAAATGTTGGTATCTCAGACCAGAGAGGGTTTCAAATCCAGCTAGAGTTGGAAGAGATAACGCAAAGATGGATAATATAACTAACAGCTGACCAAATGGGCTTTTTGAGGAAGATATTCCGTTCCTACAGCATTTACTAGGCATGTTTTAACTGCATTGTTATTGGTGATCTGCCTAAGATTCAAAATCGAACAACATATTAAACGAAATTTGAAATTTTATTTTAGAAAAAATTAAATCTGCCTTTATATTAAAATCCTTTCGGAAGACAATATTATTTATTCTAGATGAACAATTAAAATAAAGGTGTTGTCATTTTCCTTATGGATTACAACTCATCTAGTTTGAATTGCTATGTCTCTGAAAATGAAATTTTTCACCTCTTTTAAAAATAAGATTAATATTTTAAGCGAACTAAAAGCAAGCTGATAAAAAAATTAAATCTGTATAGCAGCAGTCTATTAGTTGCACTAAAATTCTACTGAAAAATCTACCTTTCACATTCTTAAATTGAAATTCTTCCTCATTTAGAGGATTATATTGAGTGGTCCCTTGAATGACACACTTTTTGTATAATATGAAAGACACATTCATGAAGTGGTTCTCTGTTGTATATTTGTTATTAAAACCTTAAATGTGTCATAAGCTGAAATTTCTAGGAGAAATATGCTTAAATTTATTTATAAATTTTACTGAATTTTTTATGTTGTAAATATTATTATTAGCAAAACCGAAAATTTAGAATCTAAATGTTTAGCTAAAGAGTAAGAGATAGTGCTTAAATTAGATACAATGGTTTGGAATGGGATAGTATTTTTATGAACTTCGGGAAGAACATATCTTGCATAACTTACAACAGATGAAATAAGAGATTTTTAAAAAAGAGTCGGAAGGATTTGTGAAGATTTAATAACAATTTTTATTTTCGAGAGGTCCGGAGGTGAAGGATCTTTAAGAATCAAACAATACTAGCTTTCGTTAAGAGTTTAGCGACATCATCAGTTAAATTCATGACTAATTTTTGGAAAGCTTTATCCACAAGGACGACCTGACCACTTTAGTCGGCTTTTAAATTCACAATATCTGGGTTGGAATGAATTTTGAGTAATATAGTTTTTTCTAGTGTTAAGTTTAAAGCATTTCTAGGTTAAGTTTTAAAGGTTTATTGTTAAATTTTCTTAATTGCGGGCAATAAGTTTAATTTCAGTACTGCTGTATACAGTAAAACTTCAACTGTTTGCCTTCCACCACACTTCAAATCCTGCCATCCATCTAAACAGAAGATAGCTTCCTTTTATTCTTTCTTTTCCGAACACTTCAAGCCTGTTCCTCCTAGTCGGCTCTTAAACAAGAATTAAAGTACTTAAAGGCAGTTACTGTTGACAGAGATTTTCCCTTAGTATTATCGACCAAGCAGTTAAAACATTCTCATCTCAACGCAATAAAATTCCTTCTGTCGTTTTAGGAAATATAAAAATCCTGTAGTCATTCCTTTCATTCTACCGATTATCTATACAACTACACGCATTTTACAGAAGATTAACTTTCGCGTCGTTTTTTCTTCTATCAATAAAATTTCCAGTTTTCATCACGAAAAACTACTTGTTGTTGTTGAGTAAAGCTCACTTGTCTGACTTATAGTCAGCTCAAGCCCACAAAATTCCTCGTGGAAAGAGCGCCAAGATACGCCTGTCGTTGCCGATAGTCAAGAGCCTTTTATAGGTGACAGTGCGGTTTAGCTCAGTTCCACCTCCTCCACCCCAATTTTGATGGACAGTACTCAAGGGGGAACGAGTTCGAGGGTTTCCCACCCATCTTCACGGCACGCCGCATATTTAGAGTGCCTCCGTGCCGCACAAACGCTATACATTTAACAAACATCCGAGATTTGGACCCGGGCCCTTCGGCACGGCAGTCAGCGATGCTAACCACTATACCGGTTGGGCGGCTGTTTTCCTCTAAATTTTAAATTTTCAATGCACACAGTCTTAATCATGTTCGTAGAGGTCGCTGCAATTGATGGTCGAAAACAAATCTTATTTATTTTCTTATTCGCTTTAGATGGTTTAGTGTACTAGTGAACATTAAATTTATCTGATCAATTTTGTTTTGAGTTTCATTTTGCGGATTCATAGTTAAGTATGTATAAATCCCCAACCATTAGATACAACTTCCTAAGCTCAGTTCTTAGGTTTGACAACAAGCAGATCTTAGTTAGTTGAACACCGTAGAAATTACACCTTCTCATCTTTGTTCTTTCATATTCATTTAAAATAAAAAGTCTTATTTGAAGAGCTAGATGAAAACCACCTATGTCCATTAGTAAAAGTTTTGAGAAAAAAACAATTTTTAGTTATATAAAAAAGGATTTGTAAATTTAATCATAAAGAAAATATTAAGTACTTAAGTATTAGCTCAACCACGTTGACACAGATTGTTGGTTTTTTACAAAAGAAAAAAGATGATTCTGGGAATTTTCCGGTTGCAGCTTACAATGGACATGGTTACCTAAAGAAGTGTTATGTGCATGGTTGCCAGAGTTTGGCGACTTCTGAAAATTTGGAGGATTGTACTAACGTGGTTCCATAATACGTAAGTACCAGATATATCTGATATGAGTTTCTTTTTTCTTTATTTTACTTTTCGGGTGTTGAATTATTTTCTCTTTTCCTTGTCCTTCAGCAAACCTTTGGCAAGCATCTTTAGTGTATCACAATGACAAAATGTATCCTTTCTTCGGGTATAAGTAGTAACCGCAGCTCTTCGTGCGACGCCCGAGGCTATGGGGGGGCGTGGCCGCCACCATCTTGGATCACGTGACAATCGGAGGGGACGTAGATGGATGGGATGTAGTAGACGGAATGACGTCATGCATAGCTTCGTTTTTATTCTGTGGCAATGAGTTTTCAAAGTTTTTATTTTTCAAAGTTTTTATTTTTTGTGGCAACGACAATATTTGTTTATGTTTATAGCAACGAGCTCTTGAACCACGTGTTTTTGAATGACGTCAACTTTATTATTTTCCTCTATTATTTTAGTTATTTAATCTTTTTAATCATTATTTTTAATTATGTTTCATTATTTAATTATTAATCATCATTTTTAATTATTTAATCCGGCATTATTTTTTAATTATTTTTAATTGATTCCATCATATTTTAATCCACTTTTAATGAATTTAATATCGTTTTCCCTGAATTTTAGAAATAACTCCACGGCCGGCATTCCAACTTGCTATCTCTGAGATAGGATATCTAAACGTTACCTCTAGGCAAACCTTTGGTCCCTCCAAACTTGTTATTTTACCTTGTCCACTCTTTGTCCATTTGACCTTGCACAGAGGAAAGCGCCGTAATGTTACTAGGCTGAAGGATAGCGCATGCGTGAACCTCACTTTTAGCTTTCTAATCCATTACTTTATTCTTTGCTGCTTTAAATATAAGATTTTCTCACAGTTTAATTTTTTTTTTGCTTTATTTTATTAAGATATTTTTCATTGTTTTCCTTTTTTACTTCTTGTTCTTACTAAATTAAATTTATACGTTTTGCTTTTGCTAACGTAAATTTTACTGTCGCAAATTAATGTTATGTTTCCACAATTTTATATCCGTTGAAGAAAATTTATTTTTACATTTTCTTTTCCCTTTTTTTTTTCAATTTTTTTTTAAAATTTCATTCTCTTCATATTTTTATTTTAAAAATTTTTTACGTTTAACTTTTTTTTTGACAAAAGTAATATTTATTTTTACAAGTTTAATTTTTTTTGCTTTTCGCTTTTTATTTTAAAGAAGTTGTTACTACATTTTTTATTTCGCTTTTTCCTTTTTTTCTTCTCGTTCTTACTACATTAAATTTATATGTTTTGCTTTTGCTAACCTAAAATTTACTGTCGCAAATTAATGTTTCCACAATTTTATATCCGTAGAAGAAAATTTAATTTACATTTTCTTTTCACTTTTTATTTTGCAATTTTTTCTCCATATTTATCCTTCCCATATTTCTACTTTAAAAACTTTTTTTTACATTCAACTTTTTTGATTTTTACAAAAGTAATATTTATTTTTACAAGTTTATTTTTTTTCTTTTTTCGCTTTTTATTTAAAAGAAGTTGCTACTACATTTTTCATTTTGCTTTCAAAAATGTAATATTTATTTTCATAATTTTTCCCACTTCTTTGTTTTCACAAATGCAGTTCCCCCCCTTATGTATTTCACTTCCGAAAGTATTTTTTTTCCCATTTTTTGTTTTTATGAATGTAAATTTTTTCTATTCTTTAAAATTTTTTCTTGTTATGTTTTTATTTTCCTCTTAACTTCTTTGCCTTATTTTAAACAATTATTGATGTTACATCTCCATTTTCCCTCTCGAGGCCTTTATGGGTAACATTTTTTGGAACTTTAAACAGTATTCTTCTATGCAGTTTAATTGAATATTACATTTCTTACTTTTTATTCTACTAAATAGGAGATACTCAGAACTTTTCCTTCTTATTTATTGTACTAATTACTAATGACTGTACTAACTTTTTGAAATACTACGCAAAACATTACGAATTCTCTTTTACATGTCTTACTTTTATTCAAATAATTCACCAAACTGTATCTGACAAATGTGAATTTTACACTTTGCATTTGCATATTTTCCCTAAGATTAAACTTTTATCCTGCTTTTAAAATATATTCATGTTGCATTTCTGATTCCTTTTCCCAATAAATATGTACAGACTTACGCAAGTTTCTTTACTGTAAGACCTACTGACTTTAAAGAAATCCTATCAGGAGTAATACATTTTTCATCTCATAAAGTTCGCTCAAACCAATACATGGGTCATTTCTACTAAGTTTAGTTCAGTTACGTACCAAAAGTATTTCATTTCTTATTATTTTACTCTACAGGCATTTACATGAATATACTCAGAACACTCCTTTTTTATTCATCAGAAGGATTCCTTTATATTACTAATCTATATTAAGGTTTTTAAACACTTTACAAAAAACATCTTGGATTTTATTGTGCACTTCCTACCTAAAAACACTAAACATTTTCTAAACCTTGATTTTCTTATTGTGAAAACATCACTTGGATTCTTAACATGATGTCACCCATCTACCACACAACTTCATAAACGCTACTATGGATATTCGAACTTACCACAGCCTTGACGTTCTTAACAAGATACACGAGATAGTATTATTTTTTAACTATAATTACACGTAGAATTAATATTCAGCCATGGAAATGAAACTTTGTCGCCTTTTTCCCCAACCTGGAGTATAAAAATTTCTTAACTTGGAATATTTTTTTCAACCAGTAAATATGATCATTATTTTTTGCTGAGTCTCATAGCTTTTTAAGGTATTCATTGTAATTTAACTAAAAGATACCCATATTTCACACTGACAATAATTTATTTAGCACTGAACTCTTACAGCCTTTTGAGAACGAAATTTAATTTATCATACCTGGCATATAAACTCCTACGTAGTTATGCTACATTACACGAAATATTGAGTAGAGTTCCAAATAATGATACAGCATAGTAATTAAAAGATTTAACACAGTCATTTTAAGACAGAAATTTAAAACTGATATTATTTTTTAACACTGAGCTCTTGCAGCTCACATAACAAGAAATAAAAACATGGTTTTTATTTCTTGCGAAAGATCAAGTTCATTCGACAATAAAAATTGCTGAAATATTAAAAAACAATCATTTCTCGCATCTTCTTTCAATTTTCTTCTCCGTAGTTTGAGTTCTTTTTATAAAAGGCGACATTTTTTTCGTTAACTTCAAAATGTGCATGTTTTTCCCTGCAGAAAGAAACTGACCTATCCAAAAATGTCTCATTCAAATATGCCAGTTTTATTAAAACGTCGGCGTCATCAAAATCTTCTGCATCTTTATATCCTTCCTCTTTAAGGAAAATAAAAATTTCTTGCGCAATTCAAAGGTACGTGATACAACAATACCACGAGAGAGTCATTGGGCTTTGCTGTAGTAAAAAAAAACGAGTGTCTGGCTCCCACATCCTCACACACTTTTTAAAAAAAACTTTGCTTTTAATGGACAAGATTTTATAAAATTTACCACATTCGCTATACACTCTAACACGCGGTTCAGTGCAGGACTCAGATGCTTTGACGCAAACTCTTATCTATGAATAATGCAATGGGTTCACAGTGCATTCGATGATTTGATACGAATTAAATGTCTATAATCTTCTATAGCAGCCAGACATGGAGCGAGCTCCGTCAGTACAGATATCAAAGCATTTAGGACAATTCAAATTATTTTCAGATATGGAGCATTACGAATCTCGACCAGGTCCTGAGCCTACGCTCCTGCAGCGATATTTTTATAAAATACAACGTAGTCTCTAATATTATTATCATCCAAAACCGTACATAGGATATCAGCTGAGCATCCTTATTATTATCAGAAGCCTCATCTAGCAGCAGTCCTAATTCCACGCGTTTAATTTTTTCCTTTTATATATCGTTGATGTCTTCCGCCAGATGTTGTATTCTCCGACTAGTTGTGTTATTGGACTATTACGTTTATTGCTGTTCAAAAATCGGTCCGCCCATTATCAAAGGTACACGAGCAAAAGAGCACAAAACTGTGTATCAAAAACAGCAAACAAGACGCAATATAACACTAACTATACCACATAAACTAATTTATATCACTGTTCATTATATGAAGCCCTGAGTTTAATATCACTAGACTTAGACTATAAACCTACTGACTGAATCGGCCGGCGACGCTAAATTGAGAATACTCGATATAGTAAAAAGTGTATGAGTCCGCCGTAGAATGCAATACTACCATTCTGAGATGTTATATTGTAAAAATTACGCTATGAAATATGAATATTGTTGAGCAAAGAGATAGAATGAAAAAATGTGTGAAACGATAGATTTAAAATTTATCACCCAGATTAATAAGGTGGGCTCTCAAATTACAGGAATATAACCTAATAATTAAACATACGCCGGGAAAAGAAAATGTTGTGGCAGATGCTTTAAGCAGAATTAACTTAGATGAAAATGGAAGTGTAATTAAGATAGCCATGCTGACATCCAAAGTATTAGATTCTCGTGAAACAGTAATAGCCGAACTCAAAAAAGATCCGGAGTTCAAAAATATATACAATTATTTGGCCGACCCTGAGAATTTCAATCATCCGGATATTGTGCCGATAAGAAATAGGGCCGAAAATTACGAATTAATTGACGGACTGTTATTCTATACGAAAGCTACTAATGAGAATCATGAATATAGACCGGTTATCCCAGCTAGCATGAGGTTGAATGTATTAGAAGAGTTGCATGATTGTGCCATTTCGGCTCATTTAGGTATAAGAAAAACTGTTCAGAGAGTTCGCGAGGCAGTTTTCTTTCCAGAACTGCAAAAGTTTACTAGGGCGTATGTCCAGTCGTGCCCAACATGTCAATTAAATAATTATGTTAATTTCCGCCCGGCCGGGTTCCTAAATAGTATTAAATCAGAATTCCCAAATCAAATAATAGGCATCGATTTACTTGGACCTTACCCTCGAAGTAAAGTTAATAAAAGCCGATATCTTTTAGTTATAGTGGATCATTTTAGCAAATGGTTAGAGTTAATTCCGTTAAAACGCGCGTCTGCAAAAATTGTAGTAGATTCAATTCTAAATAAGTATATTTTAAAATACGGGGCGCCCCTAAAAGTTATTTCAGACAATGGTCCTCAGTTTGTTAGTAAAATGTTTGAGGAAATGTGTGCAAAACTGGGCATACGTCATCTAAAGATGGTCCCGTATCGTCCGCAGTCAAACATAGCGGAACGGGTGAATAGAAATGTAGTGAAAATAATTCGTAGTTATGTGAAAAACTATCACTCTACCTGGGATAGCCATATAAATGAATTTGCATTTGCACTTAGGACCGCCAAACACGATACTACACAAAAAACACCCGCTGAACTCTTCTTAGGAAGAAAGATCTTGACCCCCCTAGATAAACTGTTCTTTGTACAGGAAAGGGCAGAAGAATTTAAAATGAGTGATATACAAAAGTTAATACGGGAAGCGACGGAAAATATAGAAATGGCCCAAAGAAAACAGAAATTGTACTATGACCTAAAAAGAAGAGAGGTCAAGTACAATGTGGGAGATGAAGTGTTGAAGATTAAACACAACTTGTCAAATGCCCCAGAGGAAAAGGTGGGGAAATTTTTTCCGCGTTTTGAAGGCCCGTTCACAATTGAACAAATTACGGGGGCAGTGGTTATATTAAAAAGAAATGATGGTCAAACGCTCAAAGCGAATGTGGACCAAATAAAACCGTTCTATAATCGCAGCAAAATGGCTGTATTTAAAGATTCGTTTCAGGATCCGAGGCAATCGACTAGCCAGGAAGATATACGTCAGCAAAAACAGCAGGAACCAGCTACAACGGCATCGAAATGTCAGAAGAAGAAAGCTCCCCCCCAACAAAGAAATAAGAACCAAAAAGGTGGTTTCAAAAGAAAGTCTCACGATGCAGGTGAACAAATCTACGAACGGAATTACGAGCGCACCAAGAGAAGAAAGCAGAATGGGCAAGGGAAGCCCAATGTATCCAAAAGAACTGTGGAATCATCGGACAGGTGCCTGAGAAGCAAGAAACGTCGATTGCAGCCTGAGAATCAACTTCCCGAATACAGCAGGAACCAGGACAAGCAACGAGCAAGGGCCCAGGAGAGAAGGGCCCAGTCCACCAAACGTCCAGCGGAGCAACCTCCTCTACAAAGGAAATTGCCGAGGATACAACGACGGAATTTCAAAAGAAAAAGAGACGAGCAGGCTCCGAAAGAACAACGAAAAACGAGGAAACTGAACCAGGCCACAACTTACTCAAGTTTTAAAGATTGGGCCAAGAAAAGGATGGACGATCATAATAAGATAAGTACAATTTCGTATTCAAAAGTTTAGTTAATTTTTGAGTATACTGCAAGTTGCAGGACTGATTTTACCTCAAGCGAGGTTGACTTTTACGCCAAGTGAGCGATAAGTTCTCATATGGAAAGTAAAATGTTTTGTTAAAAGAAATTGTAATTCTTAAAGATTTAAAATTACTTAATTTTGTAAATAGATTAATTCTGTAAAAGCAATGAATTGCTGAAAAGAATATGTTAACTAAATGATTTTGTATGACGCTTTGTCTAAAGACTTGTAAAATGTCTAGAATGAAAATTCGGAAAATTGAAAAACACGATTTAGTCTGTAGACTATTAATTCAATGTAATTTGATATTTCAAGAAAGTACCTTGAGAAAGGAATAGGAAGCACTTGCTGTAAGCTTAGAAATTTAACCTATATTTCTGTAAGCTTAGAAATTTAACCTCTATTTGCATTTCAGGATTGCTATGAAATTGTTAATGTGTTATGAAATGTAACAAATAATATTATGCTAGCAATGCACGTTAAGTGCAATATTAATGTGAATGTTGTGTGCAAACTGCGAATTTGTATGCATGAAAAGTTAAAGATTGACTATTTTAGAATGCAAGTGTTAATTAGGCTCTCCACCAAATACACTTAAAGTGTTAGACATAAAGCTAGTGAGAACCTTAGGTTTAGCTGGTTATAGGGCGTCTTTTCAGGTCTCGTATGTCAAGTTCTAACTAATGTTAGTCGATCGTAGGTGGAAGAGTTGAACACCCCCGAACACAGAAAACCCGCAGTGGCGGTTTGCTTTGCATCCAACACCGGTGAGAGAGCATTGGGGGAAGAATTTAATTGTGCTTGAATGATAATGTGTGTGTGCGAAATTACACGGGTAAGAATAAAGAATTGTACACAGAAATTACTCTTATTATGTCATACTAAAATTATTTTCCTTCCAGATTTTGCTGGAAGGAGTAAGACTGATCAAAGACAAATGTTGAAGACTGTTGTTCAAGAAAATTGCTTCTGTAAAAAAAATCTTTCACAAACATATATTGCCTTGTAAGAGTGTGCCTAAGTTTAGAACAGTTAAATTTCGACTATTTGTTTAGAATTGCGAGTTTCAACATGGTCCGTTTGGACCACAACAGTTTAACTATCGCAATTCTGGCGGGAAGTATGTAAGGTTTTAGTTAAACTAACCAAGTTTTATTTTAATTTAAATCTTTCTATCTCCTCTCTGTTTCAACTTCCCGTCAGAAGAAGCGCGCGTTTTCAGCTTATGCTAATTTTGAAGTACAGCCAAGTACTATTTAAACCAGAGGTAGAAACCTCTCAGTGTGAGAGAGCTTTAGTCTCAGATCACGGTCATTCTGCTCAACGTTCGCCTGACCAGCTAGCAGTTAAAATTTATAAGCCATAGTGCTTACTACGTGATTGCATTTTGAAACAAGTTGAAGTGCGCTAGCATTAGTATATCTTGCTACGCACCATTTAGTGAGAGGCCAAACTCCACGAATCGCTCTGTGAGCAAGTTGAATTATATTTCTATTTTAGGTTTTGTTTTAAATTTATTTGATTGTTAAGTTAGGCCCAAGTGCGGTCTTTTACTTTCTGTATCTCTCCCGAGTTGGGAAGTGTGTAAATAATAGCGATTTAATAAAAGAGGATTTTAAATCCCTTTCAAGTGCAGTTATTCTCCAACTCATTATCTACACCAGAACATAGCGTATTATCCGCTCACTGTTCCAGTTCAGGACTTGAGACTTGAGGATAAGGACCCTATTACAGACTTCACCATGTTTGCAAAGAGTATGCACAGAACACTCAGTCCTGATAATTTTAGCAACAATACAAAGAAAAGTTCACGGTTTCTTTTAATTCAATGAGCCGTGAAAATGTCATTCTAACTTTTTACGTATTCTTAGATTAGTTTCCGTGAGGTGTAGTGCGATTATATGGCGCTATCGAGAAGACGTTGCATTACCATCTCGCATTCGTAAGAATATTCTGCTCCGGTGACTTTAGTTTTATTGCAGGGTCAAGTGAAAACAAACCACACAAAAAATTCAGATCTTGTTAGCTTTTCAATTTGTTATTTTGCTTAGGTAGGCAAATGACTTGGTTCAATTAATTATAAAGCTTTTATAATATTTCTCGGCCCCCTCGGCGCACACTTTGGGAACTACTGTCTCAGCGAGTTACGAAAATTTAACATTCATTATGATGGGTATGATATTTAAGATGTGTGATACTTTTGAAATTTTATACACCGCATTGATTATGTAAACTTTGAATTCTGAGCAGGAACAGGTAGAGATTAGAATTTATCTCCTAATATATTATTCGCAGAAATATAGCCTATTGGGCGTATTATCATTTTCTAGAAATACCATTTGTTTAATATTTAAATCATTTATTCCTTTGAAATATTTGTGAAATACTTGTATAAATATTTCACAAATATTTAAGAGAGGGGGAAAACATTTAATAAAAGGGGAAAACTTCTGGGAACCCACACTAACCTAAACATTTTTAATAAAATTAAAACGTCGGTATTAAGTACTTGTAGTTCCGATTCAGCGATAAATTTCCTCCGCTTTTACTTCTGAGCATCTTAGCCTGGATGTAAATTATTCTAAATGGAGAAAAACATTTAAGAAAAATTTTTCTAAACCACGATATATTTATTAACATATCGAAACAATTTTTACGCATTTTTCACTTATTCGTCTTTTATACTATTACGTGCTTTTAGTTCTATGTTCCAAAACCTTCCTATTCATGCTAATTATGAAATTTCATATACAGAATGCATAGCTTCTAGTACAGGTCGTTTACGTCCTGATTTATTCATTTATTCATTGAGTTTTGTTTCTTAGCTCAGACAGATTCTGTGGAAGTCATTTCTTTCTTTCGACAGCTTTCAGTAGCACATAGTTATTGTAATTTTGAATACAAGGAAAAAGGATTTGAGTCTGAGCAGAGTTTCAAATACTACTAGGAGATGTAGGGACAAACAGCGGAATGGGTAAAATAAGTAATGACGTTTGCTGATCAAACGAAATTGCTGAGTGAGATAATTAATTCGTGTGTCTTTTAGTAAGCTTCTTTTAACTGTATTGCTTTTCCTTTTGCGCGATTGGTGCTTAGCTGAAGGTTCAAAACTATATAACATAGCAGATGACATGCGGTTATTTTTTTAGGCAAAATTATGATCTTTTTTTTAGGTAGAATCTTCTTGGAAAGGGATGTTACTTGTTCAAACTGAGTAATTGAAAAAAGTTCGTTTTCATCTATAGAATACATATAATCTATATTGAGTTCTTATGACTTTAAAAATGAACAAATTTGACATATTTTAAAATTAGGATAATACTTTAAGCAAACTAAAAGAAAGTTGAGGAATTTAAATTTGTATAATGGCAATAGTATTGTACTAGCTTTAAGACGTTCATATCAGACGTAAATTTATTATTTTCTTTGCCAATGTGTATATTAGCAGCTATTTTACCTTTGACGACTGATTGAAGCCGACGCACACTAGTTAGATTGTAGAGGACTTTATCTTCGACACCTGAAATGGCTGATTTGTCACACTTTCATGTTTGTCCCATTACTAACTTAAATACGAGCCAGTTGTCATTGAAAGTCTTCCAGAAAGGCATTCCTCAGCAAGCAGAAAACATGTAGAGTCATTAGGTTATTTAGAAGCGTCTGAGATGAAAAATGACCAACGCCTTCGTCGGGAATCGAACCACGGACCTCTGGTTACGCGTCGAGCGTGCTGACCACTACACCACGAAGGCATGCGAAGAAGGCGGGAGGAATACCTTATAAGCCTTTGAGCGGTTTGCTGTCATTAAATGCAAAAGACTGTTTTATAAATATTTTGCAAATGCGAGAATGTACTTTCGTTTGATTCAAAAGTAACGAGAAATGAGAAAAAAATTTATTAATTTATTTTACATAGCCACGCATGCGTTTTGAAAATCAGGCACAAAAAGACTACCAGACCGTACGGTTTGACTGCTTCCTTTAATTACTACACTCGTTGGAGTAACCTCTGTAATTCTTTTAAAGCATAGTTAAATTTTTCAGTCTAACTAAACTTCAGAGCTGGAAAAGAATTAAACAGGGATCAATGATGGAGAGAATTATTTTACAAAGACAAATTTATCTGTTTTCCGAGAAAAATTAAGCGTATTTATTTTAATCATTTGAAAAAGTTGTGTTTGGAATTGCGTTTTGCCGAAATGTTTGCTTTCTTGAAATTCGGAAGTTCTAGATTTGTTATCAATTTCTTTCGTGAGATTTTATATTCCTTTGCAAAAATTTCCACTCTTGAGGTTAAAAACGAATTTTTAGTTATAAAATGTGAAAACAATATTGAAATGACGCGAGGAAAGCAATGGAAGTTTAAAAAAAAAAGAAATTTGGTTGGTTAGTTTGATATTTTTATATAAACGTTTAATAGTATTGGAGGAAAAATGAATATTTGTTTAAAAATAATTGACAGGTTTTGTTTCTCTATTGTCTACTCGAGATTTTAACTTTTCAACACTAAGCAATTTAATATTTAAAAGCCCAAAATTGTTTTCCTCGAAATTTTATCTTTCAATACGCATAATCTTCTGCTTTATCCATTATACGGGTCTAGTGCTTAAATACAAAAATTCTAAAAACAGGGAAATTTCTGCGATAACATTTGTTTCATGGAAAGTAGTGTATTTTCTAGCATTTCCAAATTCAAAGTTCTTTCACCAAATATCGAAATAAGAATATACGACAAACAAACAAAATTTATCAGTTTTTTCAAATTTATATAGACTGTCGAACACTCTATTTCTATGCATCAAGAAATGAAAAATACCTTCGAAGTACAGACAAATCGAGACAAGGGGGAAAGGGCGAGGCTTTACGGATAGGACAAAGAACGAATGGGCTATCTGCCTTAGGGAATGGATGCCTTCGTAGAAGATCTGAGGGAAACTACAGTGGGTAAAAAAAGATTGGTAATTGCCTTAACTTATTCATATTGACAAATAAATAAAATGTTTTGCAATTTTAGCTGTCGTAATTAAATGCAAGACATCTTAGATCTATAAAAATAGTAAAAATTTTATTTTAATTTGCATTTTCTACGATTTTTTCTTTCGAAAACGAAAATTTGCGTGTCAAAAAAGTATTGGCAAAGTTTTAACTGCTATGCAAATTTTGTTAAATTGAAGTCACGTGTTTCGATTAATAAGAAACTCTACCGGTATAAAGTCTGCAAAACTACTCCAAAAGTGTCTATGCATTATTTTGTGATTCATGCAGTAAAAAGGATTCGAAATCGAAGGAGTTGGACGTTAGTGTTAAAAACACGATTATTAGGCTCAGAAATGAAGGTTTAACTTATCGTGCTATAGGAGTGCAGTTGAATATAAGTTTATTTACTGTCAGAAGTGTTGTAAAAAAGTTCAAGGAAACAGGATCAACTGAAAATAAGACTAGAAGTGGACGACCTCGAATATTTTCTACAAGAGAAGAACGTGTTATTATTAACAAGGTTAAGAAAAACCCGAAAATAAGTGCACCCCAGATAGCTAGAGATGTTGCTTTCACTTCGCAAAAGACTTTCATCGTACAGACTGTACGGAATGTTTTACACGAGAGAAGTTATTATGGAAGGGCAGCTAGAAAGAAACCATTCATCTCGGAAATAAACAGGAGAAAGAGGTTAGATTTCGCAAAATCCCACGTTGATTTATCTGAAGAGTTTTGGAAGACAGTTATTTTTTCCGACGAATCAAAGTTTAACATTTTCGGCAGTGATGGACGACGATATGTGTGGAGGAGGCCAGATATTGAATTGGAAAAGCAACATTTAACTGCTACTGTAAAACATGGTGGAGGCAGCGTCTTAGTTTGGGGCTGTATGGCAGCTAATGGAGTTGGCAACCTGTATTTTATTGATGGTATTATGACAGCACGTACATACATTGACATTTTGCGCCATAACTTAAAAATCAGTGCCCAAAATCTTGGCTTGGGAACATCATTCGTTTTTCAACAAGACAATGACCCCAAGCTTACAGCAAATCTCACCTGTGAATGGTTACTCTACAATGCTCCTCGCCAGTTAAAAACCCCACCTCAGTCACCTGACATCAATCCAAATGAAAATTTATGGCACCTGCTGGATCTAGAAACCAGGAAACATAAAATTTCACGTAAAGACGACCTGAAACGTTTGCTCTTGCAAGAGCGGCACAAAATTTCGAACAGGACAACAAAGACCTTAGTTTCCTCTATGAGAAATAGATTACAAGCTGTTATAGATGTAAAAGGTATGCATACAAAATACTAAACATATAATGATTTTGTTTTTGCTCATAATTTTGTCAATTTCATAATTTTACCAATACTTTTTTTATCAAGTAAATTTTCAATTTTCTCGTAGATTTTGATTAAAAAAATATTTAAATGAAAATTTGTTATATTTGTTTGTCTTTTCTCCTTCTGTAATCGCTATGTTAAAATAAAATTTGTAAACATACTTTGTTAGCAAATATGATCATTTATAGGCAATTGCCAATACTTTTTTTATCCACTGTAACTCCTATTCACATTATGCATGGGTAAAACCACGAAAACCAATCACTGAGACAGCCCGTAAGTCTGGAAACGAGTCCCGGTCGAAGAAGAGAAGGGAATTGCTCTGAATGGAACTGGAACATATTTCCCACATCCGTATGTCTAAACTGTTGAATATTTTCCCGCGGTTTCATTTAAATGATCGGAATAATTTTAATTTCAAACTTGTATACTTACTTCTAACACGCACTTTACCGCATTCGAAAATGAAATGGGATTTTTCTTGAAATTCGTATTTAAAACAACTGACTATTGGCGTATTTTGAATGTATAAGTAGAAAATGTAATAGTTTTGTGTCATCTTAAAGAATATAAGTAGTGCAGAAAAAAATGAAACATAACTTATTTTATCGACGTATAGTGAATTAAAAAAACTATAAGTGAGTAACTTTTTTAACGGTAGTAGGTATGTATCAGTTTTGTGTCATCTTTAAGTAGTGCAGAAAGAATATAAGTAGTGCAGAAAAAAATGAAACTTAACTTATTTTATCGACGTATAGTGAATTAAAAAAACTATAAGTGAGTAACTTTTTTAACGGTAGTAGGTATGTATCTTACAGTTCTTTCTTTTCTTAAAACTAAAACATAGCAATAAACTATTTGAAACGTAATGCCATTTGGACAGTTTTGTCAATACAAAACTGAATTTTTGTGATTTTTATTATCAAATTTTACTAATAGCTAACGTTATGTAAATTTGTTTCCTACATGCCGTGACTCGTCACGCTACTCACTCATACCACAGGATTATGAAAAAACTTACCACAAGCGGAGTTGGTGAAACAAAGATAAATCTTAACCAGCAGCTCAACAGAATTCATCCCATTGACTGCCGCTTTGCCGACGAGGAAGCCGTTCGCTGAGCGAAAGGTTAGAGTAGTCGAAGATTCGCCGAGTTGGTAAGCGTTAGAAAGTTAGTTGGTTTTTCCAAAAAAGCTTCTTCGAGTTTGAATAGGTGAATGAACAAACAGGTGTTGGACTCTGAATGTGTAATCACGTTCGTAACTGTGACTAGCAGCAGGTCGCTATAGCTGATAGTAGACAAAACTTTAATAATTTATTTTGTTATTGCCTTCGCATAGTTTTGTTTACAGGTGGCTGAAAGATTTCTGCGTTAACTTTTGAGTTTTTTCTGCACTATATTCATAGCTAATGATTAAGAGAGGCGATAACTCTCCAGGCATTAGACATATTTTCTTAAGTTCACTGTTAAATTTATAAACAAGATCTCATTTAGTTCAACACCTTAAAGGTTATACATTTTTCTATTTATCGTTTCATATTCACTTAAAACAGAAAGTCTTATTTATGATTAATAATATTTTAGTAAAATTCATGAGTGGTGAGGTACTTTACATTAAAAATTATTAGTGACTGGAATAAGTATTTTAGCAAACATAATCTCAACATTAATATCTCATGATGATGAGCTAGTTTTCATATCATCATACTTATTAATAAAGATGCTTTTTATGGTCATGCATGTGTTTGAGATTATAAATAATTGGAAAGATTTTTCTGATGTGCGTTAATTTTGAAATTTTAAATGCCTCATTAATTACGTAAATTTGAATTTTTGAGTTTTGAACAGGGACAGGAAAAAAACAGGGTGTATCTCCTATGAAGAATTTAGAATTAAAGACTGCTTAGTACATTATAATTTTTTTATTAATGCCGTTTAATTTGAGTCTGAATTATTTATTTCCTTCAAATATTCGTGAAGTACTTTTAGATGCACGGTTACATTTAATAAGAGAGGTAAAAATTGCTCGTAACTTATATTAACATAAATGTTTTAATAAAAGTTCATATGGCGGTTTAAGGACGGGGAATATTAATTCAATAATCAAATTATTGAATCAATTTCGGCCTTTAATTAAAAATAACATCTGGGCATCTTATCCTTGATATAAATTATTCTAATCAGAGCAACAAAACAAATTTAAGAAAGAAATTTCTAAAATATTATATATTTATTATCATTCTGAAGACACGTTTTGGCATCATTCATTTTTTCGTCTTTTATGTTATAATGTCATATCTTATTATGTCCTAAATCCTTCCTACTCATGATAATAATAAAAGATTCATTTACGTAGTGCTACTTCGATTGCACATCTTTTAAGCCCTCAATAAAAAAGAGGCAAGGCTAATCCTTTTTATCCCAGTCATTATTTAAAGTTGATTTTACTTTCTTAATTATATAATTTTCTTCTTTCATATAATTATAAGATTGGTCGCAAGTCATTTAATAATAAGAAATCAAAATTATCTTATATGTCTTATAATAAGAAATCAAATTGTATTGTCTTATAATCTTAATGGCTTATAATAATAATGTCAACTTATATTGTCTTATAATAAGAAATCAAAATTGCTTCAGTTGTCTCCACACTGACAACCTCTTTCTTTCGTCCGACCACTGAGTTGACATTAGAGAAAATATTTTCTCCACAGTTGCATTATGGGCTGGAATGACAAATACGTATTCGCAAAGCTTTATTAGACATCACGTCTAATCAGTACTGCATAATTTATATCTGCAATATCTACAAGTGAGCTTTGTGTGAGCGGGCCGGCTTTTTCTCGAAAACGGGACAGATAGTAACATTGGACTGAACAGTGAAATACGGTAACAGTTCCATATATACGGGACGTATGGGAACCCTATCGTTTGCGTTGCTGGTGCTTTGCTTAAGGTTCAAAATCAAACGACATAACACATACCATTCAATTTTTCAGTCAAAAAGATTTTGATTAAAATCTTTTTGGGAAAGAATATTATTGATTCAAAATGAGCAATTGAAATAAAGGTGCGGTCGTTTTCATTCCTGAATACGCATCATCTATTTTTAATATTTTTTACTTTAAGATTGAAAACTTTAAGCTTTTTTTAAAATAAGGATAATATTTGAAGCAAACTAAAAGTTGGTTGATGAAATTAAATTTGTATAATGACAGTAGTTTAGTAATAGCATTAAGATACTGCAGCAAAATTTACCTTTTCATCTTATTAAGCCGAAACTTCGATTATACATCTTTCGCTTTTATACGACTATTCTGGGCATCTCTTGAATGACGTATACACCGTACTTTACTGTGTAATAAGAAAGACATATGCATGAAGTGTTTATCTGGGTCGTGTTTCTGTTCTTAACAACTTGAACAAGTCATAAGCTAGTAACCCTTTAATGTGAAAAGTGTGAATTCATCGTAAACTGTGAATCAAGTATTTTTTTAAAGGTAAGACTGGATGTAGAGGTATATTGTACATATTTAGCATATGTGAACTAAATAAGAAATGTAGTTCGCAAATTGCACGAACGACCATTTTTTAATTACAGATCATTAGAAAAATATAAAAATATGTCGCTTTTTTCCTAAATAAAAATGCTATTCTTGCCCTAATGAAGCAAGTATTAAGAGTTTAATGAGTAACACGGCAAAAATTAGATACATAAATTCCCCTAGTGCGATTGAAGCGCGGTATACTATACTTTCGAAGATGAAAATAATTTCTACAACTTAAGAAGGCATCTAAAATTTAATATATGTTATTTTAACTGTTCAAAATAAGAAATATTTATGTGGGAGTAAAATAAGTAAAAGCTAAAATAAATAGGATATTTATACCAAAAAAAAATGATAAACTATCCAACAAGATTGCACAAATAAAAGGAAATTCAAACACAAAACTTGGAAAACAAACCTGAAACATAAGTTATTTTATATTAATTTAATACAAATTTTAAAACAAAACTAATTTAAAACAAAAAAAATTAACAAAAGTTGATACTTCTCTTTTTTTCCCAAACAGCAGCCAAAAGTTATAAAGAATCACGTTTCTGAATCATTTGCATGGCTTGCGAAAGAAGAATAGGCAAATGAAAGTCTGTTTAAACTTAAAACAAGAGTAAAAAGAATTGGAATAAATTTATGCAATTTTTGAAGTAAAAAGTTCAAGTTAAAGTTTTAAAGGAAACTTTTAAGATTTTTTTCTAATTCCGAAAAAGCCTTCATGAAGATATAACTTGCCTCGACGCAACTTGAAAGAAAATAGCTATCTAAAAAAGTAAATATAAGGAAAATAACTGGAGAAATCCTCGTACCTAAATTCTGAAACAAGGGAAGAAAAAATTTTAAAAATTAAAAGTGCTAACTTGAAATACCAGAGAAGTAGAATTGTGCAAAGTATTAATAAAAAGAAAATTAGGAAAAACCAAAGTTATGAAACAAAATGCCTATGCATTTAAAATATGCAAAACTAAAATATTGCATTAAACGAAAGCCAAAAAAAGAATTCTTCAGAAAAGTGTGTACCCACCAGCGAACGAACGGTAAATTCGCTGTTAGAACACTGTTAGATTTGGTCCTTTATCACTGGTCCGGAATTCGAATCCCGGCTAACGGCCCTGCTGCGTAGGCGTTTTCGCGGTTTCCCCCTGTGTAATGTGTATACAAACCAGTTTTCCTTAGAAAGTCCTCCACGAAGGCAGTATTTCTGTTAGACAGATAGCTCTCGAGTGCTTTCCCATAATTAAATAAACCAAACCAAATCAAACGAGAAAAGGTGCCAAGAATAAACAAAATGTACCATGGGGAAAACAACTAAGATACAAAACATAAACGCTGCAAGGGAGCATGTGTTTTTTAAAAAATTAAAAAAGAAAGAAAAAGAAATCTGAAATGTTTCAAATTTTAAATTGCGTCTAAAGGGGCGTTTTTTTAACATTCTGTGTGTTACCTTTATTTATTAAATATCATGTTCTTCAGACTTAAACCATAAAATTCATTTCAACAGCAATATCGCAAAATAAATTTAAACTCAGCATATCTTTAGAATTTCAGATACACAGTCTCACGCGCTGGAGATAAAAAATGTTTATTCTGTACAACGTTGCCATTGCTCGCTTTGAAATATTTCAGTTTGTTAATCAAAAAGTCGTTAAAGTTTTACAAAATATAAAATTGATAATAAAACAAATTCCAAATTTAAGATTACGTCATTCAAAATTGCATGGCTCTAGGTACCGTTGTTTTATCCCAATGCGAGAAACATATATTCATTTATGCAGATTCTTCATTATTTAATGTCTTCAAATATAATACAGGGCGATAATATTTCGTGGCAACAATTTGAAAAGTAAATCGGACATTCAGAGTGATTCGACGCAAAATCGCAAAACGAAAACAATAGTCCTTCAAGGACTAAACCCCTTTGGACTAAAAACAGAAGAAAAGCAACCTAAGTAATCCAAAATTAAATTTCCAAACATAAAAAATTGAAAACATCTACTAAACTAAACGGAGATATCGAATTTGCATATTGTCCCAATTCAGAGTCTCGAATTTGAACAAAAAGAGAAAGCGAAAATGCGTTTTTTAAAAAGCATGCAAAATTCAAATTTAAAGATAAAACAAGTTAATAAAACAAATAAAGTTTCCATAAACTTTTATTATTATCACTAGATTTTACTTGCGATCAGTGTAATAGTGTAGAGGGAGAGTTCTGCAGAAATTCAGCAATAGAAGAGCATAATGTACAGCTTAAGAAATATCGTTTACTCATTATAAGCGTTAATGAATTCGCTGCAGTCGAAAAGCATCTCACAACGTTATCGTGAAGCGCGTTTTATTTCTTAAATGGCTCTGTTTGTTATCCTGATGAACGATTTACTACTATTATTCCGAAAGATACTCGAAAGGTTGTTATAATGCATGGACTGGCATTTTGCCAGGAGTGAAAATTAATAGCAAAGTAAAAAGAGCAACGAATCTTTCAGATGTTAAAACTCGTGGAAAAACAAAGCAGGAAAATTTGGTAACTGCTTCTTTTCATCAAACATAAGATGTAACTAACGTAATTTAAATTAATAACATAAAATATTATTGCAAATTTAACTTAGAATTTTGATTTACGTATATTTATCTCATATACACACACATGAATACTATGAAAGCAAAGCAAAAATTAAAGTCAATAAAATTGTAAAACAGAAACGAAATATAACACATACTCACTTTAAAACGTATATAAAGTTACAAAAATATAAGGGTGATAATAAAGATTTAAATTTACCTATTTAGGCTAAAAAAATACTTATTAAGACTATATTTCCTCAGGCAGAGTCAGACTAAGAGTTAAATAAATGTGTAAACACACACACAGAATTAATATATGCTAAAAGACAGCAAAATACAAAACAAAATGAGAATTTTTTTAAATCATGAAGATAAGAAATAAGCGTGGATGTAAGAAGTACTCTAGGCTTATTTCCTACCTCCATGATTCCGTGGTCTTATCCGTAGTCCGTCTCGTATTCCGTGGTTTAAATACGAGACGAAATGAAATATTTCCAATAAAAGTGCAAATGTGTGAATATTAAAGCAAACACACCACAACAAAAATTCAAGAAACAAAATCACTAATTTCCTTTCTGCTGAAACTAATTTTCACTAATTTCGCTTCTGAAAAAATCAATAATTTCTTTTATTCTAAACTAAAAAAGAAAAAGCAATGTGATAATTAAAAAAAAGGAGACACGAAATTATATATATATCTTATCAGCGGGAGGCATATGTGTGATTCCTTAAGTTGATTTTTGACCTATCCAGTTTGCATGCTCTAAAGTCAGAAATTTTATTTTTTATTAAGTTGCAAAGCAAAAATTATTATGTAAAAATATGCAGAATTCTTTTTATGCTAACATACTTTACTTTCTATCAGTTGGTTTTACATTTTTGTTTTTTTACACTTTTTCATGAATGTGAAAATGGCTCTGGTTTTAGGGAGCTCGCTTAACTAAATGATTCTGTTTAGCTTGAATAAGCAAATTAAAATCTTTCTGTACACATACACGTACTCAAATCAAATATATGCTTTGAAAGATTTTTCAAAACATGTGTTACTATTTTTGCCGAGAGTATACTAGATGTGTGCGATAGTGTATTCTAAAGTCGGTAACTGTAATATTTATACCGTACTTTATTTATTGGACCAAGAAATCGAATACTTGCGTAATAATCAATTTCAAAACCGGGTAAAGTCTTCATTTATGAACTTAGAAAACCGCTGTAGAAAATGGAAACACAATCCATTACAAAATAAGTTTATTCCACATCAATTTAGGAGCTAGAAATTCCTCTCACACAATTTATTTAGTGCTTTAAGGTAACACCACCTAGAAGGCCGTCAATGCAGTAGAAACTTAATAAATAAGCAAACTGAAATAAGTTTAAAAATTTTGAAAATCAGAAGGTAAAGGGAAGAATTTTAAAGGTGGATCAATAGCCGAAGCGTTTCAGCAGAGTTTTTCTGTCTTTTAAAACGCCTGTCAGAATTTTTATATGTCTTCTCTTATTATCCTTATTTACAATTTGAAATTTTCTCCAATCGAATAAGATTTATTTCGTTTGAAGCTTATGATAAAGCTTTCATTCAGTCATCAGCACTAACGAAAAGAAACTGAATTTACATGGATCATATGAATCAAAACTATTCAAACTTCGTCAGTAAATGAATTATGCATTTATTTTGATATTTATCAAGAGTGAATGAGTTCCTTGGATCAATATATAACAATAGTATTTAAATATAGGGGTATGCTTCTATGGAAATTGTACTTGGAAAGATATTTGTTTTAAACGGAGTTTTATTTTTAGAATGCAATAGTTTGTTACATATATAGTTACATATATATATATATATATTGTTACATATATATATGTTATATATATATATAGAGAGAGAGAGAGAGATAAGTGAAATAGGTTCGTGGAATATATAAATGTATGTGCATACTTAACATTCTCTATTATAATTTATGAAGATGTATAATTGTTGCAGTAACTGATGTTGATTGATTTCAAGCAGTTTTCTTATTTTTGCCTTTCACATAGCTGTTGTTTAATAATCATTATTTAGTTTTCATAAACGTAGCTTTATCAATATGATTTCCTAGAAATATGCAAGTGGATTAACAATTCATTCTTCTAAAGGAAAGAATGTCTTCTATCTCTTTGTGCATTTTTATACATAATTTCTCAAATATTTATTCATATTATTGTGCAATAGTAAAAATTGTTAATAGTCATGACTATTCCTAATGTTGTACATTATATGATACAGTATTTTGTAGTTATTTTTGTTTTAAAATGCTAGCTTTCAGTCATTCGGAAATAAAGCTTCATTTATATAATAGTAATGGAAACAATTAGTTTTGTATAGCACTAAAATCTATAATTTTATTAGCATTCGTTAGCTCTTTAACATATTACTGTAGCACAGTATTTTCCTGCTAAGGAATTTAAGACACTTTTAGAATTATACGCTTTTAAGCGAAAGTAAAATCATAAAAAAATTAACAAAATGCTTTAATAATGTTAATTTTCAGAATATAGAATAGCGGAATTTATTACATGTGAGAGGTAAAAGTATCCTTTAAAGGGAATAAGTTTAACTCGTGAGAGCACTGTATTGAAAAAGCATCTAGAGTCTTGTGAAGGTTCTTAAATTATCGAGATTTTAAGAGTTTCATATAGTAGCAATATTCTTTGATAGTTCCTTTATAGTCTCCCAAATTCGAGGTAGTTTAAGGAAGAGGAGATGTGTTTTTTATTATTCTTACATATATTAGCTCTTTTGCAATTTCCACACTTTTCAACGGAAATATATTGCTTTGCAGTTTTCTAATTATTTTAGATTTACAATCCAACTATTGCTTTTTAAATTGATTATTAATATTATTATTCATCGCGAAGTACGAAAGTCTGCTAGAGCTTAGTGATAATTTATAAGCCGTCAAATATTTTAGCTGACTGAAATGTTATAAGCATGTTCTATGATAGAATAAGTAACTTAAGTAACGTAAGAATAAACTAATGACTTACCGTGTGTATCTTGAAGTTCTGCGGATCGTACGTTGGCCTATCTGCATCCTTTTAGTAACAGTCGAAGAAGAAGAAGATGATCTTTGGTTCAGAACGATTGACCTCTGTAACCTCTCAGTCCGAATGGCCGCACTTTGTGAACTCACTTTGCTGTACATATGATTTTCTTTGTTCATTTCTTTTTCAAATCTTGAGCTAGAGTCTCTGCAGTCACTTTGAACATTATTGTTCTCAGTAAAATTAGTTTCCTCTTGCGCAATAAAATTTTCATTCATTTTTTCATCTATTTGACTCACTGAATGATTCCAACTAATTTTTCTCTCAGCGGAGGTTTCATCATCATGGAAGTCAGTCGAATGAAAATTTGGTCTTTCAAAAACTCCTCTTCTTCTGTCACTGAATGAGAAATCAGGGCTCTTATCTAGAGATTGGAATTCAGTATGCTCTCGTTTAGAAAAAGATCTTTGCTGTTTCTGTTCTTCGTGAGCAGAAAATATTCCCATTCTAGATTTTCCTGAGAAAGCAGAATGGTTACTTTCAAAATCGAGTTCTGAGGCAATATTTTGCAGATCATTTGAATTTTCTTTGAAGTCGAGTATATCTTCTAAAGCTACCATACTCTTCGTGGCTAAAACCTTGTCATTTTCTTTAATATTATTTTGGGACATGATCGACTTCTGTGAAATTAAATCCTTTTCATTTAAACTCCTCTCACTTTGATCGGAAATAAATTCTTCTTGAATGGTTTTGAAAGCCTTCGCTTTTTGAACTGCTACTGCTTCCTGTATCGCTTCCTTCCTGTGGTGTACCGCGCTTTTCCCATAACTTTTTATTCGTTTTTCCATGCTAGAAGACTCCATCATTTCGTTTACTGACTGACTGCTAGAAGTAAATGCTTCCTGCTTCTTTTCGTCGAATGCTTGTAAACTGTTATCTACTATTTGGTCTTCGAAGAATACATTTGTTTTAACAGAGTTTGCAAAACAGGGATAGCTGTCTTCTGAATCTAGTTTTACTAAGCTACTGCCATTTGAGTTGCTTTTTGTTACATTAATCGACTTTTCTATATTCATTTCTTTATTCTGGGAATTTCTTTTCTCATTTTCTAGTTTCACATAAGAAATATTATCTTTCGAAAAATTCGAAATTTTTGATAATTCTTTTCTTTCTTGGAATATTTCTCGACTTTGTGAGCTTCTACTGTTCATAAATGCTTGAGAAAATTCTGCTGAATCAACCATTTCTTGAGTTTTGAATTTTGATAACGTACTTTCTTGTGCAGCAGTCAGAGAACTAACTGCTTTCTTTTCAAGTCCACGATACTTAATAGGAAGTGTTGTCATGGGATACATAGATAGGTACTTTTCGGTATCTGTTATTGAAGGGGTATTTTCATTTCGAGACCTTGATATTTCTTTACTTTGCATTTCATTAGCTATTGGAGAATTTATGCTATCCTTTTCATATTTCGGTCTAAATATTCCTTTTAACTGAGGATCTGAACTTGCTTCGCTAAACACAGTATTACTTCTTATTCTTGGTACAGCAGGTCCACCTATTTGGGAAATACTGTTGCTGTCTTGCTGTTTCGTGATCTTTTTGACAGCTGATATTTCTTTGTCATGATTGGAATTCGACATTAATACTTCTCTGCTCTGGTACTTCAAGCTTAATTCGTTAAAAGCAGGAGCATAAATTTCATTTTGAGATAATAAAGGGCTAATATTTTTAAGATCTCTTTCTGGCATTTCTTGCAGCTGCGTATTATTCATATCTGTATTGTTTTCACTACCGTTTGCTAGATCTTGAATACCCAGATTATCCATGTGGGTATCTGATGCTATATCTTTTAAAGGAGATTGATAAATGTCAGAGTTTCTCTTCAATATAATATCTTCTTTCTCAAGTAATTTAGATCGCTGAGAAGGGTAGAATCTAACAGTACTTGTTGTCTTTTCATCATTATTTGTGAGCTTCTTTAAGTCAGATTTATCTTGAAATGTATTTGAACTGGCTTCTTTAAGGGCCAAAATTTTATTCTGCATATTAGATGACTCTAGGTTTTCGTTTTTCTTTTCATCTTTATTGTCATTATAATCAAGCAAATAATTTTGTAAGGAAGTGTTTTGTTTACTGTCTTCATCATAATGTTTGTGTATTTCACTTTTAGGTAGGTTTGAAAAATGCGTTTTTTCTTGCGAAATATTTGGGAGTTTAGATAGGGATTCAAAGCTCTTTGATTGTGCTTCGAAAATTCCCCGTTTTTCTGTCACTGATGGTATTTCGTACGCTAATAAGCCACTGTATCTTTTAGCTGGGCTGTCTTTTCTATCAGTTCCAGATTTTGTATTATCAGCATTCAGTTGACTCAGGGAAGAAGATAAGTGTCGAGTATTTTTTAAAGAAAATCGATCAACAGGATTAGTAACTTTAGAATGCAAAGTTTTAAATTCTTCATATCCAGATGAAGGCGACGTTTGCTCAGTGGCAAATGACGGTGGTTTCCTTATCTGGGCTGAATGAGATTTTTCTGTAACCTTTCTTGAAGATGTTAAAGCGGTGGGAAGAATTTTCGACTTCAGAATAGGTGCATTTACGACATTTCGCGGAAGAGACGATGTCTGCCGTGGATGATCGAATGTCGTAGCTCGAACATCAGCTATTTCAAACGGAAGGGGTTTCTTCACGTCTCTTTTAGGACTTCTATCTAGAATACTTCCCAATATGGGATTCAGCTTGTCAGGTGAAATTTGTTCTATGTTTGCGGAAGGAATATCACTTTTTTCCAAGCCAAAGAACCGGGAACCAATAATAGGCGTTTCGGAAACGTTTGTTGCAGCATATCTACTATTTCTTAAGCTTTTTAAAGTTGTTACGTTCGTTGACGCGCTTTCCGAAGCCCCAGGAGTACGAAAGCTTTCGTTCTGTGACATTGGTAAGATTGCCGCTATAAGAAAGATTTTTATAATCGTTACTACAGCGGCGCAAACGGTTTTAGCTGAGATGGAGGCGAATGCTCTAATCTGTGTCTTGTTGACCCAGCTGCAGCTTACCGCTACGTTCCTTGAGGAAAAATACGTACAGCTCAAGAACACAGCGCCCTCAAGTATTTCAAATATTATAAAGCTAAATAAAGAAAACAGGAAATTTTGCGACTTACGTATGAATATTTGCTATATGGTTTAAAGTGATCAGACCTTTCATAGAGAACGTTATCTTAAGAAAACGCGATTTGTCTCTACTAAATCAACATTCAATGGATTTTAAGTTGTTAACTTTTAGAAAAACCAAATCTTAATTTTCTTCCAATGTAATTATCAATACTTAACATAAACTATTTTTCTTTTTATTCTGAAGTGGACGATTGTGCCGTTTAATTATTGTTTTCATTATTTTATTATATTTTTTTTTTGCTTCTGAACAACTGAATACAGATGATTTTAAATATTTCCGCTTCTATTATGCTTTAAACGAAACATACATGCATATACGTAATCTTTATCAACAGATAGGTTTCAAATACCCCCAGTAACACGCAACTATTCCCCAGTTTCATATTCATATAGACATATGAGCTTTCTGGTACGTTTTAACAAGTAAATAAAATAGTGAAAATCTATTGATAGCCGTCGGATGGTGTACGACTACGGGTTCTTTTCTGCAAATCGCTGAATAGTTAAGAGAATATTATTGTCATTGTTGACTGTGGATTTCTTCAGTCGTGTACATTTTCCTACTTTCTTCTTAGAAAATACAGTTCACAGATGTGAGAAGTGTATAGTTGGAAATTGGTTTTTGTAAACACATTGCTTAGCGTGAAGAGCAAATTTTATTATTTATTCATATGATATTTGAAGGATATAATTATTTTAGGAAAAAAATTCTCGAAAATAGCATTTTGAGTTTCTTCTGCATTACTTCTGGTCTCGGTGTTATTTTATCTGCAATGCTGTTTAAAGACGTTAATTTGAAGTAAATAGGTCTTTAAATCATTTATCGAATTTATTATTAGAGGGCACACTATTTAATGTTGCCTAAAAATGCATTATATGACCTGTAGCTTCTACACTCATATGACACTACTTGTTGTATGCCTTGGTTCTATTCATGTGAGACAACATTACTAAATAGATTCTGTTACTTGAGATTAAATTGTAATTACAATGACGATTATTTTGTAATTGTAATTGGAGTATGCAGTTGTACTCTAATTGTAGTCGCAATTAGATTGTGCAATTACTTTGCAATTCCAGTTACGGAGTAATTTCTTTTTCAATCAGAATTACGATGTAAATGCAGTTACAATGTAATTACAATATAACGTTTGCTATGTTCCACGATCATCAATTAACGTCCAAACACTTGACAGACGTTAAACGAATTATCTCTAAGTTTCAAACTACAATTACAATGTAATTGCTTTGGTTGTCACTACAAGTATAAGTAATCGCATTTACAATGGAAGAGCAAAAGAGCAATTACAATGTAGTTAATTGCACTGTAATTGAGTTACCATGCCCCTGTAATTCAGTCATTAATCAATTATATTACAAATGAATTATTCACAACTCTGGATCGAACCTAGATCGAACTTCCAGTACTTAGCGGTCTTAATCACTTCGAAACTTATGAGAACTGAAAATTTGGGACTTATTTATGCTTCATGAGAAGAAGTTCAATCATGAAAATGAAGGAAAAATATGTTTAATGATATTTAATATTAATGGGTTAAATTAGATAATTGTAAGTTGTTTATTCAAATATCACTGAAGACTATGTTTGATGATTAATTGTTTTTGGAATTAACAGTCCCTCAAGTCTTTAGAACTGACAGTTTACAATGACAATTTTTTACTTAATTCGCATCCTATTTCCTTTAAAAGTTACGAAATTAGTGAAAGACAGCAGTTGTATTTATCCGAACGTTATTTATGTAGTTGTGAGGAATAATCACAAGAATTTTTTGTTGTTCACTTTGATAATCAAGCACTTTTTACACAATAAATATCAAATTTCTTGCAATGATAAAAAGCATTTCGAAAACATTTGAAAGAATTTCAAAGAAGCACATAAAAGTATTTAGCTTTTGAGTTACACTTAGAATGAATTGCGGTGAACAACAATTAAACTGAGAGTAACAGCTGAATACACATTTAGTAAATTCCACAGAAGTGCAGCTCCTGTCTTACCCTTTCTGTAATGTACATTGTATACAAAAGTGAAAGTGGTTTAATTTTGTAGTAAAATACCGATTAAGTGAACTTAAACGGTATAACAAAATTAAATTCAGGTCTAACAAAAACGGTGAAGGAAAGGATATTGAATAAATCAATCCTGAAACCAATAATCACTAGATTTTTGTCAATATATTTTCCGTTCTTTTTTCACCTTTTTAGAAATATATATATATATAAAAAGTAGAATTTGTGCGCGCGCGTGTGTGTGTGTTTGTGTGTGTGTGCGTGTGTCTTTCGTTCGTGCTGCGCGTAAGCCGATAGAACCAGGGCTACGAAATTTGGTACGTAGGGTGCATCTAGACAAGAGCTAGTGCACCTTGAAGCGATTTTTTCAAAATTCGAATGAGATTTTTTTATTTTATGTGTTTGGATGAAATCGCATCAAATCGATAATTCTCTGTCATTGTATCAGTAACAACGGCATGCAGTGATATATCACTGTTGCCATTGTTGCTGATATCAGCACTGTTGCCACTCGGGAAAATGTGGGCGATAATTCAGCGCAGTTTTTAAATTTACTATTCCTCTTGGATACTGGACGTTTGTCGAAAGAAGGCAAAGGGAAGTTGGTTAATTTATTTATTAGGATAATTAATATTTGTACTAAGGGATATTGCTTATTTCATTGCAATGTTTTTTACAAGTAATACATTTCATTGAATTTTTTTTTGCTTGTTGTTGATAACGTTGTTCTGCAGAGTAAAATTCTGTGCAGTTTTTAAATTTAATGTTTGGTGTTTCCTTGAGGCATTTTTCCGGCACATTTAAAAGCCAGACGAAGGCTGGCGGCGTAGCGGCTAGTAAATAATGTATTTGAAAATCAAAATAATTGACATCACTATACGATAAGATAAAATAACGGAAAAATAACATTTCTTTAGAGAATGTTGTTTTATACGTTTATTGATGGATTTTTCTCAACTGAAATTTAATTTATACAAAAAGAGCCCGCTGAAGACGAGAACATCAAAGATTCAAATATAGCGTATCTCTCATAAAGTTTGCCCTTTTATGAAGGAATTAGTCAGTGGACAATTGCTCATATTGGTTGTGTTTCAGAAGCAGATTTTCTGAAACGAGAAACACGTGTTTATTTACTGGATAATGAGTTTCTTTTCTCTTCTTTTTTTTTCAATTCCATTTTTATTACATTATTGCAGTACTTTATTTGCATGTATTTATGTTTTCAGTCTTCATGCGTTTGAACTATACTGTTAATTTTCGTCAGGCAATTTTTTAACTTTAGTCGGGGGAAATTGGTGCAATAATAATGTTACATTTTATTTACACTTTACATTTTAATTAATGTATCCAAACAACGACTAAAACTTACTTCGGAATTTCGAATTTCGAGAGGAATTTCGCTCTCATACCTAGCTTAGAATCCATAAAACTCATGGTGATAGCAAGATCGTATAAAAGACACCTAAAACATTCAAGAGCACTTCAACTTGAGATTACACAACTAAAATTATTGACAAAAAATTTAGTTTCTAGTGCTTGCGGTTCTGAGAATCCAACAGTTGTTCAATTATTTAGAAATCGTATGTTAAAGAAGAAAAACCATCATAATTCCGTACTTCAAATGAAAACTAAATCACGAGTAATCAGCACAGTACTCCTTTGGGCTGAATAAGCATTACAGCGTTCCGAGTCTAAGTGCCAAAGCTCTTTCTCTGAGCTTAGATTTTGGCTTGTTATTTAAATTCACTTAATTGTATTTTGGGGGAGAAGACAAAAAGGTAGGAGCTCAGGAATGATTAAACGTAAGAAATAAAGTAGTAATTAAAATAAACCTTGCACAGTAGAGGAGACAATTACATTTGCAGCAAAAAAAAATTCTCACGCATTACTCGGGATACGTAATTATCGTAGTTACGACATAGATGAGAATAAATATGAAATTTACAAGGACCAGCGGTTAAATACGAAATATTGTTTATGAAGTATTGAACGAAAATTGGTGAAAAGTAGGTACTCAAAGTTAATTTGTTTAATTTGCATAAGCCTCACTGTCAAGCGACGCTGTGAACTATGGTTTGATGTCCGGAATTTTTCTCTCTGTTCTATACCAGGCCGGCCAGCGACCGAGTGGTAAAGCCGCTGAATACTGGCAATTCGGTACCGGCTTCGAATTACAAAGAACGGGCTGGCTACATAAGTGTTTTCGTGGTATTCCCCATGCGTAACGTATATACGAGCCAGTTTCTCTTAAGAAACCCTTCTCGAAGGCATCCCCTTAGGAAGATCGCCTTCATGTATTTGACGTAATCGAACAAACCGTTTCATTGAGCCAAATTAGTCATATCACAAACTGGAGAATAAGGCCACGTTTTTTTCGTTTTGTTTTCTAAATGTACACCCTGCATTAAAAAAAGCGGGGGCCAGCTCTACATCTGCCCTTCTACTAGGCCGATTCATGAAACTTAACCTGCGTTTTTCATGTCTTGAAAACGCGACTTTTGATATATATTAGATTTATAATGCAGCCATTGTTCTAACATAGGTATTTCAGCAAAAACTCGGACTTTTTCTGAAACGACATATCCATTTTGTTTTCCATATTTCGATCATACGACTCAAATTATGTCAAAATGTCAAGTTTTGTAAAAATCGCGCGAGTAGTGTTTAAAATATTAGCTCTCAAAATTTTAGCTCTTCAGTGTTAATTGAATTTGGTACATATTTATTAAAACCTCTTTTTATATTAAACTTACTAGATTTCTTCTTCAATATTCGAAATTTAGTTTCAATCCAAATAAAATTCGTAACTATTTTATGGTTTGTTTTTTAAAATTTGAATTTTTTAGTAATTTTTGTAAATTTTTCGAAAAAATATATGAGTTATACAAATTTTACCGTCACCTGAAAGCCTATGTATTTCTAGGCACACTTGCAAAACTTTAGAGTTATTTATTAAAAATTTTCGAAGATATACGTGAATTTATATATTGGCGAGTTTTGAAACTTAGCGTATTTGTTATAAGTGATAATAACGCCAAATGTGCTTTATGCACTTTGTTAAAATTATTTACAAGAATGAATGCACCTTCCGTTTTTACTCATAGTGAAAAAAGAGATAGAAAAATAGGTTACCATAAATTAAAAATTTCGCCAAGTGAATTATTCTTGAAGCAAACTGAAAAAAAGTGCTCCAACATAAATTTTTAAATTTCTCTGTATGTTTCTCACCATATTTTAGAAAATTAAATATTTGGGTATAATTTGAATAGTAGAAGTAAAATACGGAAAAAAATCAGTATGTCATTTCACAAAAAGCCCGATTTTGTTTCAAAATACCTATGTTAGAACAATGCTATATATAAATATAATATATGCAAAGTGTACATCGTATGCACAGAAGTCCTTACCCGGCCTTTTTTTCTGTAACCGTTGGTCGCAGCCATACACCTTTCAGTTACAAATATGCTTTTAATGACACAAAGATTCATATTTTATCATTTTCTAATTTAAAAAATCATTTTTGTAAAAACTGCAGAAATGTCACTTTTGATATATTCCTCCTGTCCTTATTTATAAAAATGTTGTACTCGTTATAAAAATTAAAACATAAAAAGTATGACTCTCGCACGGCAAAAATTGAACGAGATATTTGATATTAAATTCGAAGATTTCAGGGACAGTACACAAATATAAGAGCGAAATGTTCGCATTTGTACGGAACTAAAATTAAAGTATCATTTAGAAAGAAAAAGTTTGTGATGTTAAGGGATTAAGTGACGAGCATGGTTATGCAAACGTTTGCTAATAAATATATATATATATATATATACTTAAATCGTCTAAATTAATTAGCAAAGTGGCATAAATGCTATAATGTAATAATTGCAACCGTATATAAGAGGTTTAACACAATATCAAAAATTAATCCAATTAAAGAGGGAATTCATAGTAGAATAATCTCGAAAAATAAAAATGCGAAAGGGAAAATATACAAAATTATACAAATAAAAATTTATCTCCTTTTTTTGAAACTCTAATTCAGAATTCATCAGCGAAAAATGAAATAAAGCTTCATAAGAGTAGATTAATATGTTTCGAAAATATGTTTCGTTCTCCTGGCCCATTTGAGATCCAAAACCGAAAAAAGATTTCATCAAATTTTATTTAAACTTTAAAAAACTTTAAAATTCATAAAAAACCGAAAACTCGGATCTCACTCGAATTCTGGTACATTTGAGATTCGAGTTTTCGGGTTTTTATGTATTTTAAAGTATTTAATAAAATTCCATAAAAAGGAAGTAGTTGGCATAAAAGAATTTAAAAATAGAAATTTTAAGAATAAATGGGTTTGCACAAGAGGATTTGTAATTAAGTGACACACATATAGTTAAGTGTAAATACTGCAGTTATCGTATAGATGTGCAATAATAAGATACTAAAACAAATATAGGACTAATGCTATATCCATTTAATGAACAATAATCTACCCACCCTAGGCGCAAGAAGGATTAAGCGATTGATTACAGTTTTCAGTAGTTTTCAAGTGTAAAGACGTGCCAAATGGAAAAATAAAGGAAACAATAAAAGAAAAACTAAGGAAACAATAAAAGAAAAACTAAAAGATAAATCAGAAATTTTAATGGCAGATTAAACATAGGATTATTTTTTTCTCATATTATTGGAGTAATTTGTTAGAGTAGAGAAACAGTAATTTGTGTTTCCTGCTATTTATTTATTGCAAATAAGTGCGAAAATTTTATCTTTTTATCCAAATTTCCAAATTTTTAATGCGAAATTCAAGTATCCCTAGCAATTTACCAATCCATTTTACTTCCTTCGCGTAATTTAAATAAAAATAAAAAATTTAAGAAAGAAAATTTGAAGAATTTCATTTATGCAAATTGCATTCAAAAATAATATATGAGCCGAGATAGATATAAAAAACTGACATAATCATTCATTACTTTAAATAATACATACACGTAAGCAAATTATGCAGACATACGTAAATGTTGAGTAATACATATGACGGACAATGTTATAAATATTTATTTCTACATCTATTTGCCAAAAATATTTGCCACGGGTCATCTGAAAAGAAAGAAGTGTTAAATGACTTTTTTTTCCTAAAAAATGATTTCCATAGCATATCTGAAGAAAAGGAAGTGTTATCTGAAATAATTTCTTTCAGTTAGTTCGAATAAATAAAGTTCAGTAAATTTGATCGTCACAAAGAATTTTTAAATCTTTAAAATTTATTACTATTCAGTTATTCACGGCTACATGAAGGTTGAAGCTGATAAGATTCTTACAATTCATTCACCCATTTGGAGAGATGTATACCAAAGTTTAATAAAATTTACTAAAAACTTTAGAGTGGCCCTTATTTTAGAAGAAAGTCAAAGGATTTCAGGAAGAGAGATTAATAAATACCCCCTCGTTTTTTTGCCGGAAAAAGGATGCCGCGCAGGAGGAAGTTAAGTCACTCACTTTGCTATTTGCACCTCAAACGTATGACCTATAAAACTGCATTATATTTTGATGCAATAGTAAAGTTCATTTTGCAAGATGATGCTTAAAATGTTGAGAAAAACGCTACCTGAATTTTAGAGCAATCAAATGCTAAGTTACAGAGACATTATTTTTTTTTAATTTATATTTCTCTCAGGAGCAAGGAACGTGAAAAATCAGCTATGTTCTCATCGAAATTTGAACCGCGGATCTTCCATTTAGTAATTAGATATACTGTCATTTATACTACGAAAGCAAGATTAATGAAATGCGGTAATTCCTTAAATTCTTCTTCCGTCCGCCCCTTCATACCCTTAAAAGGCGACTTCGGAAAAGCATGAGATCTGGTCCATAATCTATTAATGTCATTGACGAATTATCGTCCACCACATTTTAATTCGAGCTTCTGTATAGAGGCATGTAGAATTTCTAGAGCGAGAAAGCGGAGAAGGCAACTATGTCTTACCGGAATTTGAACCATGGATCTTACAGTTACTAACTGGATGTGCAATCACTTATATCACCAAAGCGCTTACGAAGAAATACGATGAATCCTTCTAAACTGAGCTATATTTCAATTTTATGAGTATCTAAATAGAATATAGTAAAAGACTTTATAATTCTGTAATAACACTTTAAAAAATTACAAAAAATTGTTCAATATACAAGCCATCAATGTGCTATCAATATGTTCAATGTACTGCCTAATGCAAAGATGTAATTCAATGAATTTCGAATTTCTTCACATGTTTAACCATCACCTCTTTTAAAGAAATTGGGGTTAGTAGTCAGAATAGAGTTACGAATAATATCTGCTTTTAAACTACAGTGACTTTTGAGTATTTCTTAAAAATAATGAAACATTTAGAATAGAGCGAATAATTTTATTCTGCAATGTTTGCAATTTTTCCTCCTGAGGTTCAATGCAACCGTTGCCCATATAGCAATAGTGTATAACTTGTTCTGATTAGTGTCAAGTATGCATATTTTAACCTGCGTGGTTGTCTGAAAAGGCCATATGCGCATAACGGTTATAGTTTGACAAAGGCTTCGGGCCGGTGTGTTGAAAGTCGCAGAGTGCTACTCTTTTAAGCGAACCCTGCCTCCTGCCCAATAAGAAGGATACGAGCTAATGGTTCAAACCCCTATAGTTGCATTAAGCTGCAGGAGTGGGTAGAAATTCTAGTTAGCTAGTCAAGTATATATATATAGGCACTTATGTATATTACTCCATCGACCGTGAAACTGTCGCCAAACAACGCGATTTAGCTTTAGTTACGAATAAGCGTGACATAACACACTCATAACATCTACGCTTCCGTTGATATAACCCGATTTATTCTCGATAAGTCATCTTTTGTTTTTATGTTATAAACTAACTGTTATTTCTATATCTTTTCTTTTCATTTTGAAAAAAATATGTTTAAAATTTGGGAACTGTCTTCTACAAAACAACAATCAGTGATTCATTCTAAAAGCTACGAGATCCTACCATCAAAAAAGTGTGCATTAATGGACACGACATGGTCATCTGAATATGGCCGACAAAACAGTAATAGATTGAAAAACTATTTGCGGAACGTTTGTACTCATAGCATTCTTCCTCGTATAAAATTGTAAGGCTTAACAAAATAGTAGGAATAGACGAAAGCTTTTTGCGAAACATAGAAACGAAGTTGATCGAATATTGATTGTTTATTAAGTAAAGAGGGTTAGCTTCTTCAGAATTTCGTAGAACCGAGTAGCACAATCTTGGCGAGATATCCTCCAACTTTCGTGGCTCGATGGCAACAAATTTTATGGTTGACGGGATAATGCGTAAGTACACATATATATAATTTAATTAATATGTGTCATCCCGTTGTTTTTAATGTTTGTTTAGCACAATTATTTTTAATTTACCCACCTTCTTGCTCCTTACTTGAAAATTTAATTAATATTAAATTAATATTTGTTTAGCAGATTGATTTCGATTTACTCAATGACTATTCCAATTTCTTGCTAAAAATTTCTTTTTGTAATCTTTTTAAAACATTTATAATTTTTATTTTGGGGTCACGTCGGGACAGATTATATCTCGATGATAAATTAAATTGCATAATTTTAGAAAACACCTGTACTTTTAAAACACTTAATATAATATAATATCTTATAATAATATCTCATATATTTTGTATCAGATTTATAAATTTTACTGAATTGATTTATTAGTTTTGTTGTATTGTTTTTGTTTCAATTTTGAAATTTTCTTGTTTTAATATTGATATGCGTATTTCCTGTTCGGAAGTTGCCCTGTTTTCATGATTTCATTTTGATTTAATTATTATCTTTTGAATATACATTTATATACATATATTACAGTAAAATAACGAAACTGGAGAATGTCGACATGTACCAAATACACTAGTATCTACACTAGTATCTAAGTTGTTGCATATACGTCGGTGAAAGACCGAATCTTTGGTAATATTATTACACACTCGGACCATCACTGGTGTATGTGGACAAGCACACATATACTCTAATGGAAGTCGAAATGAGAAGCCGAGAAGACAGACAGAGAGGCGTCGTAAAAGCAAGGGACTTTTATGTAATTCAAAGTGTCATAACAGTTAAAGTTGTTGCAATAAATAAGATTGTATAAAATGAATCACATAACTAAGTAAATTTCATATTTTGTTTCTCATTTAGAATGCACTGTTCGTGTTTAAGTTCGACAGTTTATTTACATGTGCTACTTAAGCTTTCTCCTATTTTGACATATATCATAAAATGTTTTACTAATAAAATATGGTTTAAAAACAAAAAAATATTTTTATTCAGCTTTCACCATCAGTGCATGAAGAATGTCGACATTTGCCTCTGTAAGTGAAAAATATGGATATTTTGCAAATATTTCGACCATACACCAAGCGATTATCTGAGTGTTGACATGCACCGGAGAATGTCGACGATTTTCAGATTTCGGTCTTTCACGGTAGCATATATATAAAACCGAAATGGAAATTACGCACTTAAAGGTGCAATAAATTTGTGGCAATAATTAAATTCAAAGTAAATTCAAATGTCATAATCAGTTTAGCAAAATGGAAAAGGAAATGACCCAAATGTTGCAAAAATCGCTGTGAAATGACACTGTAAGATAATCAAATAGAAGATAAAAGAAAAGATAAAGGAAAAAAATTATATTTACATATACATATATAGATTTATATATCTTCTTCGGGGGTTTGGTACACCAATGAATGCAAAAGAATAAGCCAGTTTTTTTTATTTCATTCATGTATGATAAGGTATTTTCTCTCGCCTTCTTGGTAAGCCTTCGTGCTGTAGTGGTCAGCAAGCTCGGCGAGTGTTTGAGAGGTCCGTGGTTCGAGTTCCGGCGAGGGCATTGATCAATTTTTCTTCTTTCTTGCATCAAAAACCTGTTGTCTCTATAATATTAAATTTGAATTGCGCATCTGTTGACTCAGAAACAATCTTATCCTTTTGCATTTTTTGGTGCACCAGTACCCTGAAGAAGATGTACTGAGAAATGCAAATGCTCTAGTTGTCACAGATTTTCAGTTTTACTTACTTCGCTCGCATTTATGGAAAAAAGAATTTTAATTTCCTGAGTTAAATATCCTGCATGATAATAAGCTAAAAACAGTTGTATCTAATTACATTGCGAATTGAATCGAGGTTTCAAAGAAGAAAATTAAAACATTAATCTCCCATT
>KK122150.1:67121-92090 GCA_000611955.2 Stegodyphus mimosarum
TTGAAAGCCATATCTTATGTTCACTAAGAACAAATCAATTTATTATTTTCCCAATATTAATTTGTTTTGAGTTAGGAAACTGCGTAGTTAAGAGATATATATATTCTCGGAACATTATACCTTTCACCTGTGCAAATGATCAAGAAAATAGCTTATATTTCTCCTGTTATTTCTCATCTGATCTGCAGTTCTTATTAAAATTAATTATATGATTTATTTTAGATGCAATGACGCAGAAAAGATTAATCAAGGTTTTCTGCGTAGGGGATTTAATTTCTCATATAACATATTTCTATTTATATGGTAACTGCGAACATATCTTAAACAGGGATGAAGTATATTTCATAGTTTCACTTCACTTCTGTTACTTATTTAATTGCAATTAATTTAAATGTTCTGTTATTCATTCTTCAAACTTAGGCAGATGTTTGTTAATTAATTCATAAAGACAAGAATTTAAAAAATCCATTAAAAATATTTACTTTTAAGTAAAAATGCAACTGTACAAAAGTTATACAAGGTGTCCTGAATGTGACCACCTACATATTCATATATCAGGAAAGAAAGTTAATAACTTTATAAGGTATTTTCTCCCTCCATCCAACATGCCTTGGTGGTGTAGCGGTAGCACACTCAGCTCGTATTCGAGAGGTCCAGAATTCCAACGAGGGCATTGCTTCCTTTTCATGTCGCCTGCTTCAAAAAAAAAAAAAAACTAATGACTCTACAGTGGCACCCGAACTAAAAGGTAGTGGGCAATAATTCGTCGCCACTAGGATTTGGCCATTGTGTCTCTTAATCCCCAGTCGTCCTTTAAAAGGGGGATTATATAAGGTATTTCCTCTCTCCTTCCAACATGTCTTCGTGCTATAATGATAGCACACTTGACGCGTATTCGAGAGATCCAAGTTCGAGTCCCGGCAAGGGCATTGCACAATTTTCACATCTCCTGCTTCGAAATAATCTAATGACTCAACATCGTTGATCTCGAATTGTCACGCAAAATTCGCTGTAAAAATAAGACATATACTCAAAACACAAGAGAAACACGCCGACGTGGAAAATAAAACAGGCAAATCTACGCCGAATACAAGGTTGTCGATTTCTCTGTTTTAAGGGCTGGAATCAATGTATAATAAAACGCACACGCTATCCTTTATACTAGGAAAACGAGTTTGATTAGCGACTTCTGTAATCTCTTTGCTGCGTTTTCTGAACTACATAGAGTGCATTATTTTCTGAGGAGACCTGTTAACAGTTTCTGTCATAGACTGGTGCATTCGTACGGGTCAGGGCAGCACCGAAACAGCGTCATAGACAAAACTGGTAAAGCTCCAGCACACAAACCTTCAGGGACACCTAACTTACTCATAATTAAAAAAACAAGGTTTCAAGTTAATACATACTTCTAACATATAAAAACTTACATACTTCTTCATGTACAAAAAACCTTAATATATTCTTTGTAGAGACGCTAGGTTATTTGGCAGCAGCAGGCGTGAAAAATGTACAATGCCCTCGCCGGGACTCGAACCCAGACCTCTCGAATACGCGTCGAGTATGCTTCCAATTACACCACGAAGGCATGCAGAAAGGAGGGAGGAAATACTTTATATATTCCCTATTTTAAAAGACGACTGGGGATTACGGGACCCAGTCGCCAAATCCTGGTGGTGAAGAATCATCATCCACCACCTCTTAGCTCGGGCGCCACTGAAGCGACATTAGGTATTTTTGAACCAGGAGATTTGAAAAATGTGCAGGGCCCTCACTAGAAATCAAACCTGGACCTCTCGAATACGTGCCGAGTATGCTACCGTTACACCACGAAGGCATGCAGAAAGAAGGGAGAAAATAACTTATAACTTTTTAGTTTATGGAATTACATATAAGATACAATTATACATATACAGAAGACAGGGCTGTACACAATATTATATAGTTAGAATTTTGATATAAATAATTCCTTAATATTATAAGCATAATTTAAATTAGTAGTTCATGTAATATAGCTCGTATAACAGTTTATAATACCTAGTCCATAATTTGTGTTGATAAACAGTTCATTTTGGCTGACTTGACGTAATAACATTTTCAATATTGTAATAAATAGATTAGATTTGATTTCGCGATTTGGTAATTAGTAGGTTAGATTGGGCTTTACGGTCTTGAAAATGATTAGGAGTGTTGCACACCCTTCAGTGAAACTGTTTACAGTGACGGTTTACAGTTCGTTTCACTTTGGTACTTCAAAATAGTATAATAAATAAATCTAAAGTAAGTTCATTCAGTAGATTAAAAGAAGGTAATTCACAGTGACATGTTTATAAAATAGTTCCTCATCAGTTTGCAGGAATATCAGGAACATCATAAAGTCTTTTTTATTGATTACTTAATAAGTTATTCCTTGTTCAAAGTTGGTTATGGAATCGCTGAAGGCACCCTCTAAGAGTAGAGTTTTAACATGACACAGTTTGAGGCCTTGTTGTTGTTCTAGATGATGGATTTAAGTCTACTATATATCCTTCGATAGTGCATCAATAGTCTTTTTTATTTTGACTTAATAGTTATTTTAGGTGTCTAATTTGAAATCTCTCGGTTAGAGGACATGTAAACAGACAGTCGGCAGGATCTTCTCTTTCCCCTTCTAGCATTGAAATAGGTGGGGAAAGGGCCATGCCTGGAGATATATTGTGAAATAAAATATGCTGATATAATGATATTATCATTAATAAGTAAAACCTAAAACGTTGTGTGGTTCTTCATCTCATTGATGTTGCAATTTTTTATGCGATGACATTTTTAATTTATGTTTTAATGAGGATCTTGATTAATAGGTTAATCTTGATTGATCTTGTTTAATGAGGCTTCAGGTTTATCTCCTGGTACAGTTCAAGTACAGATTGTTTTGCGAGAGTATCTGCCCTTTCTTTGCTTTCATAAATATGACTTTTTCTCTGTATTATTACAAAATTTTTGTCGCTATTCATTATGCAATTTTGAATCTGTACTGCTAGCGAGTTAGGATGTCGGTTTTTTATCTCAGATGTGGAAGCCTGGCTATTTGTAGCAACATGAATGTTATTGGTTGGAAGGTTTAAGAGAAGGTTCAGACTTTGTTTAACTACGGTTAGTTCCGCTTGATGTACACTATTGTTGTTATTCAAGGTAGGTGAACTCGTACCCCGTTTTGAGAGATAATGTATGCGCGGCTTCTAACTTTTCTTATATCTTGGAGCCATACGTGAAGGCTGTGAACTCGGTTATTACCCAGTGGCAATCAAAGATGTTGTTAAACGTGACATCCCTTGTCGACAATCTCTTATTTGTTGTCTAATGATGGATTCTTTATTATAAAGAATAAAGCTTCGTCTATTTTTTGAGGAAGTAATTGGTACGGTTAGAGAGATTTTGAAGACATGACATCTCTATAGACAGTATACGTTTAGAAATATACATCTTTCTTCGGGATTCGAACCCGGGCTCTTCGGTACGACAGTCAGCGTCACTAACTACTATTCTGTCTAGGCCGCGGTTTATTTGCACAGCTGAATGTCGACTGGGACTATTAGAAACACGGCACACAAGTAGGTCATTAAAGTATTTTTTTCTTCCCGCGGCTCACTGGAGGCTTACTGGGTATTATGCTTTAAGGCAATTATCCAGCCCAGTGCAAAGTTATCTGCTAGCTTGGCAGCTACAGCCCGAAAGCAAGATCAGCAGGCCAATCGGCATTTATTTCTGAGTATAAGTAGAATTACAATGATAGTTTACAAATTCATTTTCGCATTCAATTCGGTGAACTGAAACTCAACGGAGTTTTAGAAATTTTTAAAATGGAATTTTACTGACATTTACAATAATACTTTGACAGATGTAGTTTCGAAACACAGAATTTGAAACTATGCCATTACATTTGAGTTTTGAAATTGTGTTATTAGGTGTTGCATTTATTAAAATGTTTTACAATTTTTACTGAATTGGTGTTTACGATCTTTTCAATCGTCATAGGTGTTACAACTCGTCATACTTATCATTTATATATTTAATTACGTCATTTTATATATTTAATGATCTTATTTGTGTATTTGATTTAAAGTATTTTATGCATTTAATTTATATGTATTTAATTTAGAGCTCCATGATTGCCTGGGAGCAATTTGGATCATTTTTGTACCTTACTTGTTGATGGTTTGACAGATGTATCCTTGCTGTCATTTCGCGTAGGTAGTGCTGAGGTCGACCTTTATATCCCAGCAGCATATGTATATTTATCGTTTGCTAAATTTGTGTAGGTATATGATTGGGTAGGACATGGTTCTGCGTATAGCAGTGTGGCATAATTGCAGTTACTTTCTGGGGAGACTTTTGGGGCATATTTATAGGTCAATCGATCTACGTCCATGTTATCCCAATTCCTTTTCCATTATAATATGGTCTGAGTTTTGATCTTGTTCTTGAGACATGATGGGTAATGGGATTTCCTATTGCAGCTCTCGCTGGTTTATCCCGAGCTCCTTTAAAAACAAAAGATCATTGTCACTTGCATGCAAAACTTCTTGGGAAATAACGGAAGAAATCTTTTATACGCTTATATGTCACGTCTTTATACGCTTATATGTCATCCACCCCCCTTTTTTGGCACAGTTAACTTTATTTTAAATTTAGAAAGTTATAATAAAACAATTGTCAATAAAAAAGTCAAAATATCGTTTTTTAAAAATACATTTTGATCAGTAACAGGCCCACTACAAGATGTAAAGAATTATATTCAAAATCGAATTTCCAATTCGCGTCTTAAAAATTCCATGGAAACATACTATAACAGTCTCAGTGAAGCATACAGAGAATGCTCCAGAGTTATAGCACTGACAGAAACTATTCCTTAACCAAATTTTTCAAATACATTTAAAAACATAAATATTTGTTCTATAATAGTTGAACATATACAAAATCAAATTGATTATTTTGCTTTATAAGAGCTTTTTTCTTAGGACAATATATTATCTGATAAAGGTTGTGAGGATTTATTTAATTTACTTAACAGTTATTTTATGCTTAAGCGACTTTACTATCGCTTTTGCTTTCAATTCGCACTTTCTTGCCAGAATGCAAATCGACTAGCGTGCGTGTTTTCAAATGAAATAAAACAAGAGTTAGTATTTAAAGGAAAAGGTTTTCGAAGGTGAAATCATTATTCTGCCTGCCTGAAGGCCACGTTGTTAACTCTCAGTTTCTAGCAATTAAATTTCTGCGGCGTTGAGCTATTCTTGTCATTAGGCTAACGTTTTGACTCACATCCAGCTTGCAAGATAATTAGTCTGTGAATCCGTTAGGCTAAACTTAACTTCATTAAACTTTAACTTATCAATTACCTGTTAAGCCAAAAGTGTTGGCTTTGGTAAGCCCGAGTTGGTGCCATCTGAGTACTTTGACTTAATACAGGGTTCTTTATACCCTTCGCCTGACTTTGCAGTACTTAATGATTATTCACTAATTAGTCTTCTGACGTCGAGATCAGTTTGTGATAGCCAAACATACAAAAAGTTATACTGGCGCCTGAACAGTGAAGAGAACCATGTCACAGGAATCTTCACCATTTACTTTAATCCCCTTATCATCGCAAAGTTCGTCGGCTATAGTCAATCCCATGGAGGGATTCGATTTTATCGTCAATACACCAAGCCTGCATATTTGTCTACAGTGTTATGTAGATTAAAAAGTCTGACACCAGAGTAGTGCAAACTAAAAAATGCGTAGTAGGCAGTGCTATCGCAATAACCCGTTTAAATCCTCAACCTATATAGCTGATATTTCTGAATGGAAGATCCCTGTGGCCATGGCCTAGGAATCTTTTATTTCATAACCGTAACATTTATACCCTCTGTATAAGTTACAACACTTTTTGAAATTTTCAAGGACTTTCACGGAGAAACATAATCCAATACTTGAATTACAGTTAGTAGAAAATAATCTTACGTATTTTGTTTATTTTATAGAACACAATTTCGTTATGATAAAATAAATGTTTTATATTCTTGAAATTAAGGTATGTCTTGATAATTTGAATTAAACGAAAACTTTTTGGACATGCATAACTTCCTGGAATTGAAAACTTTATAGCATTGTAACTAACATCGACATGCCTACAAGTAGCCGGATCGACCAAACTACAGGAAACTAAACGTTCAAACCGGGTTCAAAACGCATCATGGCGAAAGGATAGATGTATGGGCATTTTCCTAACTTTCTCTCACTTTTAACATGAATGCGAGCTATTTTCTGTTATAAAGGCCTACCTGAAGACATCTCTCCCCTTAGGTAGCTAAACCTTGCGTATTGTGACATTATCCATTAAACAAGCTCAACATGTAGAAAGCATTTTTAATTGAGATAAATTCAACAGAATAAATTAGGTACTTGCATATTAAAGCAACCACCTTAATAAAAGTCACAGAATTTCCAGAATGGGTTAAACTCTGGCAACCATGAGTATAATCATTCTTTCAGCAACCATCCACATGCCAATCCTTAACAATCCTTCAGTGACGCAACGCCGTCATTTTTGTATGTTTTTTTTATTCCAAGTTTTAACCGTTTTTGTAAACAAATCGTGATATTTTTTAAACTTAGGTTAAGACAAAAATAAGAGTTATAGCTTAGTTAATATGAGCTTGTGAAATTTGCCAGCAATGGAAGAAACTGCGGTAAAATTTCTGCAAGAATACAGAATTTTGTTGAAAATTTTCTAAAGGGAACAACGAAGAAATGTATTTCCTAGATAGCCACTCTTGCCGAAAATAACACGAAGCCGAATCTCCGTAATTTTCTGATGTTTTTTAAGCGGAAACAAATCGCTGTGTTCTTCGGGAGAAGAACAGCGCAAAAAAAATTACAGAAAGATTTAAAGAAAAATGTAATTGTTTTATTATACCACGTAATCCTTGGGCCTGCCCCCTTTTCTTTGTCTAATGGCTGGATTTTCTACCTGGGTGGACAGGGGGCTGCGCCCCAGAATCAATCAATCACGTAATCCTTATTTAATAATTCAAATTTGTATTTTTAATTGCTAAAGCATGTTCTCTTTTCATATGTTGATAATGTTTACCGACTTACGATAAATAACGATAATAGTTTGGGAATCTTTCTAAAGAAAAGCTCGAAAATTACCATCTTGCACCTGATAAGTAACTTTTACATTCTTATCCGTAAAAAAAAGCACCAAATTGCGCCAAGGTGGTTGCTTTAATACGTAAGTATCATAAATTAATTTTAGTATTGCTTTGTGCCCCAAACTGCTATAAATATTTAACTGTACGTTGTATTTTGTATTTATTCATAGCATCTTTTAGTTCATGAAATCTGCTTCTTAGTATAAGAACTGCAAGATCTATACTTACTATAAGAACTGTAAAAGTAATAATACCAGTTTGCTTAGCTATGAAAATTTCCTAACCTCATTTCTTTCCTATCTGTCTGTTCCCCCCCTTTTTTTTGTAATTTCGTAGCTTAGCTAATCATGTATTAATTTTTAGCGAGCTCTTCTGAAAGAAACTTCTGTTATTTTTGCTGCACAAATAACAACTAATATATTCGTTTTCGATAACGATGAGCTGGTCTTACATGCAATGCAAATATTTAAATCAATTTAAATTGAAGGATCAATTAAAAATGATAGATGATAAAAGGTGATGCACCAGTAGCTATGAGCATTTAGTATTATTATTTACGTGTTTCGCCCTAAAGCACTATACAGGAAGGAAGGGATGCCTTCGTGGGGGACCTTTCTAAGGGAAACTGGCTCGTATTAGCACGTTGCACATGGGGAAAACTACGAAAGCGCCCATGCAGCCAGCCCGTTCATGGGATTCGAACCTCGGACCAGTGTTCAGGAACTTTATGGCTCGGCCGCTGGTGGGCCAGTTATAAGCATTTAACTTTCAAAATTTTTGTCCTAAACAAATAACTCTAAAGTTCTGATGGCGAACAGTTTTATTACATATATCGATAGAATATGAACGAGCATTAACCTTAAATTTTATCGCAAAAATTATTCACCATCTTTTTTTGAAATACTATTTTTAAGCTAAGGTGTATTCAATGAAATTTTCCTTTCGTCATTTTTGATAGTCCAGTGAATAAAAGCATTGAATGTATGTAGTTGTGGATTTACTACCAGCTGAAAATAGGCGGATTACGTGGAAGTTTTCGTGATTTCCTTTTTATGCCTAACGGGCTTTCGAACCAATTTCCTTTATAGTCTTTCACTAAACAATCTTGTAAAAAAAGTAATAAACCACACGTATGACCTATAGCTTTTTAATTAGCTGCATGCCAGCTATGTTCATGTTTATTGCTTTTGTTTTAAAATATTTTTAAGTGTTTGAATTTAAAAGTAGTAAAAAATTTTTTGGCCAGGTAAAGAGTTATTAGAAGACAGAGCTAATTACATGCATTTCGGACAAAATACTCTTTCGACTGAATTATTAGAAAGCTTAATATATGCATTTTAGAGAAAAGTTAAGTGTGAGACATTGACTTTGAATAAAATACATGCTAAAACTGAAAGTACAGAATCCAGTTTAGAAAAATATGACGTAAAGTACCTGGTTCGCTATATTGTTTGACTCGAACCCTCTGCTGTCTGTTAGGGCGTCATTTATTATTGAATATAAAAAACTAAAATATGACTGTTGCTTAATCTCCGCTTAGTCTTAATTCGTATGAAAATGTTGCTTTAAATGATGGTTAATCTTCATTTAATATGAAATTTCGAGAATAATCTTAACAATTATTCTCTAAATTTCATGACCGTTGAACTCAAGTCAAATGTAACTAAATTCTTAGCTATATCAAATAAGTTTTAGTACAGATTTAGAATAAAAGCGCAAGCTTATTACCAAGAAAAGAGGTCCAAAAATCAGATTTTTTGCTAGCTACTCATTTATTTATTTACGTATATTGAATAAATATTTATATTAGATTATGATTTTTGTTTGAATGCTGCAACCAGTAAGTTGAGAAAAAATAACTTTTAGTATCAGGCCTATAACAGTATGTTAACCGGTACTGGGTTTCGCTTTGAGCTGTAAAGTATCATGATTTTCATTAAAAGGCACTATACGGGAATAAAGCAGGCGCAGCCCGCTCAACTGTCGGATTGCCCGCTAGTAAGTAAATAAATAATATCTGTCACAATAAGCACAAGTTTACAGTTACACAAGATTTGACATAAATTACTACCAGAAACCCTACAAGAGCAAGCTTTGGAAATTAAAATGAGTCTGTAGCCAAAAATATGGCTTTCAGAAGGTGGGTATTTCGAGTACAACACCTTAAAGTTTATCGCAGCATAGCAGAGCAAGCATTACAAGTGTACTTACGTTTTCAAGCACTTATTTGTGCGAAAGGGCGTTTTCAGTAGTTGTAGCAATAAAAATGAAGTATAGAAGCAAACTCCAGTATTGCTAGTGATTTACATTGCGCACTTTCTTCTTATTCAACCAAGAATTGAATATCTTGTCAAAAATATGCAAGCTAATCCGTCTCATTGATTTATCTTTCTTATATCCTTACCGTACGTGTCTCAAACAACATATTTCTATAAAAAAATCTTCATATTTTTGTTCTTACTACCCTTCTAGGTAGATAATATTATTATTATTAGGGAAGGGAAGTGAGGGAAAGAAGTAGTTCTATTGGCAGTAGGGAGACCTGCCAAATTAATCTTTGGGAACCCATGATGTAAAGGGTAAACTGTAGCCAAACAACATTCATGAATCCTAAAAGTCCTTTGTAATAGCATCTCCCGACACTCTGATGTACGTGGACAGCTTGATTTTGTAGAAGTCACTTCTGGACTTTTTAGAATATTACAGAAGGGAGAATTGCCCCCTTCCCGAAGGGTAAAGAAATTAATTTTCTTTAGCATGGGGAAATAGGAACAGATTCTGAGAAGAATGGACACATAGCGTGTGTCCACTGTTCGACTTCACGCAGATTTTCCTCGGCGAAAATTTATCTAAAATTATGTAAATGAAATAAACATTAACTGTAACTGTTACCACAGAATAAAAATTCTTAGACAAGTAAATTTAACCACGTTACAAAATATTAGAATGTATGTCGAAACCGCGAAAATACGGTGCAAATGATTTTAAAGCATCTTAGGCAAGCGAAACAAAAAAAGAAGGCCTTCTCAGTCAGGTTGTTATGTGGTATAAACATTTTAAGACATTTCAGATTAAAAATACTTACTTTTCATATATTTACTGCAAATATAACGAAAGAATGCATAACTAGAAACTAGGTACTTATAACTTAAAACACTTCTTACTGTTAACTACTTTTCGTCTTTATAAGTATGAATGTCATCAGCTCGGCCCACGGGGACTCCATGTAAGAAATCTGGATTATCAAATGGGGCAATCCCCTTCTGTGAAAAATCTGAGTGAGGGTCTTCTATGTACGTGAGCTTTTTTATTTCCTTGAGTCGTTTTCTGTAGGCAGTAGTTACCTTATCTGTTAAGATCAAACACCATGTTCAATGTATCAGTGTTTGTACTCATTCTGGAAGTTTCTTTGGAATGGAATAGGCTTGTATTTCTATATTCAAGAGCATCTTCTGAAAAAATGTTTGAGACATGCTGGGTAGGTAAATTAAGGCCATGTGCAAATACATTCCAACTGCTGACGAGAGAGGGACTTTGGCAACTTAATAAACTCCATGCCCAACCGGGTATTTCGTATAGCTGCCAGAGGTGGCTTTACCACCTACTAATAGTCTCATTCTTTTTATTTGCTATTAGTAAATAAAACGCTTTTTTTTACCCAACGTTTGACCATTTGTTTAGTTACTCGAACTCTATACTGATGTCGAGTTTCGTAGTTGTAGTTCAGTTCTTTTTTGCAACACAGTGAATTTTAAAACAATTTATTATTTAGATAATATTTAACTGTAAAATATAATTATGAAAAATGTCAGGTATCTCACTTACTCTCTCTAATTTGTTGAGTCTGCGATGCTCACATAAAATACTAAATAAGCCAGATTTTATATTAATAATCGAAGGAGGTATTAGGTTACTGTATCTTTAAAGTTAATAACAAAAAATTTCGTTTAAATTTCAAGAATTGTTTGTATGACTTTTGAGAAGGATAGCCAAATTTCACACCATATGCCATATCTTAAAATGGAAAAATGTTCAACAGATTCAACTAGACTTTCTAGAAGTCAGATATAATTTCAAGGAATTTCTAGATTATTTAAGCATTATTTTAAAAAAATTAAGGGAAAAATTTAAGGTAGTTTATCAAAAATCAACATTTTATGCCATTCATATAAAAAATGTTTTCTCTTATTATTTGAAACTAGAATTACATCTCAAATATCAGATATTTTTAAACTTTACAGCAAAAGTTGAAACTGTCCTCCTTCCCTTTTTCAAAGCAAGAAAATAGTCCTAGTGTTTTTTGTCATATTCAAATAAACTAAAATTTCCTCTTGAAATCACAACTGAACATGTTTTATGTTCCTATCGCTTCGGCATTCTCCTATCAGTAATGTTTATTTGTTAGGTATGGCTGTACGGTATATCTGAAGTTAATTAAACCTTTTTTAATAATTCGAATCTTTACTACCACTTCTCCTTTCGTTAGTTCTCAACAGCATACAAACGAATTAAAAGTATTTAAGTCAGATTTTTTTAAAGTTTCAGACACAGAGTTTTTTGGTAGCGATGCTGTATGTAGCATGTTTTTCTCGCCCATCTCTGTTGCATTAGTTTGCCGGCATCAGCCAATTTGCTAGCCGAAGTAAATCACGCACTTAGTAAAACTGAGACAACGTTTACTCAGGCTGTTTTGCATTTGTAGCCTCCAGCGTAGATTTAATTTAGATAATAAATTAGTCTTTTCTCATACAGCTATTCCCCAAAGTTGTAGAGTCATTAGGTTATTTCGAAGCAGGAGACATGAAAAATATGCAAGGCCTTCGCCGGGAATCGAACCACGGACCTCTGAAATTCCGGCTCAGTGTGCTGACCATTACACCACGAAGGCACGCTAAGAATGTGGGAGATATACCTTATAAAGTAAGAAGAATAATCTGTAACCACGAGTTGGGTATTTTGTTCAATTTGAAGCATTTAATAAGAAAGCTTGCTTAAAGCTTCTCAAAACTCAGTTGTTATTTCATAGGCAAAGCGATAACTCGCATGACTAAGTTCTTTGGTCTTAGTAGGGTTTAAGAACTTTAGTTAAATTACAGAGAGTAAACGTATTGCCCAAAAGTAAATGATGTCAGGAGATGGGGGAGTAATTAATCCCCTCACAAGATTTCAAGTTGGTGCATCGGCAGTTCCTGTGGAAGTGTTTGGTTACATACTGAATACCATGCCGAGCGTCCATAAAGCCAGCCATCAGCTTCGTTGAAAGAAATTCAGTTTTGGCTTAGAAGGATTACAAAGCCCCTTTCTGCTGTATCCTATGGCAAGCAACAGTCATAGCAAAGGCCGCACTTATGAGCAAAAATCTCGGTTCAAAGGCATCGAGAAGAATGTGTTAGGAGAACTCAGTGGTGAAAATTATAAGTTCTGTTTATTGCTATGTATTAAAGGCAATACGTTTAAGAACCTTTCCCGAAGTCAGGGACTGTTCCTTGCTAGAATTTGAACTGCATGGGAAATATCAAATACGTGGTGAAGAATTAAATTTCTTTTATTTTAAAGAATGCATATTGTGAAAGTTATGAAAAGAAACTCGACACTGAAGTTGCAGAATTGACATTGCCAAGGTTGCTGCCGTACGTTAAGAATGTTTTGGTGTAAAAAACGCCTGTACGTTAAAATTACTTGAGTTGGGGTGAAATTTGAATCTCGGTGTCTGTCAGAAAATAGATATAGGCGAGAATTCTATGAAAGATTTAGTGCGAACTTAAGAAAACCTATAGCTGAGGAAGTGATAGATTCTGAAAAAATTCAGAGCCCGCAGAATTTTTTGGTTGTATAGATAAGTGGCTATAGCCAAAGAGTACCTTTCTGTTTTGCTCTGCAATATTAAGTGTTCCTTTGTTCGTTTCTTAAAACATTCGTGAAAAATTATTTGATCCATTTAAAAATGTCGTTCTTTAAGGCTTTATTTCTGTGGCATTGATTTCAAGGATTAGTAAATATGCGAAAACATTAAAGAAAATAACACATTTTCGTTTAGTATTTGTTAATACATTCTAAATAATAGATTTCATGATGCAATCGATATTAAGTTCTTGATTTAGATTACATTTTAAAGAAATTTTATAGCATTTTCCAGGGATCCGTTTCTTGGTTTTACAGTAAGTATTCAAAATCTTTGACAATTCTGAATTCCTTCGAAAGTCCAGGAATTCTGAATTCCTTTGAAAAGAATATTCAAATCTTCAGGAACCACTATCATGTTACTTTCTATAACAGTAGGCTTCAGTTCTTCTTAATCGAATATTTTTGCTGAGATAGTGTGAAAGAAATTAAGGTATTTCTTTCATGTGATTTTGTAGCATATTGATTTGTCATATCGAAGGTCATGTTTTGACTCTGGATGCGAGCACACAAAACTTTTTTCAAGATTTGCCACCTTATGTAAGCAACGATTTATATAGCTCAAATTTGGAATTATTTCTTCTTAGATGCTGGCTTTAATATTTTAACTTCTTTCTTCTTCTAGTTTTCTTTTCGGATAATAGCATGATTTGTGATCAAAATTAAAAATTCGACTAATAACTGTCAGAGACAATTTGCCTTTTGTAAGAACCTTTGCTTTTGTTTTCTAACTCGCACGACTATTCAAATTAAGTGGATGTGCTCTTATAGATTATTTTATTGATTTCGTGTTTCAAGGATATTTGGTAGTATACTAAATAAACTCTATAAGGGTGATAAAAATTATAGGGAAAGTATGAATTTAGTTCTCTTTTATATTAAAAATAAAATGAATTAATTTACCATAGCTCCTTTACATATTTTAGGGCTAATCTTTCTATACTTCATGATTTGCGCTTTTAAAATAAAGTGAAACTTTATAGCGAAAATAAAACTTTTTCTTCTTTCTAACATTGCATTGTATGCCTTACAAGTAAGCCGAATAACCGTGCACTTAGCTTCATCCAGATTCCCTGCAGAATCTGATAGTTGTCGCATAAAATTTCTTAATCTTTCACTAAGTTTGAAGCATTACACTGGTGTGCAAAAATTAAGGACGAAGTCGAAAAATTAGCATATCAGCTGAACGAAGAGGCAGAGCGGACAGAAAGACCATTCAGGAGATTAAGTAAGGTGATGTACGGTAGCACATGCGCAGATATGCAGGTAGACGTAATGGGGGAGTGTTTGAGTAGTATAAAGCATGTTGTCGGTGTAAGATTAGAATTTCTGGCAAAGAGATTGCATGCCGTATAGCAGTTAAAATCACACCGAGTTGCTGCCTCAGCGAGAAATGGCGAATAATCAGTCTGTTAGACGACATCTGGATGCTTTTACCCGAGGTCGAATCATTGGGAAGTTGGAGGATGGCCGCAGTGTGACAAGTGTGGCTGCAGAGTTCGGAATTGCTCACAGCATCGTTTCACGACTTTGGAGACAATTTTAAACTACAGGAACAGCTATCCGGGGATTTAGTGGTCGTCCACGAGGAAACACACCCGCAGATGACCGGTATATTGCCTTACAGGCCAGAAGAAACAGGCGGCAGACAGCGGGAGAAATCGCTAGACACACGACACAGGCGACTGGACGACCGATATCACGTTTTACCGTGGCCAGAAGACTGCACGGTGGTGGTCTGTTTGCACGACGCCCTGTACGGTGTGTACCTCTAACGCCTGCCCATCGGAGAAGGCGTTCTCTGTGGTGCCGGGAACACCGGAATTGGAGAGACAATGAATGGGGACGAGTACTCTTTACAGATGAGAGCAGATTTAGTCTGAGTTGCGATTCTAGACACATACACATCTGGACAGAGCGGGGAACACGCAATAACCCCTTCAACATCATCAAAAGGGACTGTTTTGGAGGTCGCGGAGTTCTCGTTCGAGCAGACATAATGCTTGGTAGCCGGACCGACCTTCATATCTCCCAAGGAGGTTCGTCACCTGGGACTGCTATTGTAACCAGGTTCTTCTTCCTTACATGCGTCTTTTCACAAGGGCTATGGGCCCTCTGTTCCTCTTCATGGACGACAACGCTCCACCTCATCGCACAGTTACTGTCGAAGAGCTGTTGGAGAGTGAAGATATTGAACACATGGATTGGTCGGCAAGGTCTCTGGATCTAAATCCCGTCAAGCATGTACGGAACTGACTAGGGAGACCCGTGGCAGCACGTAACTTATCGCCAGTAACGATTCCGAAACTGCGATTGGTGCTACAAGAGGAACGAGCAGCAGTGTCTCAACAGCTCATTAACAACCACATATCCAGCATGCACAAATGATGTGAAACCTGCTTAGCAGTCAGGGGAGATCATATCCCCTATTAAAGAACGGATGTTTCCTGCTGGACACCCATCACAGGGATATTTCGGCCTTTAGTCGCATTGCGCTCCATGCTACTTTTTCAATAAAGCTTCTTTTTATCCCTCTGATTTCTCGTTTAGTAAGTGTTGCTTACATTACTCATGTCCTTACGTATTGGGGATCTTACGGTATTAAATGTGTTGATTTGGAAAACTTTTGTACAAAGTTATATTGGAAAAACCGTCTCGTCCTTAATCTTTGCACACCAGTGTAGAATTCTCTAAAATGTATACAATGATATTCTACACTGCTACTATAAAATTCTTATAGACATTCTGCTTATACTTAACCTATGCTCACGAGCAACTTTTAAATACATTTAATGTCACAAATAATGTGGCCCACAGCGGCCCAGCGGTAAAGTCGCTGAATACTGGTAATTCGGTCCGAGGCTCGAATCCCACCAACGGGCCGGCTTCATGGGCGCTTTCGTGTCCTTACTCCATGTGCAACATGAATACGAGCAGTTTCCCTTAGTAAGCCCTCCACGAAGGCATCCCTTCCCTTAGGCAGATAGCCCTCGAGACTTTGCCATAAGGCCACACATAAACCAAACCATAAATAATGAAGTGAACGAGAAGGTATGTTATATTTAACAGAAAGCTTTCCAACATTGACAACATTTATTTGTTCCATTTGGGGCTCTCAAGCATCATTATTTACATTAAAATTTATTTAACACAATAACTGATTTTTGATAAGAATACAATGCCTTTTTCGCAATACAATGCAACTGAGATTATATCTAAGATCGATACAATATTAAAACTCAAAAATAACAAACTTGCATCACGTATCGTCACATTATATTTAACGTTAGACATCCAAGACAGGTATTTACAGAAATGAAATAATTTACAAGTTATGAACATAATAAAATACAACCCAGGTAAAAATATAAAAATGAATATGGTAGTTAAAAATAATATTTACACTGTACAAAAGTAATTTTTGACTTTCAGTAATCTTAAAATGTATACAGAACTTATATTTTATACAACTGATTGGAATCAATGCAACAAATGAGGAATGTATGAATGACATAAAATATTTACACATTAATGAGAATGGAAAATACATCAACACATTTATACAAATATACAAAGTTTTTTTTGGTAAACATTTAGCAGCTTCTAAACTATCATAAATTAGAAATTTATAACTTCAAAGGAATACAATCAGCTATAGCACCTACATACAAAGATAACATTTAAGTGTAATATTTGGATAAGAAATTTGTTGTCTAGAACCCAGATAGAACGGATATACCTGTTTCTGTGGTTATTTACAAAGTAGTAAGACAGTTAGCAAAATGTATAAATTTCCAACAGCATGACATTAATGTCAAAATTTAATATAGAATTATCACTTCACAAGACTAAAAAGTCCATCGCAACAAATATGCAGTTTAACATAATGATGGTTTTAATGAGTAATTGAAATATCTAAAGTATATTAAAAGCGCAGACGTATTACTACTTTAGTGACCAATATGAAAGTAGCGATACGCTTTGGCAACAACTATAAATTAAAGTAGAATGCTTGCTTCGCAAATTATTGCATTAGATATGATATAGGGTTAGATTACTTTTATAAGTAATGTTTTCCTATGAGTAACATTATAAAATAAGTAATGTAACAAAAATAACATGATAAAATGCACTATGAAATATCATAGCATCTTAATTTAATATTCACAAAATATATTGATACGACATAATTTATAATTCATTCCTTAAGTTGTATACTTAAACAAAACATACTCAGTTCCTTTTTGAATTTTAAAATCTATGAAACATAGTTCCATGCAATTTAAAGCATTTAATTATTTTTATTGTAGAACACTCAAAACTTAAGATTTATGTATGAAAAGTCGCTTAATGTGACAATTATTTCTTTTTCTGGCAAAAAAGTTTTGAATTGCAGGATTGTTACATATATGAGGCCCTGCCTTACATCCAGTCAATTACAGAAAGGAAATATATCATTTCAAAAGATTTAAGAAATCGAATAAGAAACATACATACATTAAAAAGATAAAGTAGCGTAGATAAGTTCAAAAAGCATCATATATTCAGTTTATAAATGCATTATTATAGCACCATATACTCCGCTTTTAAATACATTGTGGAATGTATAACGGAAGGTCTATATATTCAGTTCTAAATGCATTTTGAAACAACATACATTCAGGTGTTATGGGACTGGAACTCATGAGGACACTTCACATAAAATACTTGATATGTAACGTACTGCTCAGCTCAGCAGTGGTTTATTTTTTCTTACAATATAGTGCAGTAAATATGCACGTTAAATAATTCTTCTGAGTTATAACAGTATCTGTAATTGTATACCGTTACATTCTACAACATGATGTTCATTCTGTATTACATCTAGCATAGGTTAATAGAATTAGACATTGTCTCAATGCTCAAACCCTGTAACACAGACACTGACGCGTTTGGGTGCAATGCACTGTTCTCCTACTTCTCCCGTTTTAAGCTACAGGGAAGTTCATCCCTTTATCGCAAACACTGTAATGTATATCTGCTATTATTCCCACTACATTATATAATAGTTAAGTTTTTCTATTTTCTAGTGCTTTCAATGATTACGTATTACGGCAACGCAATCTTTACTGTTCTGAATATGTAATTTATTAAATATTGCAATTCGAATATTCTGTCATTTGTGAATCTGACTTTGCAATGTACTGCCCAGTTACAATTCATTGTAACTGGGTAATATTAGTTGTAAAGCCAAAAACAGACCTTGTTCGAACATAAGCTGTGATATTAACTTATAAATATTTTAGCCATTCATTAACATTTAATTGCAAAAAACAAGGATAATCGCGCCCTGTATGGCAGTGAATATAAGACTAGCATAGCATGTATTTATGTTGCCTGTAACAGCATAAAACATTAAAGCAAATTTTAATTTTAATACTAAGTAATACATAAATATGAGTTACACTTTAACTATTTTTTATTCTGAGCGATTATAAACCACCACATCCGGGTTCAGTTGCCCCACCACTAGTCGAGTGGTTAAGATCGCTGAACACTAGTAACTCGACCTGTTCGTAGTTCAAACCGGGCAAACGAACTGGCTGCATGGTTAATTTTCGAGGTTTTCTCCATGTATAACGTGAATACTAGCCATTTTCGCTCAGAAAGTCCCCCCACAAAGGCATCCATCCTTTAGGTAGATAGCCCTTGAAGCTTTGTCTATGACAAAGCTTCAAGGGCTATCTTCTAGTCAAATAACTTACCTAGCCGGTTTCAGTTGTGTAATAAGTAAGGCTTATTTCTTTACTTCAATGCATATGTGGTGCTTTTTTAGAGGCGATTTATAAATATTTAAATTAGTATTATTATTTTTATGTTTAAGCTCAAACACTATCGTTAATTTCACTTTTATTTATATTGATTTATACAAGTATCAGAGTAATGTGGGGCTACTCAACCCGGACAGGTGGCCTTTAATCCATTATGAATCATTTTCAATATATACCATACATTCTTCATTCCCTTCTTTTTTGAAACAAAACCAGATTAATTTAACTTAATTTCAAGAGGTATTTATCGGTCTTTTATTATACGATGCCCTGTAAATTAGGGTTAAGTGTGTCCTTCTCAGGACTAGCAGGCAATTATGAGAATTACATTTAGCAGTATGATGATTTACAGGTATAGTTCATATCAATACCTGAAACACAAGACAGCGTAGATATGCCGCTATTTCTCTGGTTATCTATACAAGCATCAAAATGGTAAGTGGTTAATGAAGCCGTAGATGTAGACCATTCATCGCAGTCTTTCATCCATTGTAAAGCACTTTTTGTGCATATACCAGATGCTTCATTTTCCTCACTCGCTGATTCATACGCAGGGCTTAAATTTAATCCCTCAGTTAGCTGACTACTGTTTATCCTTGAATCAAACGCTTGTGGACTAGTTATATCAAACTCATTTTTGTGGTTTGATGTATTAGGTAAAACTGCAATAGCATTCCGCGACGAAGAATTTATTAAGTCTCTGGCATTATTTGATGAAGACTGAGCGCTGACGTTTCCAATAACATGTTTTCTTTCAGAGATGTGGGTTGTCTTTTTAGATGAGTCTGCAAGCTTTACTGGAACTTGATAGCCATCAGAATCTTCATTGTCTCCGAGTAGTTCCAAATACTTATTTACTATTTGTTTCCCCTTAGATCTATTGATGCTTCTTCTTTCACTGCTTCCGAGATTCTCATTATGCGTTTCGGACATCAAGTTTGTCCAAGAAAGTGACCTTCTTACAGCATTTGCTTCAGACTATAAATAAAATAAATATATTTATTTAAAAGTTGCATGAAACTTTTCCCTTAAAGATTAGAAAATTGCTTTTCTGTACCATAATTTAAAATTTAGCGAAATTTCTAAACAGTTATGACTGTTAAAGTTACTAAAGTTACTCTAAGTTAAGCAAAATGAAGACGGGGCTGGACGGGAAAATAGGCCAACTACTGTTTATTTCTTTTTTTAAAATTCTTTCTTTTTATGTAATATCTTGCCTGCCACTAGTCATAAAGACTAAAAAGATGGATTTGTTTCCTTAAAATAACTAATACAAAATACATTTTTTATGATGTATGATTTTTCTTTTTCATAGCATGATTTCCGGGTTATCATATCAATAATACAATTACTTCAGTCCCTCTGTAAACCATACAAAATATGGTACTTACGTATTATCCCGTTGACCATGAAACTCTTGCCAAATAGAGCGATTTAACACCAATGGGTATGGGAGATGTAGCAATACAATCATAACATCTGCACTTTCGTTCGATATAACCCCGACTGAGCCATCTAAGCAGTCTTTAGTTTTTATGAATAAGGATTTAAATTAACTGCTTGTTGATGTATTTTTTCTTGCATTACACAAAATTATTAAAACTTGGAACCTGCCTTCTACAGAAAAACAAGCAGAGGATTGTTTTGAAAGTTATGGGATTCTACTCCTAAAAAGTGAGTATTAATGAACTCGATATAGTCAGCTAAACATGGACAACAAAACTGTATTGAAGAAATTATCTGCAGAAATTTGTACTTATAGCGCTCTAAACACAGCTTCCGGTAAAATCGGAGGGCTTAACAAAATAGAAGAAATCGACGAAAGCCTTTTTAAGAAGAGCCAAAACGAAGCGGGTCGAATACTGATTTTTTATAAAACAAAGAGAGTAAAGAAATAGTATTGATTGTTATTAAACAACAATTCCTTCAGAATTATAGCGTAACTTCGCCAATTTTCATAATTTGGTGGTAGCCAACTTTTATGGCAGACGATACGTAAGTACTCAAAATATTGTTTATAAAAATAACATGTCTAAAGATTTCAGAAAAGTTTGTTATTCATGAAATACATTTCTACATGATTTTCGGTTTGAATTCTCAACTAATATATTGAGAATAATTTGAGCAGAATTAAGTGAAAGCTTAATTTATTTCATTAAAGTCCAGAAATTTCATTCTGTTTGTTTTTAAAATGCTAAAGATAAATAAATAATAAACGCCATTAACAAAATCTTAGACAAAAGAAAAAGAATCAGATACATGTATTAATGAAATTATTAATACATGGTAAGACGTTTCCGCTGATTTCTACACATTTTTCTGAAAACTACAGAAGAAGAATCGCAATAATACATTTTGCAATAAAATATAAAATTTAATTGCGCGCATAACAGGCATAATTTAGAGTTTGCGATATTTTTCTATTAACGGGGAACACTTAGAACCAAACATTAACATTGGCGCGAAATCTAACTAGATTATGACAGATTATCTTAACATACTCTATCTTTGCATGCAATTATTAAATATTTACAACATTCTTTTACATTAATTTCAAATTAATTTTACTCTAAATTACATTAATCATATAAGCTATCACAATTATTCGAGGCGTTCAATCATTTTTTGCATTTCTATATTCATAATGATAATATTCACTATCAAAACATTTTATGTTCTTTACATTATATTCGAAACACAATTTTACATCCACTTGCTATGCCAGTTTTTAAAATAATTATTAATTCCTAAAATAGTTCAGAGATTTTAAACAATAATTCAAAAATATAATTATTAATAGAGTAATTTTAATATCCTTCCCTAAATAAAACAATTAAAAGTCTTTAAATTCGTTATTTAATTTTCTTAAGCGTAATTATGAAATATTAAATTTCTTGATACCATAAAGTGTTAATCATTTTCATAAAAAGTGTTAAAACTTTCAAAATCCGATATAATAAGGAAATAGATTACATAGTTAACGTTTCAAATACCATTACTTATTACCATTTATCTATATAACGATAATATAATTCCAGCTGCACTAATTAAAACTTTATTCGTAAAACATAATAGGTTACATTTTAAAATCCATAGCATTATTGTTTAACCTAAGTGACTATAACTTAATACATTATCATTGAAAGAAGATTCTGTTATGGATAAACGTCTACTGGAGATCGTAATTTTCTGATTTGATTGACGAATATATAACACTAATGAAGAAGATAAGAAGTCAAATTAATATATCGCACGTGAACTTAAAGTACATTCTTTAAATAAAGATTATTACGTTATAAAATACTAGGAATGCGAAGATGGAATGACTTGGAAAGTTCGTACCTTCAGTCTTTGAAAACACCACATCACTTTTAATATAAAAACCACGCTGGATTAATTTTTGAAGCGCTGCAGGAGAACGATGATGTGGGCTTTATGTGGACTTGAAAAGCAAGGAATCCAAGAACTGTGAACTTTTACAGTTATTTCTTGAAAAATTGAGGTTAGTTTTTATGGTATTTTGAGAGAAAACGTACTTGCAGATTCTTGAAATTACACTGAAAATTTCAAGAGAACTTTAAATTTGCATTCATTGTCGAAAATCTTATATACTAAATTTTGTTATTTGAAAAAAAAATATTTAGATCAAAATTTTAAGATTTTTTTTCTTAAATTATACTCATCTTCACTCGCTAACGCTTTAATGCTTTCCTAGCCAAGCGGTTTTTCTGTTTGAAGGAGGGAATATGTAAAATGCAAAATATGGAACCAAAATTTGTAATTTAAATAGCGACAGCCCAGTAATTCTTCATTTTAATTTGTATACCTCCTATTTTCTGTCCAATAAGCAGAAATTGTTTACATTAATTTTTCAAATTAATCCGCATCATGCTATATTATGTAAGCGTAGCATTGCGGGTATTGTTTCACCAATCAGATTAAAAAAAAACCTTTTAACTATCTTTCAGCGCAATTTTAACTATACGTCTGCGCACTTACCTCCTTTTTTCCCTTTGCCTCTACTCTTGCTAAGATGTGCTGTTCATCTCTCCTCTGTTCACCCATTCTATAAAGATGTACCCATAATGATGATGTGTAAAGATGAATATTTGCCTAAGAATTAGTTATCAAGGAACAAAACTGTGTGTTAAATTTATGGCCACGTCTGTCTTCAAATGTCATCCCTTTAACTACGCCTTTCCAAGTTATTACAACGCAAAGAACAATCTCCAGTCCATTGTCGGAACAGTTGCTTAAAATTATGTTGTCGTGATATAAAAATGAACGCATTTTCCTAGCCTCAAAATTGTGCAAGAAAAACTGGTTTTCTAAGGTTAGCTAAAGTTTCGAAACATGTTTTTCATTTAAATAAATATAAACTGCATAAAATCTATTTTATGCTTAGAATATGAAGTTACAGAAACTTTTATTACTTACCATTAGCACTGTCATTGCTGATGGATCACTTTGAGTGCTTCTTGAATCCATATTATCATCCTGTAGTTTGGTTTCATCATTATTAGGAGTATTGTTTTGACCAATATAAGCACCTGCAAATTTATTTAAAATTTATTTGTTAATATACCATTAATAGACTGATGATTAATCTAAATTATTTTAGAATGTGCAGTGCATGCGTATGCTAAACTATTCCAAAATAGTCATAAAATGGCCAGGACACGAAAATCTCAATAAAATTACACTTCTATACTTTTGGCTTAAAAATAGAACAGAAAATTTAGAATCAATAACACAACGGTCATATTTACAATAATTACATGAGAAGATAGAATATCTTTTTTCTTGTATTATTCTGCTAAGATTTTATGTCCAGTTCTAGCTAATTGCGTATTCAAAAACTCCTTGAATGTTCTATTTTTGTACGCATATTTTTATTTGTTAGCTTTGCGAAGTGAAACGAATTGTTATTTGATTTTGTGAGTTTCTACGCTTTTGTAACATTTACCTACGTTTTCATCATTTGTTTTGTGACATGTCAGTTTAACTTGTTTTGATGGAATATTGCTGCAAGTTTTACATTTACTTCCGAGTAAAATAAAAATATTTCTGTGAAGTTCCACCACTGGCCAATCGGTTAACGATTGCTGAATAATGGTTATTCGTCCTGGTTTCAATCTCAGGCGAATGGGTTAGCTTCATGGTTTTCCCCAAGTGAATACCAGCCATTACTTTTCTTTCCTCCACAAGTGTATCTTCTTCCTTAGGCAGATAGTTCTCGTGTGCTTTGCTATATACATATAACCCACCAACTACCCTTACTATGAATGAAAAATTATTTCTTAATTTATAATCGGAATTTAAACTTTCAGTAGAAGCTTTCAGTATCAGTTCATTAGCAATTATTATCGAAATTTAAAGTTTTAGTAGTATTTAAACTCTTTACTCTCTAGAGTCTATTAGTCTTTGCACTACAGTAGACAAGAAATTCAGCGATGCCTTCACCGGGATCTGAACTCCGGACCTTCCGACGGCCAGCCGGGCATGCTTCCAATTACACCCCGAAAGCCCGCTGAAAGGAAGGAGAAACTTCCTAACATTATAATTGTTTTAAACTTGGCACATTATAAAACAGAATGACATTACTTCGTATGCAATTTTTGCTTAAGTTATATACTTCAAAATTTAATTTCAGACGTAATATCAGATCCTTTTTCTTTATTATTCTGCATTATTTGTATAACAATAAACCATAATAGATTTATACATATAGGTGGTAAGAAGTAAAACATATTATCAATTTGTTTAAAAGTAAGTGCAGAAATCATTTACTTTTTTTAATCTTAGTATGAATTTTTCCATCACTTCTTGATTTTAAGTGGCTGGATATAAACTTCTTTATAATGCATCTGCATGAAATTTTATGCATACTTCATTTATTCTATTTTAAGCTTTTAATTGAAAATGGGGAAATATTTGCCTCAAAGCAAAGACTAATCTGAAAAAAATGTGGATTTCTTTTTACCTTAGGAATTATAAAAAATTTGTAAATAATACTTTTATAGAAGTTTTAACCAAATAAGCAGGAACATTTTTTCTGAGCCAAAAAGTGAAAATAATTATACAAA
>KK122150.1:92110-124329 GCA_000611955.2 Stegodyphus mimosarum
TCAGCAGTTAAAAAAATTATGCATGTTTCAAATTTTTAAATTAGAACTTTTTTAAACAAGATTTCTAATTATAGGCAAACATTAAACTTTCTCGTATGTAAAGTGATCTTTATTAAAACACGCATTTCGATGGTAGATGTTTTAAAAATATTCATAAACAAAGGAAATACGTAATTTCATGTCCTGGAACTTCTCATGTAGCATTAATAAACCATAGAATTAATACACAAATTTCAGTTAATTAAAGTGCAGTATAAGGTGAAGACAATCACTAAAGAGCTTTTTGGAAGAAGATGCAAGTGCTTGAAAGTTTTGATGAGTGCAACACAATGTGCAGTATAATCAAACATACAATCTACCTGGTATTTCTGCTTTATATGAATCATTTGTATTGTTAGCTGAAATGGGTGCGATTTCAGTCATTTCATTCCCACAGTAACCTAAATTGTCAAAACCTAATGGAAAGGGAAATTTTGTAAAATGGCTCAAAATTTCAAATATTACTTATTCGTTCTCAAATAATGGTTTCGAAATAATAATGATAGGTATTTAATTTCAATGAATTTCAAATGCTATTTATTTATAACATTTTTATGGATTTAAAATATCATCAACATTTTAAAATGGTACATAATAAATAATAAAATTCATTCTATGACGAACAATATCCTGCAGCGAGTTTCAACTTAAAATATTATAGACATTTGATCAGATAAATTCTCAAGACAGAGATAAATATTAGTGATTAAGTAAATCTTTAATGACTACAGTTTCTAGAATTAATAACATAATCAACGGAAACAGCTGGTACAAATATAATTATATATTAATCATAATATAAATGTAAATAATAATTAGCAATAGTAAACTGTCTGATGCTGCTAGAATAAATCGAATATCAACCTAATATTCTGGAAGTTTTCTTGGAACAATAAATAATTTTGAATTTTATTATAGGAAATTTTAATGGTCAGGCATATGCATATTTAAACTTTATTATTCGTTAAATAAATTAATTGCAGCGAAAAACCCATAAGAATGTATCATAATACGTTAATCTAAACTTTTATGTAATAGCATATTATAAATGTATTTTATTTTGATGGCTTTCTTTCATGACACTTTGCATTCTGAACTGTATCAGCTCGCACGTTTGATACTGATGTGAGCGCAGAAGTAGGACCTTCTGAATGTGGAAAAACTAATACTTTTTAGAATGAATGTAAGGATTTAAAATTGTACCTTGACAATAATAAGTGAAATTGTAAACAGACGGCATGACTAATGTAGCTGGTTCTAACTTTCTTCTTAATTCTTCGAGGGCATGTAAGCAGTAACAAAAGTTTGGACGATCATCAGCGTCATAGCTCCAGCAGCTTAACATGATTTCGTTTCTGAAAATGAAAATGATTCAAAACATCATCTGCACTGCATCCGAAGAAATACATCATGATGATTTACAGGAAGAATACCATATAAATACTACAACTAGCTTTAAGGAATGGATAAAAATTGGAACTGGAGGTAAAATTAGAAACGAGTGAAAGCTTGATAATGAAGTAAAAGCTTGCACATATTTTGGAAGTTACATTGTATTCATTTTTTCAATAGCTGTTAAATGAATTCCTTTAAATTTAAGTCGTAGAATTCAGTACCGAACGGTTATCCCAGCTTATATTTTCTTGAAGATAACTTTTTGGTTACACAATATCTCTCTTGGCAATTTGCGAATCCTCATCTGCTTCTTTTCTCTAGCTCCTCCCCCCCCATCCTCTATGAAAGACAGCAACAATCATTCATATGTTTTATTCTGATCTTTCTAAAAATTTAGTTAATAATAATGAGCAAGTATATCTTATAAAATCTGCAGCAGACAAAGCCAGATGCCATACTTAGAGATAATCAGGTAAGGGGGACCAAAAGTGGCTAACACTATTTTTTTGCCAAATAATCCTGAAGCCAAAAAAAATTATGGTCAAGAAAATATCAGGGGAGATAACCGATATAGACCTTGAATTTTTCACAGTTGAAATATTATTGAAGACAATTATTTTTTCTATTTTCTTAACTAATTATCTTTTCTACTCAACAGTTACACTTACAAATCATCAGGGCAGTTTTCTGGCTTATCTAAACGTCCTCCATCTCGTACATAATGCAGCACTTCCATATTGGAACGAGCTGGGTAAGGCTGTTGACCTAAAGTCATCACTTCCCAAAGAAGAACTCCGAAACTCCTAAATAGTAAAAAATATTCAGATTTTAGAAAATCGGATTCCTATCTTTGCAAGTTTTTGCATTTTTTATAATAGAATAAATAAAATCTGAGTAGACTAAAAATAGCATACCAGACATCAGACTGACTTGTAAAAACACCATACACTAGAGATTCTGGCGCCATCCATCTCACTGGTAACAGGCCCTCACCTTCCTTTCTGTAATAGTCATTCTTGTAAATGTCTCGAGCTAATCCGAAATCTCCAATTTTTACTATCCTGTCTTCCCTGTCGTAGCTGGATACAAGACAATTCCTTGCAGCCAAATCTCTGTATTAATAAAAAATGTATAATAACTGAATATAAAACAGTATAATGCACATAATTTTCAAAGTTGAAGTACCTATTTCGAAAAAATACAGGCATGCAAAGGAATGACTATTTTCAAACTGAAGATTTTCGAAGTGGATAAAATTTCTAGGGATTTATGCAAAACTGGCAAAAGAGATTTTATTTTTGTACTGCATAGTTAACCCATGACCAATGCACGTGACCCTGCAGCATGCAATACTGAATATTTAATAATCAGCAATTTAATGCCATTATTATTGAAAGCTGGGAAAATTATCATGAAATTGTTTATCAAAAAAACCTCTTGCGTCTTAAACACCTGTTAATATTACACTCTTTTGCAAAAAAAATCGAAGCACCATGAAGGAAGTGGTTGTTTTTGATGAAATTGAATATGTGTATAGCTCATACACAGATAACAAAAGGATTAAAAATCAAGGTCATAGTACCTGGTCACGGCTCGCAATCACCCACTGAGCGTTCAAATTAGTAGTTGGTCGAGCCGCCCTTGGCGGGAATACATGCTTGAAATCGTCGAGGCAAGGAGGGGTAGAGGTTCCCAATGTCATCCTGCGACACATTCTGCCAGGCATTCATCAGTTGTCGCTCCAGATCTGCGATATTTTGTGGTGCCAGAATCTGGCGGCCTACCATGTCCCAGACATGCTCTATTGGTGAATGGTCTGGTGACCTTGTTGGCCAAAGAAGAGTATCAACCGCACGGAGACAGTCCAGAAATATGCGAGCGGTATGTGGCCTAGCATTATCTTGTTGGAAATGGCCCCAGGATGACGTGCGATGAAGGGTAATGCAACAGGTCGCAGGATGGTATCAACATATCGCTGAGCTGTTAAAGACGTACGGAGGAGGACTAAAGATGACCCGCTGTCATAAGAAATAGCGCCTCATACCATCACACCAGGCGTTGTGGCTGTATACCCTTTGTAAAACAAAGGCTGATTGGGACCGCTGGCCTCGTTCTCTCCAGACACGAACACGGTGGTCATCTGCTTCAAGAGTGAAGCAGGATTCAATGCTGAACGCTATACGATACCAGTCTGATAGCAGCCATGGTGATCGGCTGCGACACCACTCCAGACGACTCCGCCGATGTTGTGGGGTCAAAGGCAAACGTCTTAAAGGCCTCAGACAAGCGCCGTGAGGTGGTGGACGTACCACGGGAGATATAGACGAGGCTGTAATGCGTTGAATAGTCGACAATGATACCGCTGGGCGGTTCGGGCTTGCAGAACAGTCATCCTATCTTGCCTCGCATTTGAGCTCCTTGGCCTTCCAGAGCCTTCATTTCGTCGGAAATTTCCTAGTAGCAACCATTGCTGCCAACATGTTTGCACAGCAGTGTCTGTACGCTGCAGGTGGCGTCGTATTGCTCGGTATGACCACCCAGCGTCACGCAACTCTGCGATACGACCACGTTCGAAGTCGTTTGGTTGTCTGTAAGGTCTTCGATATCGTCGTAATGGCATCTTTAGTTGCTTCTTTACGGAATTACAATGGCAGCAAAAAAAGACAAATCTTCCACCTCTGTTACTGGTTTTATACTTTGCTAATTGCGCACTAGAAATGCGCGCTATAAGCGCAATCTCTGTTCATTTACCTTGAAACTTTGATCACATGTTCAATCAAGATGTTTTTGCATATCAAATTTTGTCACGAATACAAAAGTCTTTCTTGGTGCTTCGATGTTTTTTGCAAAAGAGTGTATTTACTGTCAAGATAAAAAAATGAAGGCCAAAGCATTTGAAAAGAAAGATTTTTTTGATGCCAGTCTTAACAAAGGGCATAAGCCTATCATTAATCAGAGGATGAAGGAAATTGACGCAGACTAGCATGAAATGCCATAAATAAAGGTACGTCCGGTATTAGAGGAGAAGAATTGGTTCATTTGGGTGGGAATTTGATGCAATTAGGTTTTCTTAATTTTGGGTGAAAACTGTTTGGCAATCGCTTCTAAAATACATTTGAAAGGTTTTTTTCTACCCTCAGCTTCAACTTTCTACTGCCACATGAACTCTTCAAGAACAACCTCAAATGGTGTTTAATCGTACCCCTATATTTCTTGTTCCGCTATTTTGAAAACCTCCATACCCATTCGATATTTTGCGTATGAATGTGCAAATTGGAACGTTGACACTGACTCGACAATATATTATACTCTTGTTAGAAACTGATAGCATAACCCTCATTTTTTGGTAGATCCCACAGTTACATGATCGAACTATGCTCTTCTTAAAACTGCGGTTTATAGGCGTTCTTAAAAATTAGCGACACCATTTGGTTTCGACAGCGATTAAATTGTCGTTACGTGCAAAAGTTGGCAATTATTCGTTCTTTTTGGCGAATTTGACTTTAAAAATCATTGAAAAGCTGCAGCCTATATCACAATTCGAAAACAGATCATTTAGACACAATACACAAGGCTATTAATGTCATAGTTGTTATTCATGGAAGACTTCTTGTCGTAAGTACTTCGTTTACAATCAGAGGAATATCACTGCAGTTTATTGCTCGAACTAAAATTATCCTTTTAATCATTTATAGATTCAAAAAGCTCATTTTCAACTGTGTGGCGCTATACATAAGCACAGCTGCAAAATTTCACAAATCTCAAATTAATGTGTGGGGCAAGAATTCCTAGTTTCCTGAAGGTAACCCTCCGGCACAATTGGTATTTCTGCTGCACAGTGGAATTCAAGACGGGGTCGTTCTTTTTCAAGGAGCTCTGTTATCTACTGTTTTAAGAATTAGGGTAACGTATTTGTTTTAGCCAAACAGCTGATTCTAACATTTTAGAAACAAAAACATTAGCATAACCGTATCAAACGCTATCTCATATGTTAGCACAAACACTGACTACTAATGCAAACAAAAGCAATTCCAGGCTTAGTGGTCACTCAGCACTGAGCTTTATGATATAATATAAATTACCTCACAAAATAATTTTTTATTCCATTAGCTTGTAAATATATTTTTCTAAATTTGCATTCCTTAATTTTTGCTGTCCTTGTGTTTGCTGCAAAAATTAGAATAAAAAATTCATGTAGGCTCGTACTGTCTAATTACAAGGTTTGTTTTCAAAGTTTATGACGATTTTTTGCAGAATACACAGCTCTTTTGATCAGCGAGTTTCATGATTTATTCTAACTAAAAGGTTAACAAACTTGCTTAATAGTGTTGTTTCTAGCTCTTTAAAATGATGCCAGTTTTTCAAGTAGGAATTAAACGATCTTGTTACATTAAAGCTCGCATATACGCTCCCTTTCCTGTGTGAGTGAAAGTTATTTATTAAGTAATATGTTGGATGTTGCTATTATTCCAAATGCCTTGAAACTTATAACTTACTGCATGCGTCAGAAACAGCCAATACCAATTCGTCATTTAGCCATCTCTTCGCCAAGAACATTGCCCAAAGCCATTTCACACCAGCAAAATCGGAGAAGTTCTGTCTCAGTTTTGAAGGAGAATCGCCGGGAGACAGTTCCGAGGCTATCTCTCTGCTTCTCTACCTCTGTAACATTCTAGAGGACATTGAGCTAGCCAGTATTTTAAGTAAATGTCTTCATGCAGCTTAGACACCATAGACTTACAAACATGCAAGCTTTCTCCGAGAATCCAACCCAGGTCCAACGACAGGGCAGCCAGCAGTGCCAACTATTATAGTAATCATGATGGTACAATATCTTTTATAAACAATCCTAATACCCAATTAGCTATTGTTAATAGTTCAATATAATGCCGGTAGTTTAAAAGATTTATAATAAAAGTCCTTTTAAAATAATGCAGTTCTTGAGCCTTTACGTACCTGTGCACAAAATGCAAACTTTCGAGATATTTGCATCCCTTCGCCACGTCAGTGCAAATACTCAACAGATCATCCATTGTCAAATTACTGCTGTGAAACTAAATAAAATAAAAGAAAAAATTCGTCATATCAAGTTATGTTTAGTGACTGCAGTAGTGTATTTAATTAGCTCTGAATAATACTTACGGCAGTCGGCCTATTGCTTCTTAAGAACGACAATAAATCTCCACCTTCCATAAGTTCCAAAATTATGAAGTTTGGGTTACTTTCTATACAAACTCCTAAGAGTTCTAGAATGTGCTCGTGTTTGAAATTGCTGGAAATAAATTTTGTATTAGAATGTTTCGTAAAGTAAACGAATAACACCTACAAATGTACATAGTCAAGATAAATGTAAAATAAAGAGTTATACACCTATAAGATATCGTAGATAATTATGGCTAAAATAAACTTAAGATATATAATCTTTAACAATAATATACATAACAAATTTGCGGCGAACGAAACCAAGAGTGAAAGATTGTTGACGACGCTTATGGGGAATACGTGTTAACACTTAGCATGCCAAAGCCTTCACTCAGCTGTTTCTTTAAAATAGCGAAACATCTAAAATTCCATTTGCGATTCACAACAATTTCTACCCTTTTTTCATTGGCGAACAAAGTGGTAATGTCAAATGGCTATGTGTAGATTTGTGATTACTGTAGTAAACACGTACATATGACGAAAAAGCAATGGATTATGTCTCAGAGTCCTTTTCCATGGCCTAGATTTCCCCTTTCATTATGCTCTCAGATCACATGAGTAATTGAATGCTCATTGACATTTTTCACAACCTGTTGACCTAAATAAGTACAGATTATGGCCAGGAAACATGAAAAGTCCACTTCTTCTTTGCGAAGACTCGAACCATGGTTCTTCCAACTGCTAGTAGGATGGGTCACGAGAGCACATATAGGAAAAGGCAATTATTCTTCACAAATGTGTTTTGGAATTTGCTTAATGCGGAAACAAAATTTTCAAAGTGTTTGTATATTTTCTGAGTAAAAATATTAAAATATGTCAACAAAAGTAATTATTGAATTGCAATAAACAGTTTTGAGAGAAAAGTTTAAAAAAAAATTGAAATGCGACTAAGAATAAAACATTTTTGAAATAATTATCAACATTTTATGTCTTATTTCAGTGCACAAAAATAAAAAAGCTTGCTGCAAAAAGCTTGTTGCTAACCTCATTAACTTGGCCTCCTTCAAAAACTCTTCTTTTTCATGCTCAGTTGCCCCTTTCTTCAGAGTCTAACAAAAGAAAAGAAACTTATTGAACTCAGATAAGGAAGAATATGAGATAAAAACTTAGTTTACAATAGAATAACATTTAACATTTTTCTCTACTGCATTACAATTTATATTTTATTACATAATAGTCATATATCTAATTTCATTTAAAATTTATACAGTTTTAATGCAACAAAATGATAATTGCGAAATTGAGTAACATGATATTTAATAACTAGAGGGAGGGGAATTGAGAAACATATAACTTTCAGAAACTTTTCTAATTTTCTCAAAATTATTTTTAATTATTACTTAAAGTAATTACGAAATTTTAATAAAAACTTTATAACTTTTCGAAATAATCCTAAAATTCGAATTCTTGTTAAAATATGTAAATTAAAAATATTTTTTACATTAGTATGCACATTTATACCTAAAAATTAACTAATTTTAAGTTTTGACGCTGTAGTATTCTTGGCTTGCTTATAAGCTTAATACTTCACAATGCATATAATGATACCGAGAATATATTATGCTTAGTAGAACTTAAGAAAATAAAATTATTTAGGACTGATCAAAGAAGTGTATTGCAAAGCAATATTCTGACATTTCCTATTGTCCCTCATATACTAATTTCCAGAAATTCTTAAAATATTCTTTTTGAATTACTTTTAAAAATTTAAATATGCACATGGAAATAGACACCTTATATTAGAATTTCATAATTCTTGTTCTATTTATTGTTTGGTTTAAAATTTCAGCATCTTTAATTGATGCAATACGTGAAATGAAAACTCTCTCTGAGAAATATTTTATATGAGTGGAAAAGTACAGGATACATCATGATAATCAGGTTTTAAAGTACCGTATTTAAAAACACGATACACGAAAATAAAAGTTAAATATTCAAGTTTACATCTCAGTTTCAAAATTCTCATGATTTTCTCAAAGAGAAACTCTTCCACCGCTGGATTAGGATACGCTGAAGAAGATTTAACGCTGCTCGCATGGGCTCCAGAATTGCAGTTTATAATGTAATTCTGGATTTTCTTTGCAATACGTTGTAAGGTTTTAGTTAAACTAACCAAGTTTTATTTTAATTTAAATCTTTCTATCTCCTCTCTGTTTCAACTTCCCGTCAGAAGAAGCGCGCGTTTTCAGCTTATGCTAATTTTGAAGTACAGCGAAGTACTATTTAAACCAGAGGTAGAAACCTCTTAGTGTGAGAGAGCTTTAGTCTCAGATCACGGTCATTCTGCTCGACGTTCGTCTGACCAGCTAGCAGCTAAAATTATAAGCCATAGTGCTTACTACGTGATTGCATATTGCAATAAATTGAAGTGCGCTAGTATTAATAGTTCTTGCTACGCACCAGTTAGTTGGAGGCCAAACTCCGCGAATCTGCTCTGCGAGCAAAGTTTAATTTAATTTCTATTTAGGTTTAGTTAAATTTATTTGATTTGTTAAGTTAGGCCCAAGTGTGGTCTTTTACTTTCTGTATCTCTCCCGAGTGTGTGTAAATAATAGCGATTTAATAAAAGAGGATTTCAAATCCCTTTCACGTGCAGTTATTCTCCAGCACAAGAGCTACATCAGAACATAGCGTATTTTCCGCTCCCTGTTCCAGTTCAGGACTTGAGAAGAAGAACCCTTGTAAGTACTTTACCATGTTTTCTAAAACTGTGCACAGATTATTCAGTCCTGACAGTGGCGCCCGAACAAAAAGAAGAGGATGGCCTCAACGACAAGAAGACGAACCTGAGATACCTGCTGTACCTGTCCAAAATCCTGAGATAGCACCTCCTGGCTTAGAAGGATTTGGCTACGTCGTACAAACGATGCGAGCAGCCATGAAGCCAGCGGCAAGTTTTGACGGCAAGACAGCCGTAATCAATTTCCTGGAAAAGCTAGACTCCCACTTCATGCTATATCCAGTTCACGAATTTCAGAAAGTCGCTCTTGCTACCAGCGCTTTGAAGGGCCAAGCGCTAAGTTGGACCAAGTGCATTGGAAAGAATCTCTTAGGGGAACAAGGAAGCCCCACATATACGTATGAAAATTTCAAGAATTCCTTGGTGAAAGCATCTCCCGTAGTACGAGATCGAGCCAGACTAGAAGCGGAACTCTTTAGTCGATACCAAGAAAAAATAGAAGATTTGTCTAATTTTATTTTGAGAAAAATTCAAGTTTTCAAGCTTTTGTATGGAAGTCGCCCGGATCCTGAAATTATTCAAATTATACTTCCTAGGCTACTGCCCCAAGTTCAAGATTTCATCGAACTAAGAAACCCAACGACGCTAGACAGAGTATTTGAGCTCGCAGTACAATTTGAAAGCCATAGAACAGCCGACAACGAGCGACGACGCCAATTTGAGCGAAGAAGTCGGTAGAGTTCGCCAAGACCCCAGCAGAAGCAAAATCAAAGTTACGGGAATAAGGCGAAGCAATGGCCGAAGAAAGACGTGTCTCCTAAATCGAGCGGCGAACGAAAGGAATTCAAGAGAAGAACAAGCAAAGATTCCGAGGGCAACCAGAATAAGAAGAATTTAAACTAAGATGGATTTCCTCGAGGAAGGTGAAGAAGTCCGAAGCAGCGCAAAACCCTTCCAAAATCAATTTAAACACCGTGGTCGTGAAGAATTTGAGTTTACCGAAGATTGAAGTTCTAATTAACAACATACCGGCGACAGCCCTCTTGGATACAGGAGCCCAAAGCAGCTTTGTATCGGAAAGATTCTTCAAAAAGCACTTTCGACGTTACAGAATTTTTAGTGCAAGAGACACGGATGTCATAGCGGCCCAAGGAGAAAAGTGTAGCTGTTTAGGAAAAGTACCGTTGTTCGTGCGTATCAACAACAAACAGGTAAAACTTCTGTTTTATATTGTGCGAAACCTGCAAACATGTATTATTCTAGGTGTGGACTTTTTTAGTTTGGCAGAAGCAAAAATTGAATTCAAAAGGGGAGAGTTGACGTTAAATATGAAAGCAATAGAAGTCAAGAATGATAAACCCCCGCAACTGGACTTGCAACATTTACCAGCAGAAGAAAAGGGAAAAATCCAGGGAATGGTTAAGTCAATTTTCGAATTTATTTAGTGATGTGCCGGGTTTCACACAGGTGGTGAACCACGACATTGACACGGGGGACGCTCAGCCAGTTAGGCGAAAGCCATATAGATATGATAAGGTCAAGGAAGAAATAATTGAATATCATATTGAGGAAATGTTAAAAAATAAAATAATAACTCCTATTTCGAGTGCATATGCAAGTCCGGTGGTTTTATGTAAAAAAAATAATGATTACCCGATTACGCACCCGAAGCGGTGGCGTTTTGCTATAGATTATCGCAAGTTAAATTCAGTTACAAAATATCCTGTATATCCGTTGCTGGTAATTGAAGAAATAATTCGAAATATTTCGTCTACAAAATACATGACTACGTTAGATCTTACGAGTGGCTATTTTCAGATTGGGGTAAAACCCGAAGACGTACACAAAACCGCGTTCATAACTAAGTCTGGCACGTACGCATTTCTTAGAATGCCTTTTGGTTTATCCGGCGCGCCGGCAACGTTCCAAAGATGCATGGACATCGTCTTAAGACCAGTCCTTGGTAAAAGCACATTCATATATTTAGACGATATTATAATTACGAGTAGTACTCTAGAACAACACTTACAAGATTTAAGAAAAGTATTTTCATTGTTAAACGAAGCTGGTTTAAAGATAAATGCGTCTAAATGTAAATTTGCCGCAAAAGAGTTACGTTATTTAGGATTTAAAATTTCCCAAAAGGGAATCGAAACGGATCAGTCAAAAATAGTAGCCATTAGAAATTATCCTGTTCCTAAAACAGCGAAGAAATTATCGTCGTTTCTCGGGATGTGTTCATATTACCGGGCTTTCATTAAAGACTTTGCAAAAATAGCTGAGCCACTGCTAAAGTTGAAAAGAAAAAAAGCTAGGTTTTCGTGGTCAGCAGAAGCCAACTTGGCGTTTCAAAAATTGAAAGACGCATTGACTCAAGCTCCCGTCTTAAAATTTCCAGAAGGGGATAAAGGATTAGAGATTTCAGCGGACGCTTCAGATTTCGCGATTGGTGCAGTGCTTTCCCAAAATGGTCAGCCCGTGGCTTTTTTCAGCCGAACATTAAATGAAACCCAGAGAAACTATTCCGCAACAGAGAGAGAAACTCTCGCAGTGTTAGCATCAGTACAGAAATTTCGTGTGTTCTTTGGAAGTTCTCCAGTAACTGTATATACCGACCACGCGGCGGTCACTAGACTCTATTCTGGAAAAAATTTATCACCCAGATTAATAAGGTGGGCTCTCAAATTACAGGAATATAACCTAATAATTAAACATACGCCGGGAAAAGAAAATGTTGTGGCAGATGCTTTAAGCAGAATTAGATAAAAATGGAAGTGTAATTAAGATAGCGATGCTAACATCCAAAGTATTAGATTCTCGTGAAACAGTAATAGCCGAACTCAAAAAAGATCCGGAGTTCAAAAATATATACAATTATTTGGCCGACCCTGAGAATTTCAATCATCCGGATATTGTGCCGATAAGAAATAGGGCCGAAAATTACGAATTAATTGACGGACTGTTATTCTATACGAAAGCTACTAATGAGAATCATGAATATAGACCGGTTATCCCAGCTAGCATGAGGTTGAATGTATTAGAAGAGTTGCATGATTGTGCCATTTCGGCTCATTTAGGTATAAGAAAAACTGTTCAGAGAGTTCGCGAGGCAGTTTTCTTTCCAGAACTGCAAAAGTTTACTAGGGCGTATGTCCAGTCGTGCCCAACATGTCAATTAAATAATTATGTTAATTTCCGCCCGGCCGGGTTCCTAAATAGTATTAAATCAGAATTCCCAAATCAAATAATAGGCATCGATTTACTTGGACCTTACCCTCGAAGTAAAGTTAATAAAAGCCGATATCTTTTAGTTATAGTGGATCATTTTAGCAAATGGTTAGAGTTAATTCCGTTAAAACGCGCGTCTGCAAAAATTGTAGTAGATTCAATTCTAAATAAGTATATTTTAAAATACGGGGCGCCCCTAAAAGTTATTTCAGACAATGGTCCTCAGTTTGTTAGTAAAATGTTTGAGGAAATGTGTGCAAAACTGGGCATACGTCATCTAAAGATGGTCCCGTATCGTCCGCAGTCAAACATAGCGGAACGGGTGAATAGAAATGTAGTGAAAATAATTCGTAGTTATGTGAAAAACTATCACTCTACCTGGGATAGCCATATAAATGAATTTGCATTTGCACTTAGGACCGCCAAACACGATACTACACAAAAAACACCCGCTGAACTCTTCTTAGGAAGAAAGATCTTGACCCCCCTAGATAAACTGTTCTTTGTACAGGAAAGGGCAGAAGAATTTAAAATGAGTGATATACAAAAGTTAATACGGGAAGCGACGGAAAATATAGAAATGGCCCAAAGAAAACAGAAATTGTACTATGACCTAAAAAGAAGAGAGGTCAAGTACAATGTGGGAGATGAAGTGTTGAAGATTAAACACAACTTGTCAAATGCCCCAGAGGAAAAGGTGGGGAAATTTTTTCCGCGTTTTGAAGGCCCGTTCACAATTGAACAAATTACGGGGGCAGTGGTTATATTAAAAAGAAATGATGGTCAAACGCTCAAAGCGAATGTGGACCAAATAAAACCGTTCTATAATCGCAGCAAAATGGCTGTATTTAAAGATTCGTTTCAGGATCCGAGGCAATCGACTAGCCAGGAAGATATACGTCAGCAAAAACAGCAGGAACCAGCTACAACGGCATCGAAATGTCAGAAGAAGAAAGCTCCCCCCCAACAAAGAAATAAGAACCAAAAAGGTGGTTTCAAAAGAAAGTCTCACGATGCAGGTGAACAAATCTACGAACGGAATTACGAGCGCACCAAGAGAAGAAAGCAGAATGGGCAAGGGAAGCCCAATGTATCCAAAAGAACTGTGGAATCATCGGACAGGTGCCTGAGAAGCAAGAAACGTCGATTGCAGCCTGAGAATCAACTTCCCGAATACAGCAGGAACCAGGACAAGCAACGAGCAAGGGCCCAGGAGAGAAGGGCCCAGTCCACCAAACGTCCAGCGGAGCAACCTCCTCTACAAAGGAAATTGCCGAGGATACAACGACGGAATTTCAAAAGAAAAAGAGACGAGCAGGCTCCGAAAGAACAACGAAAAACGAGGAAACTGAACCAGGCCACAACTTACTCAAGTTTTAAAGATTGGGCCAAGAAAAGGATGGACGATCATAATAAGATAAGTACAATTTCGTATTCAAAAGTTTAGTTAATTTTTGAGTATACTGCAAGTTGCAGGACTGATTTTACCTCAAGCGAGGTTGACTTTTACGCCAAGTGAGCGATAAGTTCTCATATTGAAAGTAAAATGTTTTGTTAAAAGAAATTGTAATTCTTAAAGATTTAAAATTACTTAATTTTTGTAAATAGATTAATTTTGTAAAAGCAATGAATTGCTGAAAAGGAAAATGTTAACTAAATGATTTTGTATGACGCTTTGTCGAAAGACTTGTAAAATGTCTAGAATGAAAATCGGAAAATTGAAGAACACGATTTAGTCTATGGACTATTATTTCAATGTAATGTGATATTTCAAGAAAGTACCTTGAGAAAGGAATAGCAAGCACTTGCTGTAAGCTTAGAAATTTAACCTACATTTGTATTTCATGACTACTATGAAATTGTTAAAGTGTTATAAAATGTAACAAATAATATTATGCTAGCAATGCACGTTAAGTGCAATATCAATGTGAATTGTGTGTGCAAACTGCGAATTGTATGCATGAAAAGTTAAAGTTTGAGTAATTTTAGAATGCAAGTGTTGAATAGGCTCTCCACCTAATACACTTAAAGTGTTAGACATAAAGCTAGTGAGAACCTCAGGTTTAGCTGGTTATAGGGCGTTTTTCAGGTCTCGTATGTCAAGTTCTAACTAATGTTAGTCGATCGTAGGTGGAAGTTTTGAACACCCCGAACACAGAAAACCCGCAATGGCGGTTTGCTTTGCATCCAACACCGGTGAGAGAGCATTGGGGGAAGAATTTAATTGTGCTTGAATGATAATGTGTGTGTGCGAATTTACACAGGTAAAAATAAGGAATTGTACCTAGAAATTTTCTGTTATTATGTTGTACTAAAATTATTTTCCTTCCAGATTTTGCTGGAAGGAGTAAGACTGATGAAAGAAAAATGTTGGAGACTGTTGTTCAAGAAAATTTCTTCTGTAAAAAGTTTTCACAAACAGATATTTTCTTGTAAGAGTTGGCCTAAGTTTAGAAGAGTGAAATTTTGACTATTTGTTTAGAATTGCGAGTTTCAACATGGTCCGTTTGGACCACAATAGTTTAACTATCGCAATTCTGGCGGGAAGTATGTAAGGTTTTAGTTAAACTAACCAAGTTTTATTTTAATTTAAATCTTTCTATCCCCTCTCTGTTTCAACTTCCCGTCAGAAGAAGCGCGCGTTTTCAGCTTATGCTAATTTGAAGTACAGCGAAGTACTATTTAAACCATAAACCAGAGGTAGAAACACAAGCGCCTGGCCCCAGCCACCACCCCAAGCTCTTATTGGACACTACTTGTGATGTCATAGAGTGACGAAATGAATTCCCCGCAGCATTTTTGCGCGCGAAAAGCTTGCTTTAATTGCAAATACTCTGTTACATTCCACAAATTCAAATTTATACAAAACATAACCAAGACCAAAAAAGTATAAGTTCATCTCACTTACACGAAACCGATAATAAAATCTCTTCAACCTGAGGTCATAAACTGCAACCAATAAGAACAGGGGTGTTGGCTGGGGCCAGGCGCTTGTGGTAGAAACCTCTTAGTGTGAGAGAGCTTTAGTCTCAGATCACGGTCATTCTGCTCGACGTTCGTCTGACCAGCTAGCAGCTAAAATTATAAGCCATAGTGCTTACTACATGATTGCATATTGCAATAAATTGAAGTGCGCTAGTATTAGTAGTTCTTGCTACGCACCAGTTAGTTGGAGGCCAAACTCCGCGAATCTGCTCTGCGAGCAAAGTTTAATTTAATTTCTATTTAGGTTTAGTTAAATTTATTTGATTTGTTAAGTTAGGCCCAAGTGTGGTCTTTTACTTTCTGTATCTCTCCCGGGTTGGGAAGTGTGTAAATAATAGCGATTTAATAAAAGAGGATTTCAAATCCCTTTCACGTGCAGTTATTCTCCAGCACAAGAGCTACACCAGAACATAGCGTATTTTCCGCATTACCAATACATACACGACCATTAGTAGTTCAGGAATAGATCAAACTCGGATGGCACATAAATGAGTGTACTGTGACCATAGAAAACCAAACAAACTTTGTGATGACATGAAGAAAAATATGGATATTCAACCCTTATTTTCATGTACTTTTAATTGCTCCATGTGTAATATTTTTAATACAATGTCTTAAAATCCAATGAATCGTTTATAATCATACCGTGCAGTGTAAAAAGAAAAAGCAAAGAGGTAAATTTAGGGAAACTTTTTAAACTTGAACGACACAGGAGATTTCCATCACGCATCAACGTAACAAATTTAAAACTGTCTTGGTATGTGGCTCTAATAATGCTTAGAACCCAAAAATTAGCGGACGATCTTATATAAAAATAAGGTTTCGTTTATATTTGTTTATTATATGGCATAGGCTACCAGTTTTTTAGATAAAAGACAATCTGGTTTTGAAAATGAATACTTTCAAAATCTGTCATAAGTACCGCATTTGTGGCGTATAAGACGCACTTTTTTTCCTTTGAAAATAGGTCTGAAAAACGGGATGCATCTTATACTTCGATACATCTTTAGTTTGGAGTTATGCAATATTTTACTTGTTTGCTTGCGAATTGTGGGAATATTACAGTTACGTAGAGTTCAGTAAATACGGATGCGCTGACATCGACGATCACAGCTGGGTTCGTTTAAACTTTCCAATTTTTGTGAACGTCTTTTAAGTGTGTTAAATTTCTACTGTTTAATTTTCTTAAATTTTTTGGTAAGTTATGGCTCAAAACCAACGTCAGCATTTCTATAACATAGCATACAAGCTACGTGTGATTGCGTAAACTAAAGAACATGGAAACAGGGCTGCAGTTTCGGGCCACCCCCAACAGAGAAAATAATAAAAACTTGTAGGAATCAGGAAGAGGATCGAAAAACAGCAACTCATAGTAAACACAACCTACGAAGGGGAATTTCACAATGGCCTGAGGCAGAGACGAATACTTGAATTTCAGACCCCAGAAAAGAGGATCTCTACAAAAATGTTTATTCATCAAGCGAAAGCAATAGCGACTGATAGATTGCGGATTTTACTGGATCAACATCATGGTGTTCTAGATTCATTAATAGAAAACAGCTATGCGGCCTAAAAATATCGCGAAAGATGCCAGACGAATCTGAAGAAAAAATTATTGAATTTCATCGACTCGTCATTAATCCACAAAAATGAGAAGATTTTGAACTTAAACAAATAGGAAACATGGACGAGATTCCTTTGACTTTTGATGTGCCCTCAAACAAAACTGTAGATTCCAGAAGTAAAAAAAGTGTTACTGTTAAAACTTCAGGGCACAAAAAAATTCACTATACGGTTTGTTTAACCTGTTGTGCTGATGGGACAAAATTGCCCCCACTATTGATTTTTAAGAGGATGACACTACCCAAAAAAAAACTGGTTAAAGGAATTTTATGCATGTTCACGCAAAAGGCTGGATGGTTGGAGGAGGAATGAAGTTATGGATAGATAACATTTGGTCGGGACGCCCTGGCGGACTGTTGAAGAAACCTGCATCACTAGTATGAGATAAGTTTCGTTCTCACAGAACAGAAGATTTTAAAAATAAACTCAAAAAATTCATAACTCAGCTAGCTGTAATTCCAGGAGGCCTAACTAGTCAGCTTAAACCTTTAGATGTCTGCATTAATAAACCATTTAAGGGATTTATGAAGAAGAAGTGGAACAACTGGATGCAGTCTTCAAATTTTGAGGTTACACCATAAGGAAGAAGGAAGAGGCCTAGCTTTTCGCAAGTTTGTGAATGGGTCAAAATTTCCTGGGATGCTGTGAAAACAGTGGTTAAATCATTTAAGAAGTGTGGCATTAGTAATGCACTGGATGGTACAGAGGACAATTTGTTGTATGAGGATTCAAGTGCTGATTTAGAAGAGGTTTCAAGTGACTCTGCATTTAACTCTGGAGGTGAGTGTCTGGATTTTGACGAAGAAGATTAAAAGATGTTCTTTCTCAGATAGATTGGGTATTTGCAGAAAGTATTACTTTATATTTAAAATACTATACATTCATTACAATGATCAGTAATAAAATTTTATCCTTCAACAATGTGTATAAAAAGGGGGTGCATCTTATATGCCAGCAAATACGATAATTAAAATAGTATCAAGTTAATGAAATGAAACCTCCACTGAAAACCAAATTTTAAAAGCATATACAAAATTTTACAATTTGATGAGCAAACATTTAACTCCAGACAGGTTTCAATTCTCTGACGTGACTTGGAAGTCCTTTAGGCACAAAAAGAGAGGTGTTTCAACATTGACTTGGGTTGCTTTTCCTTCATTGTTATTAGCTTTGGTGCCATAGTAATGAATGAGCATGCCTTTTACGGAATAGCTAGGATAATTTGGTTCACAAAAGGAAGTTTTGCGGGGACAAGAATGCATATTTCAGCATGATATCTTTTTCATTGTTGAATAAAAGTATACAGAATAATGACTTCAGAAGCAAAATGCAATTATTTTTTGGCCTCCGATGTTCCTAGCAGCAAGTTTTGATGACTACATTACACAGTTGAAAACTACGACGACATAAACACAGGACGACATAATGGAAACGAATGTCACATCAAATAATACTCAGTGCAAATAAAATAACGCTAGTTATCATAGATTTTATTTTACGAAAGACGCTTTCAGCAATTCAGAGGCAGTGTTGAACCGCTGAAAGCTCTATTTTCAAAAATAAAATCTACTTCAATGAGAGCTGTTTTTCTTTCTTTTATATAAAATCGCGATGATGCAATATTTTCAGTCCTTTCAATTTATATCAAGCAACTAATATTAATTCAGATATGGCCTATGATTTTAATCTCTCCTTTACTTTATGCTTCTTTTCAAGTAACCTCTTTCAAATGCTACTTAAAAAGTATGAATGCTCCAAAGCAATACTTTTGCAGAATATGAATACAGTTTTATTTACTCTTTTCTGTTCTCGTGTTTATTCTTTATTATAATTCTTTGTAAATTTCAAAATGCTTTGTAATTTTCTCTCATCTCACAGCGCAATGTAACTTCGTTATTATTATTATTATTACAAATTATGGTAATAAAATTTTTGCCACCACAATCGATCAAAGAATAACTTGTATTGTTATAGTTAAATACAAAATGTACGAAATTAGATTTTACTCAGTAGAAACTTAGACACTTAAGTAAAATATAAAACACCAAATTTAATGTAGCACTAAATATGATAGTAAACATATAAATGCGTTGAATATCAATGTATGACAGAGATAGCTAGTAAATAAATTTTATTTATATTTATATTGTGCGCCTTATCTGAATATTTTGTGGGGTTTTACTCATTTAATTCAATGTTCAGTTCTTGAACCCCACAAACACTAACAAGCGAATAGTCGCTTTAGTGTGTGAACAAATACACAAGACTTAAGAAGGGCTAACTACCCCTTATTTCTCAGAATAAATACAATCAGTTCCTAACTCGGAACGTACAGCAAAGCTTCCACTTGGGCTTGAACTTAAATAATTATGAAATTAAAATAAACTAAGCTTAATTAAAACTGATTGAAGATATAGCAGAAGCTATCAAGATTCCAAGTAGTTGGCCCCTAATCTCAATCTAATCAAACAAGGGCCTAAAGCATGGCCGAGAACGCAGCAAAGCTAAGAGAGACGTAGCCAAACGGCAAACGCGCGCTAGTCAGAAATTCAGACTCTGTCTCTCGAAGTCTGTGAAACATCGCCTGAAATAGTACTCTTACTCATTTGCATTAACTGCTTTCTTGAAATTCCATTCTGGTAGGAAATTGTAAGCTGAAACTAGAATAGCTAAGAAAGAAGCATAAACTTAAAATAACTGTTAATAAAATTAGGATAAACCTTACAATTTGATAAGCATAACTGTATTTTAGAACTGTATTTTACAACTAATATTTAGAACTGGCGCGACATTTTAAAGCATTAATTATTATCATTAAAAGTATCATTATAATCTGTTACTTTAAAATAGACATTTCAAGATAGTAGCGACCCTTCCCTCATTTACGATCACAACGTGTGTTGTCATCACTACACAGAGGGAATAAGTGGATTTTAGCAAATTAGAGGATTCGACTTTTTTTCCCTGCAGCAGTCGTAACCATGGTTATGAGGCATGGCTTTGTAGGAATGACCTTGAAATGCTATTCTAAATTCTAAAGCAACAGACTATAGCATTACTGATGAGTTTATAACCATCAAAGAAATATGAGGCAAATTCTAACTGTGCACACAAGTATGCTTAAACTAGTCATAATTTGTTAAAAGCATACGCACTTTCACAGCGATCTTAAGATATGGTTCTTCTTCATTTAGATCAAACACTACGCCTTCAAACACTTCACCAAAAGCTCCACTTCCTAAAAATTTTGTCAGAATAATTTGATCTCTCTGAATATGTGGCAACGTTATTAATTCTTCATCTGAAGGTAAGTCCCTGTTAAAGTAAAGCTCATATTAAATTACGTCAAAAGAGAACAGTAAAAAACACAAGTAACGAATATAACACAAAAGAAATCAAAATAATTTATACATTAGTTTATGTATTTGTATAATACTGGTATCAACCCATTCCAGATCTTTGGACTTGAACCAAACTGAACGTGTAATAATCTTTTCTAATAATAAATAAATGAAAACTAATCAATCCATTCTCATAAAACAGATTGTTATTATTTTAACACTGTTTAATACTAAAATACGAATGTAGTTGTTAAAATATATACTGTGCATAAATGATTTTCTGTTATTTAGATGAAAAGCAGTTGTTCAACAAGCTTTAATGTCTCTTAGCTTTCTTTGATTGTCGATTTATTCCTTTTTCAGTGTTAGCCGATTTAACAGTTTTTCACCATTAGAGTTACCGTCGTTCTCACGTAAGGTATGCAACAGCCAAGTCCCGGAAACGTTATATCCTCTTAATGTTTTCCAACAATTTTTTCTTTCACTTCTATGGTGATGAAATCCTAACCATTTTCTTCATTGCTTGAGTTTTTGATTAATTTGATTAACCTTTTTAAAACTCATCGTTAAGGAATTTACAAATATATATCCGAGAAAGCAAAAATCACGTAAAAAAATCAGTTAGAGCGCAAATTGTTTACTAAATAGTAGCAACAGGTGTAATGACGCTCATGGGCAGTTGTAGCATTGTCTCGAAACAGGTAAATAGGTGCAGAGTAAATATGTAAATCGTGATTCATCAGACTCGATATTTAAACAAATATCGTATATCAAACAAAAAATTTGCTTTCAAGCAGAACTTATTTCAAAACGGATTTATACTCAGATACCACAGCTGATCCATAACCTCTTTTAATTTTCTAGAAACATCTTCAAATTTACGAATTCAACAGCTGGGCATTTATCGGAGGACACAGTACTAAGTTCTTTTTTTCTTTTTTAATTCCATTCAAAGAATCCACTAAGCTGAAGAGCACCTAACCCAGTGGGCCAGCTACAAGAGGATTCATTTCGGTTATTCTTAAAAGAAAAACAAAGTTGATCATTTAAGAAATTTTACATGCTTTTCAATTAATCAGAGGAGTAACATATACAGTGCGTTCACAAAGATTTACGGCTAATCTTTTTCAACCAAATCCTACTGAAAGACAGATGTTAAATAGTAACAATGTTCATTAACGTATCTCAGATTGTTTCCATTAAAATAGTGGCCGCATTGGAAAAAAAGCTTGAATATAATTCTATATTTTAGTTCATAAACCCGATATCTGGTACTATTTATTTTAATGAATATGCAGGACAAAGTAAGAACAGTTCGTACAATGTAACAGTCGTGGAAAACAAAAGCGTAACTGGCTTTCATCACCATCCTTACTCTCCCGATTTGGTGCATTGTATTCATTTCGGTTAATTCAGAAACTTGCAATTATTATATGAAAGAATGCTTTAAACGTTGACTTCTAGTGAACAGTCTAGAAGTTTAATGAACGTGTCAAAAGAAAAACCGCATGAAAAGGAATATATGTAAACGTTTAACCCTCCTTCAAATCTTGATGTTTTACGGAATGAATTTTAAAACTCTGGAGATGCCCTGATTATAAAAATGAATTAGGAAAATGCAATTGCATATTTCATACAACTGAGATTTACATTTTAAATCTAATGAATAAATTTTATGCATTTGAAATATATAAAAATATTTGAAATGTCCATCACTGTAATATAGTGAAAATATCTGCGAAATAAATGTAATTATAGTACCCTTTATTTATTGTTAGCAGTGTCATATAATACTTAACAGAAGAAATGTCACAGAAAAAAGTTTTGATTAGATGAAAAATTTGCACAACCAACCTTAAAGAGAAGAAAATTATTTTTACGATTCTTATTTATGTAAAATAAAGGATATATATATATATATATAATAATATTTATTTATTTACAGGTTTGTAAATATGATAAAGTTATGATAAAGTTAGTTTGTAAATATGATAAAGTTAGTTAAGCATCTTCGTAAAGCATGCTTAATTGGAGTAAAATGTAAAGAAAGAAGCACTTTGAAGATTAAGGATAAGAAATTAATTAAAGAATAATAAATCACTTCTGTACCCCAGCTGAAATTAAGATTATGGTATCATCACATACGACCGGTTAAACGAAAGTTCCTTCAAATAAATATGTTCTTAAAAGACATTTTATTTGCAATTAGATAAAATTTTGAGCTTATTTATAGAAATTTTTAAAGAGCTAGAAAGTGTAAAAAAAACAGCGACGCATTGAAGATTCAGTGTATACATTACAATACTTTAGTATGAAAGTATTGTAAAAGCAAGGCATTTTTCTTGAAGTAGTCAAAAACACCACATAACTAATTTGATGTTTCTAACATGTTTTGACTTTCTGCTCTCTGCATACGCATTTTGATAAGACTTTTTTACTTACCCTAAATTATAAAGAGCATTTGTCTCATGTACAAAATGTCCGTGCATTGGTAAATCTTGCAAAGTTGCCAGTTCTAAATCAGGCACTAACTGATTGTTCGGCGCCACCTCTTGCAATATCTTCTTACACTTTTCCTTCTTTATATATACTATGAAAAAAAAATTTGCACAAAATAAAATATTATGAAATTTTAAAAATTTGACTACATAAAAATATTCATGTCTTTACCTTATTTTAAACTGAGAGCATTTAACAAGAAAAAGAATTACGCATGAAAACTCTATAGCCTACAAGTTCAGCAGAGTTTAATCCCCCTTATCATAGGAAAGGAATAACACACAAAAAATGCAATATATCTTAATACATTTACATTAAAATATACCTGGAATATTTAAACTATAAAGTAACTAAAACTGATTAAATGCGTAAAGTATTCAATAATGAACCTTTTCACTTTCCAGAAAAGTTTATTCGCATATGATTAATTCCTCAACTACGTGAGAGTCAGCGAGTGCTGACATTCGACGCTATCTGTAATTGCATAAATTCTTGATAAAAGATAACTATTCTCCCAAAAGATAACTATTAATAATCTCTATTAACCTTAACTCAACAATAAATACAAGCAACCAATGCATAAGCTGTATTCTTATTGAGTTACGATAAATACGTTGGATGAACAGAAATTTCTAACATCGTAGAGAAAGAAAGTCCATATATTTTATTCATAATACTACATTCGTAGGAGTAATCATATCCATTCCTTTGGGAATCCCATCCATCCACATCTACCACTATAGAATATTGTGTCTTATACACTTCCCAAGAGGTCTTCTCATCACATGTGAATAACTTCAAAGAGGAACGAGCAGGCATTGGCAAAAATTTAAAGGCATCAGAATTGCTTCCTGCAGTCGCTATGCATTTCTTTAGTGTCTCAACTTCTTTGACGACAACAACAAAAGCTCTGTCTGCAATTTGTTGTTCGATATGTCCTTGGACGGCAGAAACTCATTCTTCAATTTGTTGTTCTACATGCTGTTGGACGGCCGAAAATCTTCCTTCGATTAGTTGCTTCACAGCAGAAACTCTCCTTTATTCTTTCTTTCACAGAAGAAACTCTTTCTTCAATGTGTCCACCTTTATTTTCAACAGCGTCTATTTTGCCTTCCATAGCTTCAAATTTGTTTTCTATTATGCAGGTAACTTCTATTTTTATTTTCTCTTGACCTGCTTCAATCTTTTCTTAAACGGTTTTCATCTCTTCTTTAACGGATTCCTCTATCTTTTCTTGAACGGACTTCATCTCTTCTTTAATGGATTTTTCCATCTTTTCTTGGCCACCTTCCATCATTTCTTGAACCTCTTGCATCTCTTCTTTAACGGATTCTTGGCCAGCTCTCATCTCTTCTTTAACAGCTTTCATCTATTCTCTAACAGAATCTTTCATCTCTTCTTTAACTGCAGCAAAGGCTGCCATCAGCTGTCTTAACTACTCATCCATCGCTCTTGTTATTGGCATTCAACCTCACTCCTGACACCAAAAGTGTTGCGTGCATACGGGTTCTTTATAGATTGCATGCACAAGTTAGATAAAAAGTTAATAAATTTTATTCTTATCACAAGAAATATAAGAAAATTTCCGCAGAGATATTCTTACAAGTGTTCATAATATCAGTCACTAATAATCAGTAAAACGCAATACAACCAGTAGCTATACTTGAAACTACTAAAAGCGTTAAAATAACAGCGCAATTCAAAAAGTAAGAAACAGCTAAACATTAATATTAACAGTAACTATGCAACTGAGCTGAGATGTCTCTATCCGGCTTTTTAATGATTTTAGCCGGTCGAGAGAGAGTTCTAGTAATTTCTTCGCTTCTCGAGATTTCTGAAAACCAATAGAGTGGAATTACGGTTACAGATAGCACAGTAGTCAATTACATTTATTCAATTTCAGTACAAATAAAAGAGATACCTATTTATTAAATGTTAAATGCAAGTACTCCTATATTTTTACTTTTCCGGCGTAGCTTTCTTTTAAAATGTGTCTCGTGCTGCATTGCACGATGAAATAAAACAATTTTAATTACAATTATACTAAAAACATCTAACTAACTACGAAAATTCGCAACAGTATTAAATAATTTAACGTCTTCTTTACAGGCAATTCCATTATAATCCATGACACTTCATATGTCTCATATGGTGTTGTTTAATATTTATACAAGCGCACTAAAAACCACAACCAAGAAAAATAAACAGAAATTGTCTGAAATGTCAACTCAATGGTTTGACGAACCATTAACAGAACTGATCAGAAACTTGAGTCTACTGTAATACTGCAGTAGCAGATAGGTGCGATATTATTACAATAGGCCAGTATGTGATACACTTAATTTTCTGCAGATATGATTTAATGCTACATTTTGACATTCATTTACATTTTTCTAACTATCAGTAGTATGTTAAGTTTGACTGCTGGAAAATGTGAAATTTTTTAATAGATATGTGTATATTTTATGATAGTTTTGATAAAACAGATTAGTATATACATATATATTTTATGCTTTCAAGAGCTACTTAATTTTTCAAGTCCGTTTTGCAGCAAATCAAAGTGTTTAGCAGCAAATCAAAGTATTTTGCCAGTTCAATATTTCAAACTGCCACAAGTCTCTAAAGATTGCCAATACATGTATTGAAAAAACACCTATAAGCGAACTCGCGTTCTCCAAGGGTAAGTTATATACGTATAGAATTTTTTTAAAAAATCTGTTTATTATTAAGAAAAGAAGTTTATAACTTACTTATTTTGAAAATAAATGTGAGAAAGAGACATTCTTTCAGAAATGCTTGATAAATATACTTAGTTGTACTTACTAATACAGAGAGGAGCAACCACTACAGACAGCAGAATAATCATAGCTACTACTGAAGCAATCACAATGTTAACGGTTTTATCTCCAGGATCAATATATGCTTCTGTCTCAGGCAAATAAAAAGGCTTTTCAGAGTAACTATAATTACTGCTTCCGTATTCATTGGTGGCTCTGACTCGAAATTGATAGTTGATGTTCCCCGAGACATGATCAACAATCCATTGTGTGTTAGAGCTGTTTTGCACAAGATCCCACCCATCTGAATCTGGCTCCAAATGATCTGACCTATCAATTACAAATTAAATATGAATATCTTAAATAAGATTCATCAGAAGTTTTAATTTTAAAAAATTCTGTAATTTACATCCATATTTTGGCTACCTCATTTCGAGCTCGTAAATAAGATCTTCATATCCATTGTTAATAGATTCCTGCCAAAAGACTTGGTAAAGTTGCCCCTGCCGTCCAATGTGTTTCACTTGTGGTATTCCTGGCGTACTTGGACGATCGCCGTCTGTTGTACATTGAAAGAAAGAGTTCTGAGGCCATGTGAGTTTTTCCTCTTTTCCACTGTATGTTAAGGTTAATCGAAAATTGTATTCAGTCCTAGGAGTCAAATTATTTATGGTAATTACATTTTGCGGAGAAAGCACTTGTGTTTCAGAAGTTGAACTTTCGTGCCTTTCTACTCCATCTTCCTAAAGGATGAGAAACAAGTATTTAAAATCTCTTTTAGTAATTAATATTATCCTCACGAAAAATTAAATGAATGATTGCTACAAATATATAACTTTAAACCAATATTTTCTATTGACACTATTCACTTTTCTCATGCTGAATGTCAGGTGAGTTATTTGAAAACAAGGCTACATATTTTCCTATCCTGTACATTTTACACCAAGACTTCCTATATCTTATAAAAGATACATAAGCACTTGACGAAAAGAATCTTTCAGTGATTGTTTAAAGCAAAATAGTAATATTTCCTGAGTTAGAAAAAAGGGGAATGAGGAAAATTGGGAATACTGAATTTAGTTACAGAACAATTTCAGAAACACACTTTCAATTCTAACATAAATTAATTCATCGATTTATGTAAATTTTAAAAATAATTTAAAAAGTAAAGTTTTATCATACCTGTAAACATTCTAAAGAATAGTATAAGACACTGCTATCATTAGGAGCTATCCATGACACTGTAAGAGATGAGGGTGTCGAATTCTGACAAGTTAAGTTGCTGGGAAGAGAATACGAAGTCACTGTCACCTCTTCACTGTCACTGTACGTATCACAGTTCGAAGAGTAAGCTCGTACCTATATTGAAATTTTTATACATGTAAGAAAAAATTACGGAATCTACTAAAACACCTTATAAAAGCCCTTATCCGAAACTTAACTAGTATCACCGTTCATACCTGAATTAGTTCAAGATCCAATATTATAGTTTTAATGGGAGAAACTACAGCCCTACGCCACTAAGCTGCTGGTCTATTAAACTGCTACTCTACACCAGTCAGCCACTGACAAGCCTACAAAGATATGAAGCTCTGAAGAAGGGCATTTCTTCTTACTTTTAGAAACACTGTTTTCACTACACTCTTCATTTTTTCGTACTAAGCGATATTTTTAAGCGTGTATGTTGTTTTTTTAGCTAGATAACAATAATCCTATGAATTATTTTGAACACAACAAAATTTCTGGATATGTAACTGAAAATAATATGTCTCTTTGGCAAACTTGCTATCATGAGGTTAAATTCCAAATAAATCAGGTGATTTCTTGGATCTTGACTTGGATTCAGGTAAATTTAGGTTCCATATTACATTTGCTGTTGTTACCCAATTTTTTAACTTAATGCTTCATTTCCTTTTGCATTAAATATTTGTTATTAGAAAAAGTCTTTTTCTGCATTTTAAGTTCTATGATATATCAAGCATAATCTAATAATACATAAGAAAGTTAAACTCATAGAATATAAATAAATATTATACTGATAATTTGCTCATTAATAAATGACACCTACTGGTAACTTGAAGAATTTTTATGTAATTTTTGCTCCAAGGTTAAAAGATATCTGCTTCTTACCCCAATAAGAAGTGATGAAACATATACTCACCGTTATGTAATGGTCCTTTCCAGGTTCCGCAGGTATTGACATGGCTAAATCAGTACCAGAAGGCTCTCCGCATCCAGAATGAATAGCAGATAGCGTATTTTTCGAATAATCTTTCACTTTCCAGCGAATTTCATATGAAATCGGATAGCCATTCAGAAATAAAGGAGGTAACCAAGTGACATCGATTTTAAATGGTGTAACTGGCTTAGCTGATATAGCCATTGGAGGAGAAGGAACTGCCAAAGAATAAACAAAATGCTTAGATTATTACAGCTAAGTTGAAATAATGAATATGTTACGACTAAAAATTAAATTATTTGTCGTCCATTTGGAAGTAATGAGCATATGCAACCGGATCACGCTGAGAAAAGTTTAATAAAATGCGATACACTTGATTGCATTAATCTCTGCAGTAATGAAAACGGATTTATTGAATTGTTAGAATCATGAAGAAACTAGTTAAGTATTTAAATTCTCCTTAATTCTGCGATCAGTTAATCAAAGGACACAAAGATTATTTAGTTATTCTAGGCATAATTAATTATGCTGTTTTTGTTGTTGTTGCTTATGCTCACTTGTCCGACAGAGTCAGCTCAAGCCCACGAGAAATCTCGTGTCAAGGAGCGCTAGATTACGCCTGTCGTTGGCAACAGCCTTGAGCACCTAACAGGTGACAGTACGTTTTGGCTCAGTTCCTCTCCCAATTTTGATGGAGAGCACCCTAGGGGTATGGGTCCGAGGGTCTAAGCTGCTTTTGGTCTCCCACTCCTCTCCCCTTTCACCAAACCACATGAGAGGACTTTCGGCTCGCCGTATATTTAAAGTGCCGCCGGGCTGCACCGACACTATACATTTACAAACATGCATGCCTTCTCCGGGACCCGAAGCCGAGCCCTTCGGCACGGCAGTCAGCGACGCTAACCACTATACCGGTTGGGCGGCTATAATTAATTATAATGTATCAAAGTATTTTATTATATTTTAAATATATTTACGCTTCTGTGGCATTAGCTGGGAAAGATGGTTTCTTATTATATAAAACCTCATTAAAATTGATTTGATCATATATGGACTGTAAGAAAATTATTTGAGGTGTTAGGAGGTATGGTAATAGAAAGTCCCGGATAATTCATTTTTAGCAAATGTTGTTCAAAAAAATTCAGTAGCTCACTAAGAAGACAGCACGCTAATACCAGGGCTTAACACTTTATATTTGATATGATTTAGATCTTAATTGATGTATTTAACATTATGATACTGACAGGATTATGAATGAGGAAGAGTGATATTTATGTACTTACGAGTTTAAATTTAAGCAAGAATATGAAATTTCTTGACATATATAAAAGAATTCATATAATATAATTATCAAAAAACTAATTCGATAAAATTAAGTTAAAATAACAATTTGTTTTAAATATTCAATGTGCACAAAATACAACAATATGTGCGTCAATTAAATCTGTACATTAAAAATGAAATAAAAGATTGTCTTCACTAGCAAGAACGGGACCATGCTAGACATGTAACTAGCTAAATTTTAATATAAGAGGGAGGCCAATAATGCTTCTTTATATTTCGGGTAAAGTTACACACTTAATTATACGTAAGCGTAACTAAATTATAAACATGCATTTTTCTGTTATGAAATGCGGCAATGAAAGTTAAACTTATCAAGCTAAGCTGAGGTTATGCATGTGGATGTAAAGAATTGCACACGTATAACTCAAAAGGTACTGGACATTTTTTTAAACTAGAACTTTATTTCTAGATTTATTTTGTATTAATTATAGTTACGCATGTATTGTATGTGCTGATTTAATTTATTTGAATCTTGGTTTGGCAATGTCTCGTTGGCATGTGGAGGTGTGATTTCTGCCTTTATGGGGGCGGTGGATTTTAAAAATTAGTTTTTTAAGTTTCTGTGTTTTTAACAAGAAATTTTATACATATACATATTATAACACCAGTTTAAAAAATATATGTTCAAAATTTCAATTTATTTTAAATAAAAAAATTTTAAAACAAATAATTAATTATTTTAATTAGATATTTAAAATGCTCCTTGCGCTCTAATTTTTAATATATTTTCCCAAATTTTCCCTTAAGTTACTTATAAAGACTTGACAAAAGTTTTTTTGCATCCGTTATTGAATAGGATGGATCAGAAATTTTTAAAAAGGATTTTTGTGAATTTATACAAAGTTTTCGGAAAACTGTCACCTTTTGTTAAACATTATCAAGAGTTTAAACTTCTTAATAACCTCATATCCAAAAATGCATACACAGATCTACGGTAAAGTATAATAAGATAGTTTCCGCCAAATATCATTCATTGTTAACTAAAAATGTGTCACATGGAGCATTTTCAAAACATACGAACTGCGAAAAAATTTGTTTTGAGAAAACCGGATTTAAAGTTTTTCTTCAAACTTACCTTTAATACATAGTCATGAGAAACAGCAAATTAACTTCAAATATGAATTCGTAAACACTAGATAACATTTTAGTATCATTTAACTATTTTTAATCTCATAATATAAAATATGACAAAAATAAACTTATCTCAAATTGGTATGTGATTCGAAGTTATAAGTAGAAACAATTTATACATTATATCCAATGAAACATTTAAAATTCATCCGCACTATGTCTTTTACCTTCATTTGTTACATTTACATTATCTTTTAAATGATGTACAATATTTTTTACTATTTCTGTTGTTTTCCAAGCAGCTAAACTTCTCTTTTTGCTTTGTTTCAAGCGACGTTGATCCCGCTTTTTTGCAACGAGTAGGAAAAACGAGTTTGTTTCCTCCTGTTCTACGCGTATAGCATTTACATAACCAAAGTTAAATTCATAGTTGTCAGTACTGACATTTCTACCCATTTTTTTTTAGAAATAAACGCTTCTTTTGGCAAATATATAAATAATAACATCAGTAAATAACTGTTGAAATATATTTTTTTACATTTTCTCCAAAAATTAAAGGGCAGAGTTTACGTTGTTTACACATTTTAAATGCTTGTAACTTCTTTAAAAATTAGAAAATTTGAACTCGGTTTTTGCATACGATGCAGTTACGTATATGGAATGTTACCAGAGTAAAAAAACAAATTCAATATTTTGGTTGATTTTTAGCTATTGAAAGTCCACCGTCCCCTTATATTTGGCAGTGGTGTATTTGAAACTGGGTATGTTTGTGTTTTTCTATCTTTCGGAATGGATATAATATTTGTATTTGGGTAGGTTAAAATATTCTGGACAATATGCAGTGGAAGGGGATTATTTTACATGATTGTCGCAGTAGATATTTGAAATTAAGATCCATTAGCCTGTCACACTTTGGCTTAGCATGTGTGTTCGGTTGAAACGCTAACCACTCAATATTTTTTATTATAATGCACTTCATCCTACCGCTAATGAAACAATTTCCTGAATTATTTGTAATAAATAAGTTATTTTTATAATTTTTGAATTTTTGAATTTTAAAATTATTTTGTTATGAAAATCCCTGTACATTAAAATGTAGGTACGTTTTAAGTCTAGGGTGGTTCGAGGCTCGCTTATGTGGATAATGTTTTCATGTGCTTTATATTTTTTACATTTAACTTTTTTACTTTATTTTCTATGCAAAGATATTAATAATACACATAATACAGTACTTTATATACACTGCGTATTAAAATAAACTTTGTTATTTTAACTTAATTTCGTAGAATTAGGTTTTCATAATGTCTGCTAATTATATACCTATTAGATTTAGTGATACGTTCAAAGAAGATTAGTGTTCGTGAAGAGGGGGTGCAGCCTTGGATGGATGTAGGCAGTTCTGTTCCCACCGCACTTTCAAGATGACGAAGAAATAATAATCGGACGTGTGGAGGGAAAAGGAGGAGAATGAAAGTACAGACAACATACGAAGAAAAAAGTTGCAGAATTTCACAAAATTTCCTGAGAAATATTCATCCGCGCTAGTACTTCAAGTTATGAAGTTTCGCTGTATACATAGCGAATTTTTAAAATTACGGTGATAATCGTGTGAACAGGCAGGCATTACAAGTTATATGTCCTCATACTCAGAAATTCGTAACTTTCATACGCTAATAAATATGGCAGTTTTAAATGTTGTTTAATTTTGTCTTTCTGAAATATAAAATCATGTTATGAGTTTTAACTTTGAATAATCTGCACGATTTTCAATACCATTTATTTAATTGAGGCAAACAAATCGAAAACATGATCGATGGACTTCGCATGCTGTTATTTCTACATTACAAAATATGAAA
>KK122150.1:124366-169586 GCA_000611955.2 Stegodyphus mimosarum
AAAATATTTGTAAAGGCGTCACTAATGCAATATCTCTTAATTCTTACCTCCTTCTGCTGTTTGATAAATAACTTCGGGTCCAAGACCTGATTTTCCTCTTGTATAGTAATTCCTCGCTGACACACGTATTGAATAATTTGTGAAAGGATGTAGATCATGAATTGTTATTGTGTGGTTATCTGTGCTCTAGAGAAAAATGTGGAAAAATAAAAAGAATGATTAATTTTTTTTAAGTTTACTTTTGGCATAGGAGTATATAAATTTGAAATAACACACATTTGCTCTAAGAGTGAGAAATAGAACATAAGTTTAAATGATAATGCCCATTTTCCAAAGTTAAAAGTAATTTTAAGTGCGCTCTATTCGAATAATAAAGCTGAATAATTTTACGTGACTTTTAACCCTAACTAATAAGTTTACGTACTTTGCACATTTAAAATATGATAAAACTTAATTACTCACAATTTTACTGCATTGCTGTTTTTCCGATTCTTCAAAGCAAGCATGGGTCAAACCATTATTTGAAGGTCCGTAATAAACTGTGAAAAGAACAGTGGGAGAAGATATTTTGTTGCAAATTTCAGGCCTCTGAACCTGAGGTAAATATAGCGTTAGGCTGTAAGAAGTCCTGCTTACTAGCTCAGCAGTTTCATTATAGAACTCTGAGATGAGGCATTGTACACCTGAAAAAAAAGTTATATACATTTTTTTCTCCCTAGAAAAGAAAATTTTTACAATCCAGTACACTTCACGGAACTATAAAAATTTTACATATTTAAATAAACTTATTTCGTCTGAATCTGACGATAAACGTCTGAGTTATATAGTGTGCCTTACTTGGGTAAGGTTGTAGATGACCACCAATAGCTCGAATACTTCGAATGCCTCTAATTTCTTCCGCTGTTACGGGACTTCTTTGATATGACATGAAAATAGGTTGTTGAGTTAAATACTCTGAAATTTCATTCCTTTTGCTCATACTGTATACTTTACCAAGCGTTTTATTCGAATATAGGACGTATATGTGAGATTTGTCCACAGTTAATGACGTTGGAGGTAGTCCTGAAAGAGAATTTTAGTTCAATTAAAAGTAGAACTATATAGAAGAATGTTGCACATATTTAAGCAAAATAACGAATTTCTTTTTCATTATTTTAAAGAGAATAAGATGCAGCGATAAATTTCATCAAACCCTATCATGCCCAAAATACAAGCATATCTCCATCATTCAATCTACGGAACAGTGGTTAGTGCGCAGTAAAAAACTGGAAATTGTCGAAATATTAATCAAGTAATTTTGTTTCGATTATTTGCTTATTTTGGTGATACGAAACACCAATAATTAACTCAAACTTGTAAAGCAAAACCTAAGCAGCATTTTATATTAAACAAATCAAATGTACGTTTAAGGTCTAGAAAACATGACGAAGGCGACACAGAATATGCAGGTTAACCCATAAACAGTAAGACTGAAAAGCTGACCGTTGAAAAGTGGAGCTCTCGTGCCCTTAACACTTTTGAATACAAAGCGCATTTGAGAGTGATTTCTTTGGAGCACAAAAGTCGATGAGAGCACAATGATTACTAAGCTAAACGTTTACAAATATGACCCGAAACGAATACTCCACTAATAGTTTTTACCAATAAGTCTTAACATTTATAAGCTACCCACTCTTTTTCTCCATGCGTAAGAACGTAGATGACGTGTTTAGCAGTATGGGCATATGACATTCAGGAAAATTAATTTAACGTATCGCATAATTTTTTTCTTCTTTTTTTAACTACTTTCTAAGGTATTTTCTCCCTCCTTCCAGCATTCTTTCGTAGTGTAACGGTTAGCACACTTGGCGAGAGGTCCAGGTTTGAGTCCTGATGAGGGTATTGCTCATTTTTTACATCTCCCGCATAAAAGAAAAACATTCGACCCTGGCACCAGAACTAAAAAGATGGTGGATGATGATTCTTCACCACCAGGATTTGGCGACTGAGTCCCCTAATCTCCAGTCACCCTTTAAAAGGGAGAGTATATAAGGTATTTTCTCCCTTCTTCCGGCATGCCTGCGTGGTATAACGGTTAGCACACTTGGCGCGTGCTTGAGAGGTCCAGGTTCGAGTCCCGGGAACGGCTTTGCTCATTTTCGTGTCTCCCTGCGTCTAAAAATACCTAATGACTCTACAACTTTAATGGTGAGAAATATCTGCCTCATTGACGATATTTCCCCCTATAGGCCTCGTTTACAAAATTAAGCGTCGTTTTTTTAAAATTAAAAGATATCACGTGACTAAAGCTGTAGTAATCTGAAAGTCTTTCTTACGTTATTCATTTCTTAATTTGGAATCACATTCTGCGAAAGCCATCGAACAAGTATATAAATGAGCAGTCTTTTTTTAATACCTTCGCTCAATATTAACGTCTTCAAATGTCCTTCTCATGGTATTGTTGAATTAAATTACAACAATTAAAATTATTCTGCTTATTTATTCAATTACCATAGTCATTATAATTAAATCAATGGCTGCCTCTTTTCCGTTCCGTATTACTCATTTTTAAACATACACTGCTCGACATTGAAAGTACAACACCAAGAAGGAGTGGTCAGAAATTTATGAAAATTTTAGAGTACACGCATGTCACTGAGTTATGCGAATGATGTAAAATGCGCAGCTATCCGACGCGCGGGAAATAAGATATAAGGGAAGGAACGTGCAGAATGTCCAATATTCGTCTCGTTATTTCTGCCAGACGAATTATCGAAGAAAGTTGGTTTTTGTCCCGGAGGATACGTGTAATAGGAGAGAATGCCAGGCCGGCGTCAACGAAGGCACTTCCAGCAGATAGACGGTTTTACGAGGGGTATGGTGATCGGAATGAGAAGGGCGGGTTGGTCCTTACGTCAAATCGCAGCTGTTACCCACATGGATGCGAGCATAGGGCATCGGTTATGGCGAACATGGTTGGAACAAGGAAATGTGGGAAGAAGGAGGGGTGCAGGTGCAGCCAGAGTGACGTCAGCACGCGTGGATCGACGCATCCACCGACAAGCTGTGGTGGTTCCCCAAGTCACTTGTACCGCGATTCTGCAGCATGTGCAAGATGCCCTGGATGTTCCGGTGTGGACCAGAACCATTTCCCGTCGATTGGTTGAACGTGGCCTGCACTCACGGCGTTCGTTAAGAAGACTGCTTTTGACCCCTCAGCATAGACGCCAACGTTTAGAATGGTGCCGGACTGGAGCGAAGTGGATGACAGAATGGCGAAACGTCGCGTTCTCAGATGTGTCACGCTTCTGTTTATCCAGTGACAGTCGCCGCATACGCGTGTGGCATCGACGTGGAGACAGATCTAATCCGGCAGTAACTGTGGAACGCCCCACCGCACGACAACGTGGCATAATGGTTTTTGGGGCTATTGCCTACGATTCCAGGTCACCTCTAGTTCGTATTCAGGGCACTATGACGGCGTGACTATACTTGGATAATGTACTGCGGCCGGTGGCAATTCCCTACCTTCAGAGGCTACCTAGTGCAATTTTTAGTTTTTAGCAGGATAACGTTCAACCACACAGTGCTGGCATCTGCCAACATGCTCTGCAAGGTATACAGATGCTTTCCTATCGCCACCGTACTCTCCTGACCTGTCACCAATCGAACATGTGTGGGATGTGATTGGACGCCGTTTGCAGACTTTGCCCCTGCCTCGTTCAGAAGACGAACTGTGGCAAATGGTTGAAAGGGAATGGAGAACCATCCCTCAGGACACCATTCGCACTCTTATTGAATCTATGCCTAGACGTGTTTCTTCATGCATCGCTGTCCGCGGTGGTTCTACATCCTACTGAGCCGACGCCGTTCTCGCTCTGTACTCTGACTATCATTCTGAAATAAAGATCACTTATTGCTGTTTGCTCTCTTTGTCTGTTTTCCAAATTTCATCACTTTCTGACCACTCCTTCTTGGTGTTGCATTTTCAATGTCGAGCAGTGTATCTTAATTTTTGAGTTATATCACTTTATAAGTTCTGCTACTCCAGGAAAGAATCTTCATATGTAAAGCGAAATTTCTAATCATAATAGAACCTCTTATGACCTGGCATTAAAGCAATACGAATATTTTCATGCAAATAATACTATCAATCACAACGCCTGTGCTACGGTTTATATGTTTATATGCAAAAAAACTGCTGCAAGAAAATGCAGTTTCCATAAACTTAAGATTGTTCCATAGGATCTTTTTGGTTTGGCTGTTTAATGTATTAACATTTAATCATTAAAACAGACCATATAGCAGTGTTTCGTATCCGTGAGTAATAAGTTCCAAGACTTATATGTGACAAGGCTTTGGATATTTTAGCATAAATTATGGAACGTTTCAGATTATTCTGACGAAGCAAAGCACACGTGGGCTCTCTGCCTAAGGACAAATACGTGGAATACGTTTCAAGAGGAACTGGATCATTTTAAAGTTACACATGGAGAAAAACACAAAACCTCCTATTCTCTCAGCCCTCCCGTTGGCATGTGAAAAAGGATTGAACTACTTTTGAATAGCGATATTACTTTTCGACCGCTCATGGACCTAATCTGCAGAATACTAAAGAGAACCTGTCCTATACAGTATATGGTACTGTTTCAAGGGATGATAAAAACAATCAGTATAACTTTTAGTAGTTTCCATACACTGGTAACATTAATTCTTTAACGCGTTGGCAGAATTACAAATGAAAAACTAAAGAGCAATAAAGTAATGACAACATGGCACCGATGAAGAGTATGTACAATGGTGGGAACAAAAATATTGTAAATTTAGCATTGAAATCGTGGTGGAAGAAGTAGTTGTACAAGCAAGCTTGCACTCTATGTTTCCACATCGTTCTTAATCGTCATCGTATCAAGGCAACCTTTGAAGGGATTTCCAAACCAATTCTTCGCCCCCTTCTCTGCTTGGAGTTCTAGGGTAAAGAACGCGCTTTTCGCCCTGTTCCTTCGCCGACCGCCATGCTCATGCTGTGAAGTTTGTTCTCTCCTGCTACTTTTTTACGCCATGCAGATTTTTGTGACATGTATATAGACGACCTGGACAACTGTAAGATTCTTCTGAAATTCTGATTATTGAAGATAGCTGCTATAATTTTTTCTACTTGTGAGAGAGATAAACTTGATTGATAGGTTCGCTAAAGCTATATTTCTTCGACCGCGTGGCTCATCGGAGATGTTTGCGTTAACGATTTTTACTATTATTTTCAAGTAAATGATTGTAGTCTCCGGAAGAACTGGCACTCTTCAAAAAATGTTTCACGGATTTGCTTTCCAGGACCTTTTTTTTAGATGGATGCTCTCAGATTAGTTTGTGATGATATAGTGTCTACAGTAGTGAGTTCACCTAACTCATGTAACGTGTAAAGATTTTTTTTTGTAGATCGGCTTACGACAATGTGTATTCATCAGCGAAATCTGGCTAATTTATTTCTGTTCTACTGATATTATTCAAGAAAATAATCATGTTAGTATACAAGAAATAAAATTGATGTTACATGTTATATAGTTTGTCATTACTCTGTATCTGGCTTTGCTAATTCTGGGTAAGTGATTTAATTAATGTTTCTATGATAGGTCACATTTCTCATTTTGCATGCATAAGTTTAATTTATGGGTTACTGCGTTCTTAATGCAATGTTAGCTAACCTTATAAGTGTAAAGTTTTTCATCACATTGTAGGGCTTTTAATTTATTATCCCAGTCACACTTTTTTAACTTTTAAAACCGTCATCCTCACTACAGCAAAATTCTAACAGTAGTCTTACAGCACTGCAGAAGACTAAAGAAGGAAAACAGTGAAACAAAGGTCGAATCAAATCGTTTCTGTATACTAACAGCTACGATTCCTTGTCAACTTATTTATGTCTATCAAATCACTATGAGAGTCTTTCGTAACCTGAGAATACATGTAAGGTACCGCCATAACCATTTTCATTCCACACGCTTAGATTATTCAATCTAAAACGAGTATTCAAGCGCGTAATTGCTGAACAAAGACAACACTGGGCTGTGTTTAAGGTGTTATATTTCGCTATGTTGTGGCCTATTATCTCTTGAAGTTCATTTCGTAACATACTGGTACAATGTTTTCCAGGAGAGGACTGCTTCTGCATTTTATAAAAATAGCGTTCATTTTTAACATTATAATTATCGCTACAGGTAAAATTAAAAAGCTGCAGGAGCATAAGACACATCCTTTAAAAAGCTGTAATTTCCTACAAGTATATAAAAGCTTAATATTTCATAGCTTAACCGCAATTTTAATGAGTCTTGTGTAATTCCTGTGTTCTAGTAACAGAAGGACAATGCAATCCCATCTCAAAAGACTGCTGTTTTTAAAAGTAAAGATTACATTAGAGCATCGTTAAAAACAAACCTCACCTAAACATATTTAATAGGGTTAATGTTTTAATTTTTGATCATTATACAAATCGTTAAAGTGTCAATGCTTTTTGCTAGTATCATTTTGTCACCAACTTTAACCATCGAATAAGCAGAAAGTAAAATTCTACTAACTCGTGATCCGCATTATGATAGCATTTCGAATGCACAAATACCCGCAGTCATCTTTGCTTTCAGAGTATCAACATAGTGGTTGATATAGAGGATCACATCACTGCAAATTTTTGTCTGATTCTTGGTTCAGTGATGCCCATTTTATATCTTTCTTAAAAAGTATGATATACAGGATGTAAGACTAAATTCCCATCATGTTCTGTAAACAGCCTCTGTCAGATGATTTTATCTTCTAGAACACAAAGTTTTACAAATCTTTGAGTATTGCGCAAGTGAGCGGAAAAGCAAATTCCGGGATCAATAACAACTTTTGAGTGATTTGAAAAGACAGAAGGTATATTTGGGTCTTAGGTTTTTATTAGTTTATTATACGTTGAGTAATAATAAAATACATTAATCTCCAAGTTGTAACAAATGACCGAGTAGGCCGAAACGCATGTTTTGTGTTTTAAAAACGATTATGGAATAGAAGTTTAAAAAATATTATTAGAACATTTATAAGGCATTTCTTCTCCTTTTTCCGCATGCCTTCGTGGTGTAGTGATCAGCACGCTGGGCGCGTATTCCAGAGGCCCGTGGTTCAAGTCCCGGCGAAGGCGTTGCTCATCTTTCAATACTACTGCTTCAAAAATACCTAATGTCTTTACAAGTGGCGCCCGAACTGAAAAAGGTGGTGGATGATGATTCTCCATCTTCAGGATTTGGCGATTGGGTCCCCTAATCCCCAGTCGTTCTTTAAAAGAGGGAGTATATAAGGTATTTCTTCCCCCTTCTTCGCATGCCTTCGTAGTGTAGTGGTCAGCACGCTTGGCGCGTTTTCCAGAGACCCGTGGTTCGAGTTCAGCGGAAGTCGTTGCTCATCTTTCAATACTCCTGCTTAAAAAATAATTAATGTCTCTACATAGTTATCTGCGTCCTTGAAGATCTCCGTATTGATATGCAACTTCAATTTTTAAAACAAATTTTATTTCTGTAAAGTAATGTCATTTTGGCAGCAGGTTATCTCTCAAATGGTATATTGTGCACATTTACTAGATACGTTCTATTGTTTAAGCTGAACTGAAATTAAAAAAAAATGTATAATCCTCTTGTTTCCAGTAGAGGTCATTTAACCATAGCTGTCTATGAAACGAGGTTTGACTCTCTTTCTGTAAAGTCAAAGGGTATACAGTTAACCTCTGCTAAACATTTTATAATTCATTTGAAGAAGAGAACTAAATTTCCTCGGAAAAATACCAATACAGTTTAGTGTTCGACGATTTGAGTAAGAGAATAAAAGGAAGATACAATTGCAATAAATGGTAATTAAGACGAACTTCGTAAGAAATTATTTGAGCAACTCTACAGATGGAACCAAAGCAGAAATATTTACAATTTCTTGATCACCCATTTAAAATTATTGAATAACTTGAAGGACTAGATAGAAAAAAAAGTTAGAATATTATACTTATTATCAAGGAGTAGGATAAAATAAAATGGAATAATTGGATTATAATAAGAGATATTATTAAGTCTCCTTCATTTCAACTATTAATTGTAACAGTGAAGTTATTTTTAAAACTAACTAGTCCGACAAATTTTTAAGTGTAAATTTTAATTTTTAATTAACTCAAATACAAAAGAGAGATTGCTTTAATTCATTTCATTCAACATCGAAGAAGTTAAAAGCTCTTGTACCGATCGAAGTTAACGATGAAACGAATTTCGTTATTTAATTCTAACTTTTAAATAAAAAATTATTAGCAGTCAGTATTATTAGTCATACTATAATGAATTATTGTATTCTCGTGGTCTATCTGGCAGCCCATTCAGCTAGCAGCTGAAAGATATATGGTTTGAATTCCGGCGAGGGCACATATGATTTTTCACGCTCTGTGGCGTCTAATGGCTTTATTATAATATACTTGTGTATTTCTATTAAAAACGATAGCTATCCTCTGAAAGATAATGTTATTATTGTCCTTAAATAAATGGTATAAAATATAAGAATAAACACGTATGCACTTTTCTTAACCCATATTTTCTCATCGTCCTAAAAATAGGACAGCACACATAAATGATCTTTGTATGAAATATTTGAAATGATTTAAGGCAAATTAAAGACGATTTATTAGTTAAGACTCATTTAATTACATATTTGTCTTTATCGCAAGTTAGAATTAATTTAGACATTTTTTTCTAAATTTTTTTAAATGAGGATTTTCTCAGATATTTTTGCGTATTTCAAGTTTTGAGCTGCAAGAAAAACATACATATAAATTTATTGAGGTAACATTCTATACTTTTATATCAGCAAAAATCATTGTCAAAATATTTTACCTAAAATATAAATTTTCCTAGCATTTTTAACTGTCCTAAAAATAGGACGATGGTAAAATCCACTGCTATATAATCCTCATTAATTTGTAATGGAGATAACACTTTCTTTCTCTGTTATATTCCAAGCATTGTTATTCTACAACTAACCCAGGCATTTTAGTTTAGCTAGCAGGTGCACGTCAATTGACAGACACGTATGTGAAGTGTGGGGGAGGGCGTTTGGAATAAATGTTTCAAACACTGACTCATGAAGTCAGTTTGTATTCTGAAATTCATCGAAGTAGGCTAAATGTCTCCTTTTTACATGCTTGAATTTTGCGTTTTCTTTTGGAAAATTATTTTGATGTTAATGCTATGTAGCGTAAATTTTTAACTGCGCAAGAAGCCTTGTATTTTTTATGTACCTCAGCTCACAATGATTTAGTCAACACATACAATGAAATAATGATTTACCCCCTGCCGGATCCCGATGGAGTAACGTAGAGGAGATTGATGATTTATCTACAAGAGAGATGGAAGAAATAATGTGTGATGAAGGAAGTTCTAAAGAGGTTACGGGCACTATTAAAATTTTAGTTTCAATAGCAATGAATAACATGGTGTAGATCCTAAATGGGTAAAATGAGAAGCCAAGTTCGAACGTATTCCTAAGGCTTTTCCTCATGAGACAGCATTTGTTGCTTCAAGGAAGCTCAAACACATGTTTAGTCATAACAGTATGAGCCTACTTGATTTTCAAAGACACGCAACTATTTGGAACTTCCTATTCCAAGAAATCCATCTTGCAGAAAACTGGGTGTTTAACAAATTGATGAAAATTTTCTAAAGCTTCGAAATGAACATGTTATTGCGAAAAAAACAAAAAATAGACAAAGAAGATGCCAGCTAAAGATCTGCGTCGCAAAACCACCAATTATTTGTAAAAAGTGTAATATTGAACTATGTTTAAGATGCTTTCTCCCATTCCACCTACGTAAGAATGATTAGCAATGGATCATACAATCGTACTATTTTTAGAACAGGCTGTATTGATCCAACTAATAAAAATTTGGTAATTGTTTTGGTTTTTATATGTATACATAAACTTAGAGAAACGCATATTTAAGAATTTATAAAAAATATTAATTTCTTCAATGCTTGGTGTGATATGGGTTAATACACAGCTTTCAACAAAAAAGACTATAAATTAAATTGTTAGATTAACCTACCATTATCATTGATCTCGGTTGTATTTATGAGAAGTTGACAAAGACATCCATTGATATCAGATGACCAAATATGTCCGAAATTTCCGTCCACCCACAGAATCTGAGGCCGCGACGAATTTGTGCTATCAACTGTCATAGCTTGTCCGACTCTCGTAATTGATGGATTACAGTTGCATGACACATTATTTCCCGTCATTCTTTTAACTTTCATTTTATTTGTTTGATACTCTAATGTCCGGGAGAAAAAAGGACGTATATTGGATCCACTTACATCAGAAATCATTAAACTACAGCTATTGCCTGACACTACCGTCCATATTAAGGATCTGAAAGTAAAGCGAAAATAAAAAAAATAGAAATACAAATTTGGGAAGAGCCGTTATGAAAAAGAAACTAAATGAACATGCAGTGAATAAAAGAAATATTCATAAATTCAAAAGAGTATGAATATTAAAACTCATAATAAACATTATAACTAGATAGACACTACAAAATATACCTAGAAAACGGCCGGGAAAAATAAAAGAAATGTCAATAAATTCAAAAGCATAAAATATTAAAACCCAAACAAGCTTTATAACTAGATGAACGTTTAAAAATATACCTAGAAAACGGTTCAACTTCTAAACTTTTAATCACTGATGAGCGGTTAAATATCTGTTTAGGAGAAGTATTATAGCTCAGATCCACTGACCACACACTACTAGAGCTTTCTTTCTTGTTCACTTCAGCCCAGTACAATTGTCTACCAACCCAGTCAACTGTTAGGCAGCTACCCTCTGATGCCAAATGTTTTATCTGTAAATCAAAAATTGATGAAATTCAGTATTTGTTTAATATTTTTATTTTAAACTCATACATGTATGTAAAAATATATCTAATGACACATAATTCAAATACCAAAGAAATGTTGGTTCCATCTAATGAAGAAACCATAATAGCCCCCTCTTCTTCCATCCAAAATACTCTTTTCTCTTCAGCAAGATAAGCAATGGCGGCAGGATGAGTTGCTTTGCTATACAATAGCTTTTCTTCGTGAAAATCAAAATCGGCCACCCTCACTCCATCAGTTTTTGCTAATAATAATTGAGGTACTGGTCGTTCAATTGATGTTTGAGCTTCCACAGTATCACTTGGCATTCCTTCACCTGCGTCAGTGATGGCTCGTACCTACATTGAGTTTAATTTAAAGAATAATTAGTGTCAGTGGTTAATATGGATTTATGATAGAGAGCAAAATGAAAGGGTTTTTTATATGCAAATGCTTATGAGGCAGCCTGAATCTTGGATGAATAATTGTGAAATGAAGACTTTTATTGTAAATTAATCTTTAATAGAAAACCTTATGGTTACCACCTTATAAAATGCATTTGCTAAACAGAAAATTCTTCCAGTCTTCTAAATACATATTATTAACACTGTAGAGTTGCAAAAGTTACTGCCATAACAATCCACTTATAATTTACGTTTCTAATTACAAAAATACCCATTAATTTATGGATCACAAATTTTAGAAGTGCAAGGATCGGTAATACATATCCACAAATTTCTTAACATAAAACAAAGATGTGACTCACTTGAAAATAATAAGTAGCATTTGGAATCAATGAGTGACTCTGAAATTGCAGTGTGTTGCCGTTTACTATATCATCACACACTGTTTCATTAGCAGAGCTTATATTCAACCAGCAGCTAACTCTGTAATTCACAATAATTCCATTCGCCATTTCTGGTCGAGACCACCGGAAATTTGCTATAACAGTCTCTTCTCCATGAAGAGGTGACGACTTGTGTGTTATAAAAATCCTTGGATGTAAAGGTTTTGAAGGAACTAAAAGAAAGACATAATACAACCCTCTAAATATCACACAGGTAATTAATTAATTTTAGGATAAATTTTTAAATATTCCATTTCAGATACATATGATATAGTAATTCTGCCTTCTCTAGGATACACGGGAGCTTGAAATTTTAATAAAGAGCTAATTTTTTAACAAAGGTGGGCTTTTCTTTTCTAGTTTATATACCATAATGCAAAAAGAGTTACTATTATTATAATAAATTTCTTTAAAGCTTTGTCTATTAAAGTATTATAATAGGAAAACTAAAAGCCAAGGACCTAGTTACAAAATGTCCTACAAACATAAAAGTATATAAAGTAATTGCGAATACTCTTCAAAGACAAAATTAATGTCATACAAAATGCTCTTCAAGATGAAAGAGAATAAAAATATTCTATCAGGTTTGAGTGTGATAAAAATACAATGTTTGCTAGAATTAAAGTTTAATCAGTTACAGACTTACCCGATTTCGCAAGTGACAGTTGCGAGTAGCCCTTGTTTCAAGAGGGCTCTCAAATCATTTGTCAGTTCTCCATCAAAGAAAAACCAACGTAAAAATGTGGAAAACAGCTAACATATACTGTGCCTTAATGTAAAAGGCCTCAAAGTTTCAGGACGTCGGCCTCACCACGTCATAAATCCGCCACTGAACACAATGTTCAATATAGAACTGTTATCATTGTCATTACAATGAGCTCCCGATTAACTGGGGCGGATTAAAAGGCCTTTTCTAAAAAGGCTGTGTTTGTTTATTGTGTACGATGGAAAAGTTCCTATCTCAAACCAACATTTATGCAACCAGATGGACTTAATTCTCTAGTTTAAACTGTTTGAAAATAGAGAGAAATAATTGATAGCATTTTTCTGTTAAGTAGTAACTGTAAGTAATTTCTGTTAAAAAGTATGTTAAGTATCTTTTTCCGAAACCTTTCTAACTAAGATTAACGGTGATTTCACGCTAATTGCGGAGATCGTCCTGAGTATCACCTTGGTTGATTCAGAGCTGACTGTATTTTGCTTACCAAGAGTTAAATTTAAAAATTTTCCGTAAGTCTTACTTTCAGCTAATGCATTCTGCTGCACGTACAAAGGGATTCCCTTCAAAATTAGCATTTTGAAAAGGGTTTTCAAGCGGAATGTTTATAGCAATTATAGAAAGAATATAATGATACAAGATAATTAAATGTTCAATACTGCTGCGCCATATTATATACAGAAGTCAATGAAGGACTTGCCTCACTTTTATTCCATATTATTGCTGTCCATTTATTGGTTGAAGCTTAAATAAGTGCTTGGGAAGGAGAACTATTACTCTTGCAAATAATGCTACACATTAAGCAACACTTTAACGTATGAAACCAGAACTACTCCGTCGCTTTTAATATCGAGAAAAACTATCAAAGGATGAAACAATTATTTTTTCATTAAGAAAGCAACCGGTATAATAAGTGTTCTATAATGGAACTGTGGTAAATTAGAGCCATCTAATTAGAGCTATTTAAGTCAAAATTCTGTTATAAGAGAAGTACTAGAGTGTGAAGTATTAGCTTATTTAGAGAATAACATTTCTTTTGCGTGAACTAAGGTAAAGCACTGCATGATTACATATCATCTAGTATCATATTCATTGATCTTGTCACTCGATTTACTTTTGTTGCGGAATCGTCCAATTCCTTACTTTATTTCAACTGATTCTGTACAAAGGGAAAAAAATATTATTTTCAGTTTCAGTACACCGGAATATTCTTTGGTTTCTCAGTGACCACATTTAATTAACTTTTAAATATACTTTTATGCATATAAAATTGGCGTTTCTTACAATATCACTTTTCCCTAATTAGTCTGTAAGTCTTCCCCGCTTTCTGCATTACAATCGTCATTGAATATTTTGAAGATGGTTGTTATTGACAGAAATTTGTATCTCTTCACTTCAGATAGTGTTGTTAATAAAACTTCTCCTTTTGTATTCATGGTATTCATCATAAATATTTCAAAACTGGAAGAACTATTATGTATCCTTTCATTTTTCTGAAATATTCATTCTCATTATGAATTTCTGAGGGTCATATACAACATTTTATACCTGTGGATCTTGTCAAAACCGTAGGAGAAAGTGAAGTGAAACACAACATAAAATAAATAAAGAAAATCTTAAAAATGGCTTTGAGATCCTGAGCGAAAGAGTATGAAGCCTATGTTAGAAAATAAGGGTTGGTTTAATCTTTAAGGGAGTGAGGAAGTTAGTAAAATACTTTTCTTTGTCAGCATAATTTAAATACTTAATTTGAATCAGATAGTTAGGTGAAAGCTTTGTATATATATTCTTAAATATGCAGTTATTTAAAGTGTAAATTCAGGTCTCTTTTGCTGTTCCCTTTCACTGCTTTAGCATAGAATTTTTTAATTTTTCCTTTTTGTTTCTTTTTCCCGTAAGGTGACGGTACGACTTCATAAATTTCTCTTTCAAGTTCTTTAATACCTTTATGGTCATTTTTCTTCTCCTGTTCTCATTCCACCTATGTTACTTCTTTATATTTTTTAAATGCAAAAGCAGAAAAAATGCTTCAGGATATCAAACGGTTACATAGATCTTCGTTTACTATTTTTGGAAAATAAAACATTAAATTTTAAGATAGATACTTTTTTATTTACTTCATCATTGACTAATCGTTAAAGAAAGCTCGAGTAAAACGAATTTCTCATACTTTTTGGATCACTATGATCTTCTCAGAGGATATAGTACTGTTAAATTTTAATTATTTCTTTGGTTCTTCTTTAGAAAACAGATTTTTAACTTTGTTTATACATATTATTTTTAAAAAGATTGTTGCATGTTACTAAGGGTGATCTTTTTAATTTAAAACAATTCGTTTCGTTTATAAAGAGAATAACTGAAAATGAATAGAAAATAACTTATTGAATTTTAGAGTTTTTTTTTAATTTTATAAATGTTGTCATTGTGATACTCTAGTAAAAGTATCTGTATATGGCTTTGTAAAGAAACAAAAAAAGAAAGGGAAGTATCCCAGTTTCCGCCGAAATTCATGGGAAGATATTTTAAACCTGAAAACGTTCAGATTTATATTAAAATCGCGAATCCGCGAACTAAAATGAACTAGTTTGCACAATGTTTTCCCAAGTTAGCTGCACGGAAAAATTTTGATAAAAGAAAATTATACTTTTATGTCATACATACATATATAAAAGTTATTGACAAAGAAGAATCATTTTAAGGAGCAAATTCTTGAATATGCAAGAATTAAAGTTTTATTGTACTTATAATACTTGAAAAACTAATAAAATAAAAATTAATTTTAGAAATAAAGTCAGACATAATGGAGGAAAAGGCATGTCATATTATAAAACAGTGGGGAAGTGTTAATGCATACCTTCTATGGCTAACTTAAAATGTAAATATTGATATTTAAAACATTTCAAATGAGAAAATGGTTTATAAATACCTGACATAGGCGAATGCAAAGATACTGATGTTTGCCTTGACGAAGCCCAATACGTGTAAGCCTTTATCGTTATTCTTAACAAGGTATATGGTGACAGGTATTTCATAGTAGGATATACAAAGACTGTGTCACTTGTAACCTGAGGTTAACATAATATTAACATAAGATTGTATTATAGTCATACAAGTTATTCAATTTAAAAGGCTTATGTGTGAAAGAAAGAATCTTAATAAAAATATTAACTTTATGATTTCTTACCAAATTGTAGGTTTCATCACCATCATCTACGCTTATTTCATAGAACACAGTCCCATAGTTCACAGATACGACAGGACTCCAAGTTATATTGAAACTGTCCGATGTGCCTTCAATATTAATGTCACCTTCGTAAACTGAATGTGGGACGACTTTGACTGTGTTCTCATCATAGCCTTCTGCAGGTATAACAAAGTCCTATTTTACTCACTTGAAAAGATTGTTAAATTTAACTAGTTCAAGAGTTCATAAAACTAATAAAACTAAATATGATTAATTAAGTTACACAGCAAGAACGTATAAGATAAGACCTGAAATTATTTACATATGACAAAATTCTAATGCAGAAATAACGTATATTTCTCTCTTTCGTGACCGAAATCCCATTCAATTCAAAACTATGCGTGTCTTTAGTGCCTTTATCTTTTTTAGTTTACAAGATATTTTCTACCTCCTTTCAGCATGCCTTCGTGGTGCAAAGGTAGCACAATCGGCGCTTATTCAAGATGTCCAGGTTAGAGTCCCAGCACTTTGCACATTTTTCACTTCTCCTACTTCAAAATAACCAAATGACTCTGCAAGTTAATAACTTTAATTACCATCCAGTTCTCCCTAGAAACAGCTGCATTTATACCGTTTGGTATAAATACAGCTGTTTCTTTGTAGACTTTTCTTTGCTCCTGAAGATGAACTTGTTCCTGTTAGCCCTCGAAATTGATAGAGTCTTGGTTAAAATATACGTCAAACAGAAGGTTGTTGCTTTGTTTAATTTTATGTTTCACTTTGGCGTGTTTTTCTTCTGTCTTGAAAGACAATATTAATTTTGCTTTTACTTTCTAAATCCTAATGAAAAAATACTTAAGTAACTAACAGTGTCAATCAGCGCTAAAACTTACAAGAGTACTTATGAGAAGCAAAACGAAAAACTGACTTAAGCTTACCTGGATGTGGCTGCAAAGATGGATCAATGATTTCCAATGACGTCAAACCATTTAGTCCTAAACCTTCTACGCCAGCAAAATTTTTACCATTTATGTCACTTACAAATGCCTTCAGCTTTTCATGAAGCCAAAACAGTCTGTTACTGAAGTACCACATAGACCCATGTCTAAATTAATAAAAGGAACATCTGAGCCTCAAAGTAAAAATTTTTTATATGTTAATTAAGTTTCAAAATGCATATTTAGGACTTTGCAAGTTTTTGGCATATATAAAAATTTGAAATATATGACACCTTTTGTAATTATTGTGTAATACTACTCAATATTATGCTCATTTCATTAATTTTAATATTAATATCAAATTACAGTACGTAGAAGCTCTTTATATATTAAAGAAGATAAATACAATTTTCAATATCATTAAACGAGAAGTTCGATAGCCCTTGATTAATCAGTAATGCTAAAAACCAAATAAACTAAGACTGTATGTTTTTATTTTATGACCCATTTTTTATCGGAAAATATTTCTAGATACATACCCATCTTCAGAAAGAAGACCAACGATTTCCGGTTTCTCTAGACTGCGCAGTTCAGCATTTTGATCAGCTAAATGTGAACGATACATGACTGAGCCCTCATAACTGCGAACCATCCAGTATACATTTTTCCTCTCAAAATCCAAAGTTAAGCCCATAACTAAAAGAACAAAGAAAATTAATCAAGAAATAAGATATTTAATGGAAAAAATATTTAAATTAAACAATGTATAGTAATATTCTAAATTAAGAATATGGGAGTGCTAATCTGGTTTCGTTACATAAAACTACCTAAAATATTTGTTCTCAAAAATGTTCTCTATCAGTATTATTTGATATGAGAGGCCATTTAAATGTGAATTCTAGTGAAGAAAACAATAAATAATTTAAACTTTCAAATTATATGTACACATCAAAAACAAATTAACTTATCGTGGAATGTATTAAGAAAGTGATATTGTAATTACCAAAAATTTTGCAGATTTTATAAAATGGTACCGTGATAAAATAGCCCATGACAAAATAAACTAAATCAAAGGCTTCTGAACTGGAAGAGTTTTTAATTTTTTTAATATCTAAATATATGTAGGCGATGTAAAAGTGTGCCACCACGTATATATTAATTAATAATATATACGCGTCTTTGCACGCAAATGAATCATAAAAATACACGTTTACATTTGATGTTGTATACATCCGTGCCTTCTCCGAAATTCGAACCCGGACCTTTCGGTATCGCAGTCGGCTCCCCTGACCACTCTACCGTCTGGGCGATAAATTATTTATCCCTTCATAGAAGGTAACAGTGGTCGCCTATTAGATGCTAGGTGCCTCCACAATAAATAGCCACCACTTCCGGCCTTAGAAGTGGTCAATGCCGAAAAGGCAAGTGCAGTAAAAAAAAAATTGATGTTGTACACATATTTATGCTGGCTGAAATGATTCACAACATTTGTCAAATAGGGTGGCGTAGTAATATCAGGTATTTGCTCCCTCCTTCCAGAATGCATTCGTGTGTAACGGTAGTACGTTCGGCGCGTCATCGAGAGGTCCCCGTTCGAGTCCGGACGAGGGCATTGCATATTTTTCACGTCTTCTACTTCTAAAAACCCTAATGGCTCTACAGTGGCGCCCGAACAAAAAAATGGTGGACTATAATTCGTTACCACCAGGATTTGGCGCTTGGGTACCCTTATATCCAGTCACCCTTTAAAATGGGTATAAGGTGTTTTCTGCCTCCACTCCGCGTGCCTTCGTGATGTAATTGGAAGCCCACTTTCGCTTTCGAGAGGTCCAGGGTTCGAATCCCGACGAGGGTATTGCTCGTTTTTCACGCCTCCAATATCAAAAAGCCACGACTCTACAGTAGTAATTTACTCATACAAGTTATTGCGCAATACAAAAGTTAAGTATCCTCTGGAGCTTTATTGAATTTACAGAAGATTCACGTGTTTTGAGCAAAACCCTATCTGTCATCGCAGTTATCGAAGTATGAGGGTCAATAAACACTGATTTTATTGATTTTACTCGTCTTATAGGCCTTGTTTTTATTTTTAGAAAGGATATATAGAAAATATTTTTATTTATTTTTAAATACTGAAGCTGTATGTGAATTTTGTCAAATGATATGAAAAGTCAATATTCGCACAAAAAGGTTTTAGAACTGAAACTAGGTATAAGATATTCAGTCTGTTTTATCTCGTGTTCTCTTTTCGCGGCCTAGCTTGTCGTGGGCTATTTTGTTGGGTCACGTCATAAAATATTTCGTTAAGTAGGGTTTATAAGGCACACTAATACTAGGAACTTACTTTTAAGCAATTTTATTAAAATTAATGCTTCCTCACATGCACTGTCCAGAAGCGAAAGATAAAAATTAGATTAAAAAGCGAGCAATAAAACCTTATAAGAATAAAATATACCATGCGCTCCTGAAAAGAGGGCATTCTTCATGTAAATGAAATGATCCGCCCCATTAAGGTGAGCTCTTTCGACACTATGCGAAGTTGCCCAGTACAGATACCCATTGACAGAATCTATTGCTATTTCTTTTGCCATGGTCAAAATCGGAAGTGGTTCTGCTTGGCTTCCATCAAGGTTAGATCTAGAAATCTACGACAAAGTGGAATGGATTAAAATTCTCACCTTTTTTTAGTAATGTGAAAGTAAAATAATACGGCAATCAAGATTTAAGTGCAATACTAATCTAATTTAAAACAATTGCTTCTCATTTTTATCTGTTAAAGACACAAAGTGACCAAATTGTATGTTAAAGATTAGCATAAACTAACCCAGAAAAACTGCTAATCTTAAGTTTCATTAATCCGGTTTTGATGTACACTTTCATATATATTACAAAAGGATATTGAAGAAGAGTGACTACAGGCATTATTTCCTTACATATTAGATTAGAGATAGTATTTTTAATGGCAATGTTCTTTAAAATAAGGTAGATAATTTTATCAGTATCAAGTTTTGGAAAGATTTCCCAAAACAAAAATATTTCTTATCTTTTATATATCCTCCTCCAGAGTTAAAATTCCTGTTAGTAAAATAGTAATCATGTTTTAATGAGTTTAACAAAAACGTCCTATAGCTGTACATACAAAATTCGCGAAAATATTCGTCAAAGAATATCTAAAGACCACTTTTCCTTCCCTGTTACCGAGGTAATTGACTACTTTGAAAACAAATTTAAGGAACAATTAAAAAAACAGAATTTGCTCGTTTTAGCGGTCGGTGACTCTGCCTTGAGAAGAGCAATATTTATTATTATATTGGCAGGTCGTGTCTTGAAATAATTTATTAACAATATCTCTGAGGATTCTGCTTGTAAAGATACGAATTTTTTAATGTGTTAAATCCAGTTAAGCGTAATGATTTACTAACTGGAATTTTCGCTCTTCAGGAACCATATAAAATTTAAGCTTTTATTTTTACAATACCCTAACTAACCCTAAAAAAAACTATCCTCATAAAATCTTTTGCCTTGTTTTAAGACACCTCATAGTCGGATGAATATAGCAAGGATTAATATTTAAAGAAATAGAACTTGAAGTCATTTTTTCGATCAAACAACGTATATTTGAAATACATGTTCAAACAGGCTAATTCAAAGCTTTTAGCGTAACAATTTGGGAATTAAGAAATTAACAACGACGTTAATCAAAATAAATATATAAGGTAGCATTTTTTGAATTAAATTATAAACGGAAGTGCTAGACATGATAAATTTTTATAGAATTAAATGAAATTCAAATATAAATTCTAGCCAATCATATTTTAGGAGTAATTTATGTAAAGAAAAATCCTCCTTTCCATGTATTTAACATATATATTTATAGTATTTCATAAAAATTCTCTAAAATTAGAAAAGGAAATTAAATTATTTTTCAAGTATAAACTAAGTTTAAAAATATAAAACATTTATGTTTCTAAAACATTATTTTCTCTAAATACTATACGAAATTATTATTTTGTTAAATTATCTGGACCAAACTAGAGTTCATTAAACTGAATATCAGCCAGACATAGATTTCTGATTGATGACATTGAACAGGCATTTAATTATAAGAATATCGCTTAAAGATAAGAAACTTGAGTATGTTGATTGACGACTGTTATACAACATCTATAAATTTTTTTTCTCAAATCTACGAGTAGACTGGGCAATCTACTTTATTTATTCAGAAATGGCATGTCATATTGCAAAGTCATTAGGTTTTTTTGATACACGTAATGTGAAAGATGAGCTGTGTCCTCGCTGGGACTCGAACTCCTGATCTTCCGATTACTAGACGGACGTGCTTTCCAATTATACCATGCGGCAAGAAGAAAGAAAAATTATGTTTTGCTATTTAAAATTATAGGATTATGAATTTTTGTATAGTCAGTTTATGATTTTAAAGTACTCTCAAAAATTTTTTAATAACGAGTTATATTTAAACTGTAGCAGAAACAGGAAAAAACAGTTTTCGGTTTCAAGTGATTACTAATTAACCTTTATTTTAATTTTCCAACTGCCGAAGAAATTAAAATCTTCCTTATGCTGAAGGTAGCAAATGTTCTTAATATATTTATGAATAACTCTACCGAAACCGAGAATTTTGAAATGTTAACTCCATTTAAAATTTTCTGATTTTTTATTTTTATTTTTATAAAGTTGGAAAGCTTTGGAAATATGTTATTCGTTTTCGGTGTTTGGACAGATCGGCATAAAATTCTTAATTTTATTTTTCAACCAGCCATTTGCAATATATCGGGAGTCGACGAATTCATCGGTTATTTAGCCGTCTCACCACCGGGAGCGCTGCCCAGAAAGCGCCGCAGATGTTATCGACAGAGCGCCAGCGAAGAAGGAGGAAAGGTTATAATCAAGCCTTACACGGCAGTCAGCTTCCACTGATCATTATATCCTCAAATACCCTTCTTAAACAAATAGCACCAACATAAGTTCTTATAACTTGCAAATCTCCACATTTTGCGTTATAGTCTAATTAAAATAAAATAAACTGCATTTGCTTTAGTGACTAAATATTCAATAATTACAAAAAAAATAGTTAATTCATTCTCTGACACATCTTAGCTTTTCCAAGAGTATTCTTGATAATTTCTAATACTCGTTGGTAAGAAGGACTGACACATTTTGTCCTTTACATTAAAAGTTTCAAGTGAATATAATCACTGCCTCCATACCCAAAAGACGACTTCCGGTCTAATATTCTGGACCATAAATGAAAAACTGATATCCCCTTTTGTTTTGTCATTATGAAAAACTACGTGATTCGATTAATTTCATATTTTAAGGACTCATTTGTTGAACAAAAAGGTTTGTAAACAAAACGTGAGCTATCTACGTTAAGGAAATAGTATCTTCACTGAGGACATTTTAAAGGAAACTGGATTTTATCTTACTAATGAAAATATCCATACATCCGGCATGTTCACAAAGGTTCACACGTTCTTTTCATTTAACAACTAGATAGTTCTTGACAAGTCTTGACAAGTGGTAGAAGTATATTTCTTACAACTAAAGAAAATGGAGTTCTTGACAAATAGAAAATAATGCTGCGTACTCTTGTATGTTAGGTGAATATACAAGTATTCTATTAACGCTAACTCGAAAGAGTTAAAGACCGCAAGCAAAAAACTGAACCTGAAATATATTACATGTCAAAGAATAAAGTAAGAAAGAGTTTATAATCTGCGACGATCTTTGCCAACGGACATAGAATTTCTGCAAAGAAATGAATCGTCGGAAAGAATTTCTGCACGAAACTGTTAACCGTATTGGAAGGAATCTAAGAAATTTTCGCATATAAGTCAATCCTGAATATTTTCAATTATAGAAGGAAAAAAAATGGCTTGCATACAAAGCGGTCTCAAATATACGAACTAGCTATGTTGGATGTGTTCTAGAAAACAGTTAATTAAGTGATTTAAATATAAATATTCTAGGGTAAAAGTAAAGAAGCATGTTTTTTTTTAAATAAAACTAAACAATACAGAACAAATTACTTTATTGTAACTCTCAAAATCTTAGTCTGGCTGCGTATTTAAAGCAAGTAAGGTTTTCAAAATGTTAAGGAAAATGATGATATTGTCTTATATTTTGATCATTTCTTTATAGTATGTTAGTTCTGGTATTGTCTTGTATTTTGAATATTCTTTATAATAAGTGAAGTCTGATTATTTTCTACGTTTTTTCCATTTTTTCCCTTTTTTGAAGATGTATTGCACTTCAAAATTTTACAGAAAATATATGCTCACCATTTGTTGGACAGGAGTCGACCAATATAATTTTGGCGCAAACCAGTCAATTGCAATTCCAGCGGCCATGCTTATATTCTGCATCCGGGTCAGCGAATTGTGAACAGACGTGTTGTAAACATACACAAATGTTGTGTTTGTGTTAATAAATAGCATTTTATCATACCAGCAAATATCTGTAATGAAAATATGTTTCATTTTTTATTTCTCATATGCACAATTTATTTAAAAACAAAAAAACTTTAAAATTTATTTCAGCAAATTTAAGGAACAAAACTGAAATATTTGTTTAAAATTTCATAATGAGATAAAAAAAAAGAATAATTTAAACAGATAAAAAATATGATTACATATAACGCTTCAATCTATTATATTTCCCTAATATAATTATTAAAGGAAAATTTGGCTTTTATATGAGTCTTTAAACTTTTTTGTTTAACATCAAAAACCCTATAATTAAGTTTTTGTTAAATGTTATGGAAAGAGCGAATTAAAGTTTGATAATTTAAATTATAAGCTTAAAAGATATATCAGCTCTCTTAAACCTGCATCGTATAAATATAAATAAAGCATTACTTTAAATACTTTACTATAATTTTTTCACGTATCAACAAAGTATACATAAGCAAAACATCATATCCCCTTTTCATTTAAATAATAAATGATCAGAAATAAGCAAATTTTATTTAGTTCTTAGCTCATAAATGTTAGGAAGTTATCAATTATTTATAAAGATAATTTATGCGTACCTCATTGAAATACTGAACATCACAAAATGTTGCTTTCTGTTCTAAAATCAGTGCAGCAATGAGCTTCAAATATAAAATTACCGTGGAAAAGAAAATTAGTGAGGCATCTAGCTCGAAACTGACTTTTAGAACCATATAATGTAACAGAATTTCTTACTCTGCTAATGAGAAAATCCCTTCTTTTTTGGAGGGAGGGGGGGACCAACATAAAAATTTGTTGCAAACATCCGAGTAATTTTTATGCTAACTTTCCATATGTTGTTAGAAGGCTAATATACAATTAGTCGTTTATAAGAAAATACAAAACACGGAAGAAGTAGTTGACACTTGCAATAACATTCATACATTTGAGCGAAAATGAAAAATGGAGTAAACATGTTCCATAAACTGTTGTATTTCACTTAGTACAGTCTTACGTGTAACAAACATCCTCACAATACAAGAATCAGACGTTCCATTATGGTAGTAAAAATCTATTTGCATAATAACGCTAAAATTCCAGTGCAACGAGCTCCAAAGTATCAGCTCTATTGTATATACCTAATCTAATTATGTGATGAATATACTCAATAGTTTCTGTTATGTAACTAACTGCCTAATTTTATGTTTTAATATCTACTTTTGTTTAAATGTAACAACATCATTGTTTCTAAGGTGAAAAAGCACACAGTATATTCAAAGCTTTCAATCAAAACTTTTACTTCCCGCTCCTTTTGGAGCAACCACGCTCTCCGACACTTCAAAGGGAACAAACTCTAATTAGATAGCGTATTGGGGCAATACCTGTTTGATTGTGTAACGAATGCTTTGGTACCCCACGCACTTTTACCTGTTTCATAGCATAAAAGTACAGTTAAGAGCAAATGTAGGTATTTTTTTGTTACAAATCAGTATTCATTATTCATTTGCAATTTTTTTAAAGATCTGAAAGAATTTGTTTTGTTATCTACGCTAATTTATTTTTATTTAAAATAACGCAAAATCGAATCATTGGCTTTGACTTCCTGCCGTCTATGTGAGTCTTTCTCAAAGTGCACAGAATTTTCCTGTAAAGAAACCTACATCAATATAAGATTGAATTTTGGTTAAAGTTTAAGCTGAAACGTTTGTCTTTATATTAACCCTCTGACCGCGGCTACAAGACTCATAAACGTGTTAAAAAAATTCTTCTTTCTGCGAAATTGATCGCATTTAAAATTCCAATTTCTGTCGATGTGATAAGAACGTTCCCCGCATATATTCAGGATAAAAGGTGAACGCACTATTCACACGCTTTCGGAAGGCTAAGCTCATCTGCTAACATTTTTCTATTATAGTAATGCATATAATAATTCTTTCGTTACGTTTCATCTTAAGCTGTTTTATGTATATAAATATTTAGAACTCTGGTACTAGAAATCTTTCGAGCTTTGAAACAAAATTGGCGAGACGCATGCAATAGTTGAACGAATGCCATCAAATTTGTTGACTCTATATCTGGACACTTTTATACCGTGCCTCTATCCTAAACGGGGCTAGGAAATAAGGAAGTATTTGTCCTCCAGTTGTTACCCTGAACATGCTGAACTCCCTTTAAATTACAGTTAATGAATGCCGTTAGAAAGAGCTTGACTTTTAACGAAGAAGATGTCTACCTATAATATGTGCATTATTAAGGTTGATCTTATGTATGAGAACGTGAACATTTTCTCCAAGAACATCAGATTTCAGTAAACCTTCTCTAGCTCCCCAAAGAATGAATGGTTCTCCAGCTTTCCTGCCTGGAAAGGAAAAAAGGTGTTTTAGTGGCAAGAATCAAGGGCTTAGTGTTTTATATGTTTGAAAATAATATATTACAGGAAGTAATATAAAGTGAAATTAGTTTTTACTTCTGAATTAAATCTGAAAGTTCTATTTTTAACACGCTATCACCAACTGAATATCTGTTTTAGTATATATCCTTACTCTTTTTAAGTGTGATTCCTGTAAATCCAGAAGACCATGGTCCTTTGCCACCATCACTATAAGCTCTTACTTTGACAGAATAAGTTGTATTAGGTTTCAGATTGCTGACGTCATATGCATTTGAGCTAATGCTTACTCCAAACACAGTTAATTCACTTTCTCTATCCAAAAGTTCAACTTCATACAACCATTTCTGCCAAGATCCCTTTCCTAAAAGAGTATGCATTAAAAGTTATTCTGAGCTCAAAATATTGAAAACATAAAGACTTTATAATAAGTATACAATATAATTTATAATAATAATTTAGAGTATTTTATGAAAAATAGCATATTACTTTGAATTTAAACCCTACTTTTTATTACAGTTTCTTAAGACATAAAGCTCAAAACGAAAATTTAACAACTTATTTTTATCGATCTCCCACTCGCTAACGATAAATAATAAATAAATTTGTCCTAAATAAATGCGTCTAACTTAATTAACTGATACATGTTTCTAAAATAATTAAGATCTTAAAACGATTTTAGAATAAATGTTTTTCAATACTTAAAAGGTCTTTTTTAATTTTTTTAAATTCTACTACGGCTTAAGTTCGAAGGTAATGCGGTACTTGAAGTTGTTAGCATTAAATTCTGTTTTTGATATTTATAATGTAAATTTGTTTATATTTTATATAGTGGCATTAAATTCAATTTCTTGAACTAATGCAAACTGAAATTACAAGGTAAAGAATATTAGCGAATGCAGGTTTATGAAATTATGCATTTTTCTTTAGACAAATGGAGTGTGGCATATGCTTCAATCTCAGTTCAACTGTGCAAGATTCAATTTCATCGTCAACTGATCCGTTTTAGAGTTAGCTAGAAGCAAATCCATACGCTGTACGAAAAATTCACATGAGCGATTTGTATTCCATTTCAAAATTTATTCCTCCACTAATATTAAATTTGTTAAATGTTAGAACAATACTAACGATGCATACAAGATTTAGATCATAGATTTTGTTTACTCATGCTTTTAACTTCGTTAAATAGTTGCAGATTTATAAGGAAATCATACATACCAATGTTAAATATTAAATTACACATATGTCCATAAATTAAGGATAATTCGGAGTCACACGGAAATCGAACTCTCAAGTAAATATATTACCCGTAAAATCACTACACACATCTTCAAGAATCATATGCAAATTTCAGGAAGTAACCAGATGACACCGATGGTACGTCACAATGACGAGAGTGTAAGAGAGTGATATATAAGGAATGCAGGCAAAGAAGGAAAATTGTTCGCAGGCGCTTTATAAGCATTTCAGTGCAATAACCGAATAGTTATGACAGAAAGGACGCATTTGGATGATTTTTTAAGTGGTAGAATTATCGGCCGTCTGGAATGTGGGCGTAGCCAACTGGAAGTATCAGACGAACTTGGAATTGCCCAGAGTGTCATCTCCAGGCTTTGGCAACAATTCCAAGATGATGGTAATGTGAGTAGACCTTACAGCGCAGGTCGCCCCAGAGTTAGAACGCCGAATGAGGACCGGTATTTGGCAGTTACTACCGAAAGAAACAGGCGGAGCACAGCCTCAGACCTGTCTCGTCAGCTCTCTTCAGCCACTGGTACGACAATTAGAAGGCAGACCGTGTACAGACGCTTAGGGCAGATTGGTCTATATGCTCGTAGACCTGTCAGATGCGTTCCACTTACTGCAACTCACTGTCTCCTGCGGTTAGCCTGGAGTAGAGAGCATGCATTGTGGACACCGGCAACAGTGGGCTTGTGTGATGTTTTCCGACTTTCATATGGAGAGCTCCAGATACCCGTTACCACCAAGAAAACATCATTGAACGACACCGTTACGGTGGTGCAGGAGTGCTCGTTTGGGGTGGAATTATTCTGGGTTCCAGAACTGACCTGCATGTTCAAATTGGAACCATGACAAGCCAAATCTATCGGCACGTCATTCTGGAACAACATGTACGTTTGTTTTGGGGCGCCATGGGCGCACAATTTGTGTTTATAGATGACAACGCCCGTTTTCACCGTGCAAACATCGTAAGCGAATGCCTTCAATCGGAGGATATCCCCCGTATGGACTGGCCAGCATTCTCACCAGACTTGAATCCAGTAAAGCCCGTGTGGGACATGCTTGGCCGACGAGTTGCAGCCCATCAACCTCCTCCTACATGTCTACCGGAACTTCGGAGAGCATTGCTTTTTGAGTGGTGTAATATCCCCCAAGATCAGATCGATAATTTGATACTCAGCATGCCTAGGCGTTGTACGGACTGTATTGCATCGTCTGGGAGACATACAATGTATTAACAATCATACCAACCATGTAATATTGGTTTTTTGTAAATAGGTTTTTTTTTTTTATAATTTGCTCCAGGGAGAAAAAATCGCTAATTTTTTTAATAATATCAAACATATAGCATCTTTTTTTGCTCTTTACCTTTTGTTTAATAAATAAGCTTTACAAATAAGTCAAATTTGTTTTACTTCTAACCCTTCCTTTGCCTGATTTTGCATTATCCTTAATTTATGGACATGAGAGTAGAAGAAAAATGGCATTAGTTTTAATGAAAATCTCTATTGATTTAAAGAAATCAGACAATTAGGTCTCTCGTCTCCTTGGTACAAATATATTCTGCCCAGGGAGGGAACAAAAGATAAATAAATAGTCGAAAATGAATTAAAACAATATTTTTTGGGTAGATGACGCTATGTTTGTAAAATTTCTTTCAGTTATTTTTGGATGTAAACCATAGAGTAGGAGGGAATTAACTCTCTATTGAAAATTGTTTACAACCTTTTTAATGCTTAACCAATTTTTATGAAACAAAAAAGCATTTTGTTGCTTATAATATAGGAATCTATTACTTGATATTTCGTTTATGTCATTGCAGGTATCAGTGGCGGACAAAGACGCAAGGTCTAACCTTGCATCTAGGTACGAAGTATGGCAGTACGTCGCACAAATACAAATATAGTGGCGATGTGTAAGAGGACGTGATGCCTCGGTAGATGCAAAGACGATAAGGATTTGCCATGCGAAGCTGATGAACGCAGGTTCTGTTGCAGATATTGGGAAAAGTGGTCACCTCTCAGCATTCAGGGAGGAGCAAAATGTGTAAGCGGTTCAAGAAATGTTCACTCGAAGTACTCAGAAATCACATACCCAGGTATCTCGTGAAAGTGGTTAAATCAATCACACAATCCAAACTATTTTAAAGGAAGACTTGAATTTTCGTCCATAGACACAGCATTTCTGCCCCGAATTATCACCAGAAGACTGTGATTATGATCTAATGTGATCATGGAGGTATGTGATCAGATTGCTTTCAGCATGGGAGATGATGTTTGCTTTTTATGAAGACTGGTCCGATCTGTTCGGTAATATCTTTTAGTCAGGTGAAGCTGTGTTGCATGATGAAGGGTTTGTTAACCGGCCCACTTGTTATTATTGGGTAAGAAAGGATTCGAGAATGATCATTGATGTTGAAAAACGTCAACATCGCTCAAAGGTCACAGCATGGTGTGGCATGACCTCCATGAATATTGTAGGTCCATACCTTATTCGGGACACAATGAATGCAGAACAAAATCTTGCTATACTTGAAGACTATGTTCACTGTATTGCATGGACGTAGGACAATTACAATGACCTAATCTTTATGCAAGATGAGGGTCCGTCTCATCTCGCATGGCCTGTCCGTGCGTGGCTCGACACCCATATTCCAGAACGCTGGTTGAGACGTCGTGGCCCACTGGAATGGCCCGCATGGAGTCCCGACCTAACGCCGTCTGACCTTTTCCTCTAGGTAAAGGGCGAAAGAGGAAGTTTGTCGCACAAAAGAAAATATTTTTGATTCACATGCAATTTCTTGCAAACGTACCGCAGGAATACCTGCACACGTCTGTGGCAAACATCCTCAAGCGTTTACAAAAACTAGTGAGTAATGGTGTTGCTTATGTGCAGGTTTAGCAATGCATACCGTTCCTACATTGTAAGTAACAAAATGCTTTTTGTTTCATGAAAATTGGTTAAGTATTAAAAAAATGAAAAATAATTTCAGTAAGGAGTAAATTTCCGCCCACCCTACACGTATAAAAAATCATCTTGTCTTTATTACTATACATCATAAACAGCATAGCAGTATGTAAATAATTAAACTTTGTACTTTTCATTACAGCAAAGCTTTCCGCCATTTTCCTTCACTGTTCGGTGTATATTCTTTTTGACCCATCATCAAGGAAGCAGACATCTTCATTAAACATTGCAGGTTAAACTTCATATTACATTTTCAATTCTAACTTCCAATCCTTTTCAACTGATGACACGCTTAACAAAATATCCATGTTCTTGTTAAGCAGATGCAACAGATACATGCCAAACTTATTACAACTGGGATCTTGTTGTACTAAGTTTCATTTATCCTTGTTATTATCATTAACGGAAGTATTTTAGTGGCAGCAATACTAATAATGGTAGTAATTATATTGGTGATACTGGTAGTGATAATCAGAATGTTATTCTAACATTTGTTTTTTGGTAAAGTGCGACTTTGAAGTGTTCTATACCGTTCGTCATTTTGTGGTCTTATAAATGATAGAACAAACATGGATTTTACAACGATCGAAAACACGTCGTCTTGTGACATAAAAATCAAAGCATTTTATTGTTCTATTTGAGATTTTCAAATAATCACATCTCATATAATTCAAAAGAAAGGGGCTAAAGTGTCTGGAAATCTGCTTTTCACTGTCGAAGCTCGAAAAATTAATAATTTTCTCCATATAATCCGCATTAAGAGGAGGCATTTGTACATTCTATACTAAAAAATGTATTTTTGAATTACAGTTGAGCTCTAAATATATATCAAGATCAGAATTTTTTAAGTAAAACTAACTCGCATTTACATTACATATTACGGAAGCAGAAAACCCTGACACACTACGCTTGTGCAGAAAGGAAAAATTGTCAATGAATTAACAATTTCTTTGTAAATATAGGTCTGAGTCTTCTGGTCAGAATCTCTCTGAATTTCACAAAATATATTTAGGTTTGAAAATTTTCCGAGCAAAAATTCAAAAATTTAGATATTATGGGACTTTGTGACACATCAGTTTGTCACAGTATATTGACTGGGGAACACTGGTCTAATTAATGTTTTGCTGCTTTTCCTCCTTTTATGATGCGAAAATAAACATATTTCTTAGGATTTGTCATGAATTGAAAGCTCTTACAACTGTCTGGCCCAAGTCAATTAAAGTATTATCAAACTCCAAAAGGGTGTGGAAAAATATTGCTGTTTGGCATTGTTAAGAGACTGAGTCCATTACATTGAACGGAAATAGACAGATTTAATATTATAGATTAAATTTAAAATGCACAGTACTAAATTCTGCTCTCTAATTTTTTTTGCCATTGCTCTGACGAGCTAAATTCTTAAAATTCTTTCAGATTCTCTAAACGTAAATACTTACGCGAGTACAAAAATTTTTATGTTTCGTATCAGAGAACATAACCGTATTCATTTGTCTAAATATAGAAAAGAGTGCACGGGTAAAAACCTTCATGATGGAAAATGTATATATGTGATTATGATCAAGAGTAGTATGAAAATGCAGTTTTTATTTACCTTGGCCACCAAGTAATCTTGGGCTTTTCCACCTAATCTTTGCAGTGTCGCTGCCAAATAGTGCTTCAACAGCCTCAACGGGATTAAGAGGCACTGAAAATATACAATAAAAATTTTGGAAAAAGATTATAACCATAAATATCTAAAAAACATGTATGACAACAAAAGTAGGAAGATAAAAAAAGGTTCTGCTCTTACCTGGATGTGGCTGGCAATCAGAATGGTATATATTTAAAGATGAGAAAGGTCCGTTTCTGACTGAGAACACATTTTGGTAAAATTTATCTTCCTTCTTATGATATTCTTCGCCATAGACTGCACTGCCAGAGGTCCAATATAGCAGATCATGATGTACTGCAATACTTTTAACGTTAGTATATAGTGCAGTTTCAATATTTTCTCTGATGTCAGCGACATCACTTCCATCCAGGGCAACAGATACTATAGTATTGTTAGCTGCGGAGGGCAAAAGCAAGCGGAAATTTTTATAATCGACTGCAAATGCCACTAGTTGGTTATCATTAACGATTAGTTGAGATTTTCCAAAAGGCACACAGCCATTTTGGATCTCCAGCAAATCAACTCTGTAGAGACCACCTCCATAGAATAAGTCTTTCATCGTCCAATACAAATAGCTGAAAACAGTAATTGCAAAGTAGTTTTGATCGAAATGTATGAATTATTGAAATGTATGTAAAAATAATAATAACATTTGCATTTTTAGAACAACTAATTTCAATAAAAGAACAGTATTGATAAAAATTAGTTAAGATATTTTTGAAAATTATGAAAAAATAATGAAATCTCTGATTTATTTTCGGCACTATTATATTACTTATCGCACTTATATCGTACAAATATGAAAAGATAATATCTTTGACAATAACTTATCAAAACAGTTTCCTTTTTAACTATAGATCGAAGTTTTGTGCATTAAGTCAAACTAAATCACTATGGTAATCTATTAAAATGAAGCTGAACGTAAGGTTGTTTTAAGTACTTATAAGTTTACTTTTATAGTTCATATCGAATATTAGTGTATTATAAGGTTTATCCTAAGTTTATTAACAGTTACTTTAAATTTTGTATCTTTCCTATCTTATTCTAATTTCAGCTTACAATTTCCTGCCAGAATGTAAATTCAGAAGCGCAATTAATGCAAATGAGAAAGAGTACTATTCAAGTCGTGACTTCACAGACTTTGAGAGAGAGTCTGATTCCCTGACTGGCGCGCATTTGCCTTTTGGCTACGTCTCTCTTAGCTATTGCTACGCTCAGCTATACCTTAGGCCCTTGCTTGGCTTCGCCGGTTTAATTAATACTTAGGGGCCAACTAGTTAGATTCTGATAGCTTCGGCTATACCTTTCAAATAGCTTAGTTAAGCTAGTTTAGTTTAAATTATTATTATTTTAAGTTCAAGCCCGAGTGAAGGCTTTGTGTATAGGAATAGGCTCAAATAGGAACTCATTGTAAATATACTGAAAAATAAAGGGTTGTAAACCCTCTTTAAGTCTTACGTGTTCTGTTCACACACTTAAGCGATTATTCACTTGTTAGTGTTCGTGAGGTTCTAAGTTAGAATTTTAGGATTAAATAAGTAAAACTACACAGTATAATCAATTTCATTGTACTATATACATTATGCAGTGGAAAATAAGACTGAAAGAAGCTTTGTTTAGCTTTCTTACCCATTAAGAGGATCCACATGTAAATCTTTAGCTCGGTTTTCCATGTCACCTACAACAACTTCAAAGTTACTTCCATCGATATCGCATCGTGTGATCTGAAACCACAAAAAATTTTATTGAAGTCTAAAAGGTGCTAAATCGCATACATATTAACACAAACAATTACGACTCCTGCAACAATAAACACTGCTTTACAAAACTAATTGTGCATCTAGAAACACCTCGAAACAAATGGATAAGTTCCAAAATTAAAATTTGAAAGAACATTTAAGAGTTTTTAAATAGTTAATAAGAGATTGCCAGTTTAGATTCAAATTATTAGTTTAATTTTGAGTACTGAGTTGCATGTGATAAAAATTCCGTCTTTCATATCTAGGAAAAGGTTATATAACTGTGTGGATTTTTAAGGTCCTTTTTTTCCTTCCCAAATGTAACACAAACATAAAAGCCACATCACTCTGGAAAATCCAGAAAGAAAATGCTTAATCTCGAAATATAACTCCATGATATAATAATTCAAGTAAATTTCATATTATCAATAGTATCGTAGAATGAAATGAGAAGCATCATCAAGTCTACTATGTATGATTAATTTAAGATTCACTATAAACTGCTGCAAATGCTTGTCTTAAACTGCAATAAATTATTCGAAAAGGTACTATCCCAATTAAGAACTTTATTAATGACTGAACTAGATTATTTGATTATGGCCAAGCACATTAAGCTACCTGCCTGCATGAAGAAATGTTGCATGGAGACTTTTTAAATGAAACCGGATTTTATTTATTTTACACACAAGAAAAACCGCAAGCAGACAAACTATCGCACCACCGGTAATATAAACCGAGTTTATGAGGCTTTAGCTGCTTAAGCAATTCGTCGAAGATTCATAGTTGGAAATGAAACTTATCTCTTAACGCAGAATATTTACTAGATTGAGCAGGCATCTTCTTGCAGCTGCTCTGTCTTCAATACTTTAAAACAGTGCTATTTAAACTATGGGTCATGACTCTGTTTGGGGTCGCAAAAATTTATAGTGGGGTAGCAAGTGGATATATATCCTAAAAATTCTGAATTGATGGTATATAACTAATGGTCAACGCTCTGATTGAATTGTTTTTCGGGTTCATTTTCCTTTTTATGGAATCACACTGCCATAAATTTGGAATACCACTGGATTAAAAGAACGCAAAAACAATGAATAACTATGCAGTTGTAAGGATTTATGTGTTTTTTTAACGAGTTATTTTATGTAAAATAACATTACTGTCATTCTCGTTTTCCGTTTTCATCTCAAAATCCCAATTTTAGTTTGCGCGTATTCAAATGAGGTAGAAAGAGATAGTATTTAAAGGAATGTTTTTAGATAGTTTAATCAGAGCATGCTCGGTCTCCTGAAGGCCACGTTGCTATTTGAAATTCTATGTTCGCGGTCTGTCCGCGATATTGTTTTATTCTTGTCATTAGTGCCTGTAACGCCGACATAGGTTTCAGACAATTTTTCACGTTACTCACTATGTGTAGCCTTTGTATAATTTACGATTTAACTTAGTTTTAATTTAAATTCATTATTACGCCTATAAATGCTGGCTAGTTTTGTGAGCACAAGAAGTGCCTTCTGTTTAATTACTGAGATTTAATAAAAGGGGCTTTTACACCCTTCTCATGCTCTCTATCTTCTTAATAGTATATGCTTCCCAAGAAGGTGAGCCTCTACATAGTAATCGATCAAAAAGGAAGGAAAACCCTCCAATGTAAAACTTAAAATTAGGTAAAACATCAAAATTATTTTGGCGTAGATGTTAAGTAAAACTATGATGGTTTCGCGAGAGATCAGACAATGTCCCTTTTATTCAGAAGCCAAAAACATTTGAAAAAAGGGAGAAGCAAGAACCGCATTTATATCAAAAACAATGGGCGAAACAGAGAAAAATAGGTCGTCATTCCTTTCTTTTCAGAATTCTTTTGCTCCTAAAAAAAGGAGCCTATGTCTGATCGCCCATGTAATCGGAAGTATTTTATTAAAAATCAGCGCCCAAAATAAGCTGTTGGTTTCCCTGATTTTAAATATTTAATTGCTTGATAAAAAGTAATAATTAAAATTCCCTATGTCAGGCTATCTAGCCATCGCATATCTTGACAATTTGTTTTTGAATAGATATTCCAAGGAGAAAGTAAAATACTGTGGGATATGCTACTGTAAAGTTTAAAGTTTGGTTTTTGATTCGTCTGGGGCACATACTATTATCTTCTCGACAAGATATACATTGTAGTATTATCTTCTCCTTTCTGCGCTAGATTCTTATACGATATTAATTATGCATTCATGCAGTCATAAACAAGAGAAAATACATAAATCCTTTAATATTTATAATTTTACATCGATATTGATGTCGATATAGGGAAATATTTATCTTATTATTTTATTATTGAAATAAAAGTGTAAGCTTTCAATATAGAAATTCCTTGAGTTGTTTTCATTGTTTCGAAACCAAATACTTTGTTTAATAATCAAAAGCTGTTATCCTTGTGAAAGAGGCCAAAAACACTCAATGTTAGCTAAATCTCGCGATTTTAAAACATGCATATTTAGTTAATTTTTACCATTACAGCCAGCATTGTTAAACCCTCGATTAACTTGGGCTAGTTACTCAGTCATGCTTAATTTTTCCAGCCTGCTTTAATTACCTTTATAGAAATCACTGAAAACTAAGTATAAAACGGAGTTATTAATTAAATGAAACCAATTATGTGTTAATGCTTAAAAATGTGATCATTGATTCATTATAGATTTTTCTCAGCTTACCATTTATTTTCGATAACAGCTTTCAGTTAATTTATTTAGCAGGTAATTAAAGCAACGCAAATTGAACTAAATCCTGACTTTAACTAGTAAAAATTCTACTTTCCATCGTTTCGAAAATTATTACTAATTATTTGTAAAAGTTTTTAAGAAAATAAGTGGAATATTTGCATTGCTTCAGAGCCAAAATTATCTGCTATATAAATGAGTGCATTTTATTTTTATTCGTCTCATCAGTTTTCTTTCTCACAGATTCAGGTTTTCTTATTCATTTCTTAATTATTACATATTACAATGAGCACCAGTTCCAGATGGAAGTACTTTTCAACGTAGAAAACTTTTACTTTATTCATTTTAATGACACAGATATTAAACCTAAACGAAACCATACAAATATTACAAAGAACTGTCTGTTATGCAAAAATGGGCTAACGCATGCAGTTTTTTAATTAACATCATAAAATGTTTTTAAAAACCTCAATATAACACTAATTAGATTACTTGGATTATTGTAAAGCATATGACGCCTGTTTGCCGGACGGAAGGGATGCTTTCATGGAGATTGTTTTAAAGGAAACTGTTTCGTATTTATGTTATACATGGAGATAACTCCTATGCAGGCAGCCTATCCGCCGCAATTGAAACCAGCACCCAATTCCCAAAGTTCAGCAAACTTACTGTCTGTCGGTTGGTGGGCACTATAGCACTGAATAAAATGGGGTATGTTATGGATTAAAATCAAAAGGTTTTGGAAAAGAGAAATATTAGTACTATTGAAAAATGTTGCCCTTGGTTAGTTGTTGCTTCATGATTTAACAAATTTTAACAGATTATTAATAAATACTTTACCTGTTTATCTTCTGCCATATATAATTTTCCATTTAACCAATCAAGAGAGAGCTTCATAGGGTAAGATGCTCTAGAACTTATAATTCTATCCACTTCTTGCGGTTTCTTCAATGTTATGCTATGCAGATTCCCATACGAATCAGTTATAAAAATCAAGTCTTGTTTAACATGGAGAGCAGTTCCTATAATACACACATTAAAATATTATTAAAAATTGTTTAAAATAACTGACTTATCCTAGAAAAGATAACGAATTAAAAGTATAGCGACGCTGACTGCCGTACCAAAAGGTCCGATTTCAAATTCGGGAGAAGGCAATGGGTGTTTGTAAATGTCTGTACGGCTTGGAGACACACTCTAAATATGCAGCGAGCCGAAAGTTCTCTCGAGAGGTTGTTGGTAGGGGAAGAGAGGGTGGGAGACTCTCGGATCCGTCTCCCCTCAGGGTGCTGTCCCTCAAAACTGGGGACGGAATTGAGCCACAGTGTGTTGCCACCTATATGGTGCTCAAGGCTCTTGCCAACGACACGCACAATATTGACCCTTGCCAAGACGAATTTCGCGGGCTTGCTCTGATGCAGAGACCTAATCTGATATTACTGTCATTCGGGTGGGATAAGTCTAAACGCAGCAACATAAATTAAAAGTATGTTTAATTTTTATTGCTATAATGTTGTTGGAAAAAACAGCACATAACAATCAATATTTGTTTACCAATGGCGGTCCCTGAGCCGACTTCGGCTTGGCCATTACTAAGGCCAAAAGTGGTGGTAACTTTATTATGGAGGCACCTATTAGGTGGTCCACCTTTGTCTCCTGTGAAGGGACGGAATGTTACAACCATGCCTTGTCCCGGATTCGAACCCGGCCCTTTGGCATCGCAGTCGGCTCCCCTGACCACTATACCATCTGGTCGGCTGATAACAGTCAATATCTTGGAATGAATCTGCTGTATCACATTTATAAGGCATTTTCGCATTTTCAGTCTGTGATTTGGTGGTGAAAATGTTTTAGCATGATCAATTAGCAATTGAAAGAACCGTGATTCGAATACAACTAAAAATGTAGTTAAAGTATAGCTCACAGATAAGTTCTGTCGATTGAGTCCCATGCCTCTGCCCAGCTACTGTTTAAGTAGGACAGAATATATGGAATTATGTCATTTTCCCGTGAGAAGTCTTGACGTGTCAATGGTTAGCAAGTCCAGCTAGTTTCTGGAAGAGCCGTGGTTAGTTTATGTATAACAGACATAGAAAGTCGTTTGTATATGTTAATTTATCTTTCAGAAGTAAATACCACGCAGAGTATAGTCCAGTGATTCCCAACCATTTTTGCCACATGGCACCCTTTCCTCTTTGCTAGACGATCATTTAACCCCCTTCCTTTCCAAAATTCAAAAGGTACATGTACATTTATTGAAATATACATTATTTTTTAATGTATTTGATAAATTAAAGAAGAAAAGTATATAAAATGTTGATAAATACCAAAAAAAAAAACATTTTCTCCTTTAGTATAACTTCTCCTTTCCGTATTTCTCACCAGAATGCAAATTAGTAGCTAGCATTTAAACTTAGATTTTCGGCTTTTAAAACAGAGCGTGTTTCCTATCTTATGCACGCTACCTGTTAGTTTCCGCCAGATCTTATACTTGCAATATTGAGCTTTGCATTCTATTCCTGCCGACATTTTACTACTGCCGCTTCGCTAGAATACTGAGCCAAATTCTAGTATAGAGAATAATTGTGTGGTCTTTGATTACTGTTCGACGTTCGAATTAAATTTGACTGTTCTACTTAGTTTCCCTATGGTGGTCTGATGGTCCCATCCAGGTCCAGCGTATGATCCCAACCAGGGATCATGCGCTGGACCAGATCTCTGGAATGTCCCATTTAATTCCACAGTGAAGGCACATTGACCACTCCTTACACTATCCTTTGCGGATGATGCCACTTTCATCGTTCGAGACCACAGCAGGGAGGAATTGGAGAAAAACTGCTACGAGGTTATTTTGCTCTTCGATAACCTCTGCATTGAAAAACACCTTAAAATATCGCAGGATAAATCTAAACACATAATATTTCACAAGCCCAACCAACTACCATAAGGAACACGTGCATCCAGCTAAGAAGGGTGACGGTCAAGGGTGACCCCTTGACCGCTAAAACTCTTTGGCCTCATGTTGGATGAAAACTTTACTTGGATTACTCATTTGCAAGCTCAAAAAGTCAAGGCTACAAACATAGCGAATAGAATTTAAAGTGTACAGGGAAAAGATTAGGAATTAGACCCCACATCCTTAAGACTATCTATAAGACAATAGTAGGAAAAATAGCTTTGTATGGGGCAGCTATTTGGGCCCTACCCTCAACTGCGAGGAAATTAAGTTTACCCAAGGCAAGTAATAGAGCCCAAGGCAAAAAGTGTCAGTGCGTAAGGAATGTGAATTTAAACGTGCAGGTGAGAAATGAATACCAGAAGGTGGTTTTCTTTCTAGTGAAAAATCCACATTTTAATATAATATTGGAGACGGATTTCTTAAAAACTGCGGCAAAGAAAGTTAATTTTCAGGAAGTTACTGTGAAATTGGACATGAATAAGGAAGTGGAAAAGAAGTCCAATCGTCACCTTTGGATTTGAAGGAACTGAACGCTCCAGCGAAGCTGGAGCAGTTGATGAGAAAATTTTCAGATTTATTTGATGATGCCTCAGACCTAAATCCTGTGGTTAACCACGCAAAAGAAACTAGAAATTCCTTCCCCTGCAAAACAAAACCCTACCGTTCTGATAAAATCAAGGTAGAAATAATAGAGCATCATTTTGCAGAAATGCAAAAGTGTAAATTCTGTCATGTCTGTTAGGCTTACTAATTAGAATTACTAGATCAAGTGAAACTCTACACTCTGACCGCATTTCTCCCCCTTGAAGCTATGCAGTCCCTGATTTAGAATCCTTGGTATAATTTATTGTATAAGGTGTTTTCTCCCGTCCTTCAGCATGCTTCCGTGGTGTAACGGCTAGCACTCTCGGCGCGTATTCGAGAGTTACAGGTTCGAGTCCCGACGAGGGCATTGCTCATTTTTCATGTCTCTTGCTTCAAAATAACCTAATTACTCTACAATTTATTAACAGCATATTTACTCAATTGATAAATTAAATGAAAAACTAAAAAATAAACGTGATTACCTGTTACAAATGCAGTTTTATTTTTAACTTGATATAAAACTTCAGCTTCATCAAATATTCGAAGACCTTGTTTAAGTACTTTTTGTCTGGCAGCAAAAACAAGATAAGCGGGCGTATGACGTGAGCCTATATTGACAAAAGAATAGTTAAAAACAAATTATACATAACTAATTTAAAATTAAATAATTTAGTTCTCATTTCTGTCTAGGTATACAGGAAATCTTGAGTTACTGTAAGTACACCAAAAAAACTTCAGATGTTTGTAAGCGCAAAGATAAGTAAATCATCAAATATTTCTTACCGTTTTTCATTGTAAGAAATGCATGATTATTTACCTTTGTTTATGTAAACAGTCATACAAGTGACAACAAAACAAGTGACATAGCGTGAAAATAAACTAATATAATAATAACCACCTCAAACTAATATCAGATAGAAATAAAATATGGCATGTAAAAGAAATGCATGTTTTATATACGTAGAAAATACATATTTTTATCTCCATGGGTAATATATAATTTCTACTGTGCATTCAATCTTGAACAAAACTACAAAGTAGAAATTAAACATCTTATAAAACTCTCATGTAATTAAGAGTAAAGTTATAAATACATTTTCATTTAATGAATACGAGTTAATATAAAAAGGTATATGAGAAGAAAATTAAAGTTAAAAACCAAATGGACAATATTCAGAAAATATAGCAACATGTGTATGAACATGGAACCAGTTTAGAATTTTAATGTAGTCGCAAACGTGTTTGGAATGATAAAATAGAAATAAAAAAATCTAATTGCAAGCAGCTGGTAACCCTGATAGGATAGATCTAAACTTCTAGTCTGTACAAAAATTAATTGCGTTTTAATTATTTTATTAAAATATTACGCTGAAGTAATTTCTATCTGTCAGGAATCATTTTATAAGTTTATTATGCAGATTAATCAGTTATTTATAATTTCAGCCTTTACTATATATTCTCCTTCTCGTTTTCCTCACCAGAATGCAAATGAGTAGCCAGTATTTAAACACAGGCTTTGGAATTTTAAGACAGAGCACGTTCATTTCCTGCCAGCTTTGATAATTGTAATTATTCGGCTTTTTGTTATATCGGTGCCGGCACTGATTTTGACGCTCCGGTAGAATTTCTGAGTCAGCTTCGAGTAAGATTTAAAATTAAGTATGCTACTCCCTGTTTAACTTGTATTTCACTTTTCCTTTAGTTGCATCAACACAAGCTATGGCTGATATTGTCAGCAGAAGAGAGTGCGTTAATGTTCTAAATTCTGTTTAAATAAAAAGATCATTTACAACTTCTCACTACTTCTTATTTATCAGGTAATCAATAGTGTTTTGGGTTTTTGTCACACATAAAAACGACCCACAAAAATCTTAAACACCCATTTTGTTCTTCAAAATAATCCCCATTGTCTTCAGTTAATGTTCCCAATGAGACAGAAGCTTATAAGGCCCCGTTTGAAAAAATCCTTTTTCTGGAGCCCAAAAATTGTGATTAAAATCATCAACTACATTCTTTCTCAGGGCTACTTTTCATCATGCTGGAAGACTGCAATCATCTCCCCCATTCTAAAACCAAGCAAACCAGCACGTGACCCTGTCTCTTACAGGCTGGTTACTTTATTATCTTCACTTAGCAAGATAGTTAAATATATTATTCTAGAGGGGATCCTGGACTACGCAGATGCAAACAGCCTTATTACTGTTGAGAAATAACGATTCCAGTATAACCAGTTTCCCTTAGAATGTCCTCCATGAAGGCATCTCTCCCTTAGGCAGATAGCCCTAGTGTGCTTTGCCATAATCAAATAAACCAAACCAAACCTAAAATCCAAACAAGCCCATTATTGTCTTTGAAACATTTTCCTAAAGTGTACACTAAGATTATTTACTTGCAGATTTGTTATTATTATTATTTGAAAACAGATACATTTATAAAATTGAACAGAAGTATATATTTTGAAATCATTTATAACCAAAGAAAAAATAATAATAATTTTGAATCAAAAAGAAGTGTTTTCTATTGAGTCTAAATTTAACTTGAAAATAATTGTTTCTTACTTGATATTTCTTTTTTCGGTAAAGTAGTTATATATCTAACATCAGCTGGACCTTCACCCATAGAGTTTCTCGTGCTCAAAGAAACAGTGTATGTCGTTGAAGCTTTTAAGCCGTTTATCATGTAATGCAAACCATCAGAAGTATCTGATATATCCTAGAAGACAGAAATCAGCATAGCATGTATAAACTCAAAATACTTTAAATACTTTATTTCTAAACTATTTTTACTTAACCAGATTTCTCTTGTTTTACAAAAGTATTTGCAGCCGAATTATGAACGAGGTTAATACTTGCTGTTCTCACTGTTAGTTATAAATGTGTTGTGAAATTGGAGATTTCTTTAGCTAATAAGCCCATACGACATAAAATATAATGATCAGCCTTATTTTTATTATTTTCGCGGTTTACCCCTAACTCTACATCTTCGTCTGCCGCAAAGTATATCACGAGGCTAACAAGGTAAGTGAGCGTTATTAACATAATATATAAAAAAAGACAAATATCACTTCAAAAAAGAAATAAAAATTGAATAATAATGGAATAAAAATTTTAAATATCTAAAAAGCAGAAATGTTTTCTTTAAAAAGATTTTGGGGGAGCGGGTTTTGCATTGCTGCGAAATAACTTTTACCTTTCGAAAAATTTCTATGATTTAATATATATTGATGCAGTCTGAACATCTTCAGAGTTTTCTGGGCAGAACAAGGTGACAAATCAGGCTAAACTGAAATGCGATGGAATTATTTTTAGATTTTTATGCTTTTCAGCTTTATGGCCTGCTTTTAGTATTTGTACCTTTTTTTGTAGATCAATATTTTATTATTATTATTATTACTATTTTATTGTTAAAAACACAGTGTTGGTTTTGGTGTTTCAAACGATTGGGTACTTGCAATTTAACTCATTACAATCTATTGCAATATCACTTACAGCAAAAGCAAAGAATTTCATTGACAGTCTAAGAAACAGTGTTAAAATAATTACATTTTCGTTTTCGCCACTTAAGGTTTAACTTACGAACCTAAAAAAGTAACACAAACGCTAACTGTTCGTAATCTATGCATCAGTGAGAGTTCTGTTAAACCTTCAAGGGCACTGGTCAAACAATATTTCGTAAAACATACGCTATCGAGTTTTCGCATAATATTAAAAAGAACAATGTAAACAATATAAAGTTTACAATATAATTCAAATACCTTAAACATAAAAAACACACTTTAAAGATGTGGCCAGATAATCAGATATTTATGAAAGTAAAAAGGTCAGTTTCCAGAATAAAGTTCAATGACGAATTTTGAAATTGACAAAAATATAAATGAAGATTACAATTTCATTGACGGGTTCACTACATTTATAAAAATTCATCTGCTGAGCAGTGATTTAAGAAACTATAGAACGATACGGAGGCTCGAAAATGAAACCAAAACATTTGTCAAAAGTAACGCTCCAAATTTTAAGCCTTCAAGTCGTTCGGAACTTTGAATAATTTTGAATTTTAGAACAGCAGCTGAGAGCGAAGTTTGAATTTTCAGTATCATTAAAATTAAAAAATTCAAATTCTAAGATTCTGTAAACAATTCTCATTACTTTATGCCTTCGGGCCGTAATTAAAAGCACGTCCGTCAAGCATCGGTATGTCGAGAGTTCGAATCCCGCCAAGGTCATCGCAGATATTTTTAGTTTCATGTCCGGAAATAAACGTTTAATGATTCTACAAATTATAGGGTACAAATATGGGAGATATCGAATTTCAGAAGAAGACAAATTTTTAAAGTTCGACTGATTAAGCTAATATCACAGGAAAGCAAGTCCATTGGATGCATTGAGGACAACAGTATCCATACCTGTATACCTAAAAAACAGGACGAAGAACTTAATCCAGTCTCAATAATGTCGGAGATAAAAGGAAGTTACTTAAAAAATTGTTGGAGCATTAAAATAAACTCTAGCCAGAAAAACATAAAACGACTACTCAAGTAATAACAGACTTTAACATACGCCTAGGCTCCCAAGTTTGAGCAAGGATTGATTATTGGAAGCTTCACAAGGTTCGAGTAGCCATAGCCCAGACAATGGTCACCAACGCCCACACTAAACGCCAGTTTCATAAATGCAAGAAGAGTTAAACTCTAGTTTGTTTCTTTAAAATAAGTACTTCAAGGCTGCCCGCTCCCATTTGAGATCGTAACGCGTGTCGTCATCACCGCACAATATTGTTACGTTTTTCTTTCTTCTTCGTACGTATGTTAAGGGTTCGTGGATTTGGAGTGAATAAGGACAACACTACTTAATGGAGTATCCAAACACATTTTATTGGCCAGTATTTTCAAGAAAGCTCCAAAATCACGTTTCTAGTCGTCGAAGAACTACTATTAACACGCTGGAATAATAAACAGCACAGACTTCAGAATATCAGGCTATAACGGTGAAGACAGCTTCACGACAAAGCACCAGAGTGCGGCTCTCGCCTCTGCTCGGTCGTTGTCGGAACTCTACGTACTCTCGAGACGCTCCACGCTACAACCCGCAATGCACTCGACGATACACTAGAGTACAGCTTCCGACTCGGTTAGGTCGTTCTCGGAGCTGAACACACTAAGATAAAACTCGACGACGCATTGCCTCGCGATACACTAAGAGACTCGCTCGATGCACTCGACAACCAACTGGGCACTAGACTACGCACTGACTCACTCTCCTCGTACCAGCAGGATTTTTATAGCTTTTGGCTTGTGTTCGAGAACATTCTGGGCTAGACCAGTAAGAATTCGTTCCAAAAATGAAACACGCGATGAAACAATGAAACGGATTCACGATGAAACGAAACACGCTAAACAGAAATCGAGTGGAGGGGAAAAAATTAGACACTCGAATCATATTATCCGTTGCAGCTGTCGTTCCCATGGTTATAAGGAAACTCGATAGGCAGCGGAAAATGACTTTAAAGTTCTTATTTTAAGGTAACAAACTATAGGACACTTCGTAATCCAAAATGTATAATGTTCAGTAATGAGTCCTCCTTCACCCTCTCCCCCACTTCTGGGAGAGCTGATGTGGGTGGGGGTGGAAAGTATTCAGAAGCATATCATCCGCGTAGTCTCGTGCTCCAAGTGAAATCTGGAGACGGATTAATGAGTTGCACAGAAGTAACGTGGAAATTTCTAGAAACACTATCTGATTCAATGACGGTCACATTATTTTCAAGGACTATCGATATACCAAATTCACTCTATCTCTCAAACTTTATATTTCCAACAGCATATTCAGTATTAGAAAACTGATGCAAAAATTCACTCCTCGAAACTGTTCAAAGGTTGCTTTGAAAAGCATAGAAATGAGTTAAAACCCCTTCCACATGCTGTACATTTTCCTAGTCTCAATACCACTGAACTGTGAGGTT
>KK122150.1:169636-186584 GCA_000611955.2 Stegodyphus mimosarum
ACTTTTCACGAAGGTTCTTTTAGGTCCTTATAGTCTTAATTTTGCTAACTTGCTTTGCGACTTTAATGACTGAATAACAACGCGTTTCTCAAGAAATCATAGACTGAAAATTAACAAAAGAGTAGTAAATTACATACCTTTATCATTGTGCTCCCCACAGGATATTCACGAATATACAGCACATAAGATAAAATAGGTCCATTTGCAAATGGTGGAGGATTCCAACTTACTGACACCCGAGTGCAGCTCACAGCAGTAAGACAAGTGATGGTTGGTGAAGTTGAAGGGGCTAAGTGGAAAGAAAATGTTAAAGGCAAATATGGTAATAAAAATATATACAATTCAAATGACTAATATGGTATAATATATATACTATGCATAAGTTTAAGAACTAATGGGTACTTACATGAAAACCTGTCGACCATTTTTGCCTATTAAAGAAAAGACGCCAAATTACGCGATTTTTTGCCAAACATGAAAAAGTCTTCTTCAGGCACGCTGGGTTTGCTGTAACCTTGATTACACGTGTTAGTTATCAAGTAAAAACTCTTTTTTTCCGTCTATCACGCATTTTTGAAAAAAAAAAGGATTCAAATTTGGGACCTGCCTACTACGGAAGAGCATGTTGTTGAATATTTCCAAAGTTATGGAATCTTACTGGCCTCAAAAAATGTCTTAATGGCCAGGATATGGCGCTTTATTTAAAATCTGTGAAGCAATGGCGTTGCAACGTTAAGGCTTGTGCGAAGCAAGTGTCAATTCGAAAGGGAACGTGGTTCGAGGGTTCTACTATTTCATTTTTGACTGCACTCCGATTCATTTATAGTTGGCGCAGAGAATTGACGACTACTGAATGAGGAAAAGAGTAATTAGAATTAAGTGACAAGACTGCAATAAATTGGAATAATTACCTGAGAGAAGTTTGCGCACACAGTGGTTTGGCGCGATTGGCGCCTCTCTAGTGGTCGACGGGATTTTCCGTAAGTACCAAATAATCAAATGTGAGAAATACATACTAAAAATAACGGATATACAGAACTTGTATTCTGAGAATTAACGAAAAATGTAACCTAAATTATGAACCCGAACAATGACACTGGAAAGAATTACTTTTAACATTTCTTCGTTTCAAAATCTAAATTTAAGCTTTACTTTCTAGACTCGTTTCAGAAGTAATAGTTTTAAATGGTAGAAAACAAAGCCCTCCGCCCATTTATGGTAAGTCAATTTGTTTACGTTATATAACAATATACTGTAACTATATTGTTAACATTATATTATTAGTTATGTTTAAAAATCTGTATTTAAGAGTTATAGCTAGGGAAGAAAAAGCTTCTAATAATATTATATAAAGCATTAATTTCATGAGCCTGCATTACATTATCGCGATAGCTTACTTTTGGAATTCCAGTAACCTGGGATATTTTTCGTAAATATCTTTATTCATTTGTAAATATATTCGGTTACTGCGATCGAAAAGTGTAGAGAATGATTCATTTAAAATAAGTGCGAAAACTTTTTCACTGAAGTTATTACGAATTTCATAGACATCCTGAAACAATGTCATATTTCCTTTTACCCTTTGCATAGAAATTCGTTTTTAATGAATGAAGAGTTTTTGCTTTGTCGATTTTCCTATGTGACGAATGTTACTGAGCAAATAACATGTACTAAATTGTGCTTTTGCAATGGGATTTCTGTTTTAAACAGACTTCAAAAACCTGCATATTGAGCATTTCAGACACAAATAAAAATATAATTAAAGAAAATAAATGTTTTAGAGTAGTAAATGTCGTTTAATGAAGTCATTGAATGAGTTGAATCTGAACCATGCCATAGGTTGACTGATTAAGACAAAGCAACTCCATCTCAGTCTGCCTGTGAGAAGAGATGCATTCCTCCGTGGAGGACGTTTTAAAGAAAACTAGCTCTTATCTACGTTATACATAGGGGGAACTCATGAAAACTCCCACGCAGTCAGCCCGTTCGCTGGAATTCGAACCCCAATCGAACTACTAGCTAGTATTCAGCGACTTTACAGCTCCGGCTCTGATGTATCACTTCAACTAATCAGCTGGTCAGAGGTTTACTGCACAGCTGTCGTCGTTTAACAATTAAGGATAATCTTGCATGATTTTATGTATCATTTAGATCATTCAAAACAACTTTGGAAGATCATTTCAATTTGCTGGGTATAGCTTTTCGAGTTGAAAAAACGTTAAATTTTTCCTAAAAAAACAAAGTGGTGTTCAAGTAGTCCAAGAGTTCTAAGCAAGAGAATTCTTCTTAAAAAGAAGTAGTCCAATCATGGTCGAGTTATTCGACCGCTGAATGCTTGGGAGATCGAGCTAGGTTCGATCCCAAACGAAAGGGCTGGCTGCATGGTTGGTTTTCGTGGTTTTTGTCCATGTATACCAAGGAAAAATTAGACTTCGAAATTCCTTCATGAAGGCATCCTTCCTATAGCCCTTCTATGCTTTGCTATATCACATAGCCTAACTTAACCTTAAAACGCATTATTACAGAAAATGAAACCTAGGGTTCATTCTCAACAATCAAATGAACGAGGCTCGAAAATTAAGCAAAGCCGAAAAGGCCATGTCACAGTGAGTCAAAAATCAAAGAGCTGTTCACCTTTTCTCTTTGGTTGTCGTAATATTTTTCATCATGAATTTCAAAGAATACAATTGAATGATTTTCTGCCCTTGCATGAAGTAGTTTGTAGAAAATGACTTGTATTGTTGCCGGATAATTCACTAATTTGTAATTACGATAATGAACCTGCGCGTACTGTGCTTGTTTTTCGTGAATTTACGTCCAAACATTCAAGAAACACAGCTCCATATAAGTCTAATGATACGAATAAAAGAAAATTAGTTGTGAATTATGAAGAGGTTTTGCGAAAATAAGTTTAAAACATATTTGGATGATTATTGAAAACAAAGAAAACCACTGGTGTAAGCACTCTGCAGTCAGAAGTCAGAGAGACTTTGAAGACTACGTAATAAGTAATATTGATCATGAAACTGAAATCTTGTGTTTCATGGAATCTTGTGTTTATGGATGATACATCTTGACGATAGTAGCTGATTAAAGAACAATAACAATGTATATGTTACCGGCAAAGTTGGAAATCCGGCATTGTATACAATATATATTGTAATTGTAAATTATATTGTATATTGTAATTGTAAATTATATTGTATATTGTAATTGTAAATTATATTGTATATTGTAATTGTAAATTATATTGTATATTGTAATTGTAAAACTAGCCGGCAATGTATGAAACGATTTATATTTCACACATTTCCTAGGCATTCTATAGAATGCCAAATGACAAACCGGCAAAGTAAAAAATAACATTTCCGACTCGTTTCGAAGAACCGAAACTACTACTAACACAAGTTAGTAAATGACGTAAAAAATCAAAAATTACTATTACCACGGGACTACTGTATGCTGAATTGCTAGGATGTGATCTTTGTAGAAAGCAAAAGTACATTCATTTACCCTGTTAAAGTAAGCGTCTGCATTATACAGTATTATGTTAAGGACGCTGAGTTATTTTTCGTATTTCACGAAAAATCATTTGAGTAGGGCACACGGACGACGTGACAGAATGTTGAAAGAACTTCCAACCGAATACAAAAACGTTACACGTTAATGATATTGAACTGTACAACCACCCTTGTGAGCCCTGCCAAAAAAAAGGTATTAAAAAAGGGCATTGATGTGAAACTTATGATTGTTTCTGAATTTAATTCCCATTGTCAGGTAGATCTTATTTATTCCCATTCTCAGCCAGATAGAAAATACAAACTTATTACGTTGTATCAAGATTATCTCACTATTTCTTTTACATATTTCGAATAACAGATTTTTAATGGCATTCTTTCATTAATTTTTCAAACTAACATTTGTATTTTTGAGGAATGAACGTCTTTTAAATAATAGCCTTATCATAAGCTTTTTTTTCATACTTTGCCAAAAGAGCATTTGCCATTCTATAAAATGCCTAGGTAATATATACCATGCCTAGGGAAAGTATGTAATAATTCCCATATTTCATAATTTCATACTTTGCCTAAAAACGTCCGGCCTATTCTATACAATGCCTAGGCATTCTATAGAATGTCGGCGTTTCATACTTTGCCGGTAACATATACAAAAAAGAGAAGTAGAAAAAAACCCGCATCCTTACTGTGAGCTCTTAGAAATATCCTTTGGACTCACTAGTACAACATGTTAAGTTATTATATCATTCACACTCAGCTATCAGGTGTGCAAGTTATGAAATGTATTACCGTTTAACAGAAAAGATACATCACTTTGATGCATAAATTCAAACATTTGCTTTGCGTTTGACCCAGAATACCACTCTGTTTACCAAAATACAATTTTTAAATCGAATAAAAATTGCACAAAAATTATACCTTCTTGGAACTACAAAAAAACAAGGCCAGAAAGTCTGGAACTACAGCATACAAATTTAGAACTTTAAAAGTATTTTTATGCAAACTTGATACAATTTTATTGTATATATACAAAGGGCTACAAATGTGTTCGTCCACCTTACAAGACTTGCAGCTTTAAAAAAAGTAAATCACTTAATGGGGTAAAAAAAATATTTTAAATATTTGACATTTTTACTTTATTTTAATAGTATACGAAAACTAAAAATAAGTTAAACCGTTTCTCATTTATTAACGCAAATACCTTGATGAAATTCGGGGATTGTTTACAGAAGAAAAGATAAAATTTACTTATCGGTTGTAAGCTGGTTGTTTTTGTGACTCTTTTTTAAAGATTCCCAAGATATCGATATCTGTTGTAAGTTGGCAAATAGTATCAATATATGAAAAGAAAGCATTCTTTAGCAATTTAAAAGAAAAATTTTAATTATTAAATAACAATTACGTGTTACGTAAACCAATGAAATACATACATTCTTCTCCAAATCTTTCTGTAATTTTTTATTGCTGCTCTTCTCACAGAGTACACAGCGACATGTTTTCGCTTAAAAAAAATCAGAAAATTGCAAAGACTCGCCATTGCGCAAACTTGGGCATTATCAGTTATCTACCAAGCTCATCCCTTTGTTGTTCCTTTATAGATTTTACAGCAAAATTCTGTATTCCTGAAGAAATGGTACTGCAGTTTCTTCCAGTGTTTGCAAATTCCACAAGCGCAAGTTTTAAAATCAAGTTTAAGACAAAAAATACTATGATTTGTTTACAAAAACCATTGGAACTTGAGCTACAACAATAACAACAAAAGAAAAACCAAAGAAGAAAAAAGCTTGCGAAAATGGTGAGTTGCTTGACTGACGCATTGTTATAAGCATTGTTGCCTAAAACATGGTTAATGGCAGGATTGCCAGAGTTTAAGCCATTCTGAAAATTTGGTGGCTTTTACTAACCTAACACGTAAAAACCGTTACGTTACACGTAAAAACCGTTAATTCCAAATTCAAGAAAATGATACCGATTAAGAGGAAAACGAACTGACTAGCCACACAAAACAAAATTCAAATTTTGGATACGGTAATCATGTGTTTTCGTTACTATGCAAATTTCAACTTTTCTTACTTTTAGTTATTTATTTTTGGTTAACTTTAATTTTTAATTCCTCGTGTTCTACAAAGCATACACAAGTAAGTTACAGCACTAGCAAACTAAATAAGCAAATATACAATAGCACTGCAAATGGAGAAAAATTCTTAAAAATTTATTAAAAAATAATTAAAAATAATAAATATATTAAAAAATAAAGAAAAAATAATAAAATAAAGAAAACTGAACAATCTAAATTGAGAGTAAAGTTTCAAAAAGTAGAAATTGTCTCTTTAGTCCAAAAAATTGGTGGCCAAGATACAGGCAAGCGCATCAAAGTTGTCTAAAATATCTTCCTCTGCTGGATATGATGAAGAAGAAAATGCTTTACATCTTCATCTTCATTACCGCAGCTTCATAAAGCACTTGAAGCAAGTTCAGATCACTTTAAATAACTCTTAAAATTTCAATGTTCAGTCAAAAATTTAGTAACTTTAAAATCTGTTGGAAACTGAATAGCTTTTATTCTGCGAAAAATAGTAGGAAAACAATTTTTGTCCGTTGTGCTTCTGGTAGGGCCAGATATCCTCTTTTCCAAATACAGATAGCATCATTTGTACAAAAGTGCTTCCAGTGAGAAACAGGAACATAGAGATTTAAATATGTGTGAGGTTTCGTGACTAGCTTTGCTAAAGCATCAGCTCTCTCATTTCCGAAATTTCCACGGTGTCCACCAGAGTAAGCAAAATGAATGTCCGTATCAAGATCTTCAAGGTTTTAATAATAACCTGAATTTCAGCTGCAAGTTTCCCTGAAACACTAATTTTCTGCAATTGTTATACCGAAGAAAGATAATCACTAAATTTTAAAATGTACATTGATTTCAAACCAATGCAAAAATTTTTAATCCATTTCACAGCAAGCATAGCACTCAGCCTGAAAAACAGAACACTCATTTTTAATTCTGTATTGCTCTTGTTTATCTTCCCAAACAAAAAAAAACAAAGCCAACCTTATCATTCACCTCATTTCCGTCTGTAACACAAATGAATTTGTATTCTTTATCGGAATAGCTACAGGATTTCTGTTAAAAAGATGAGGCAAAGAAGAACCTGGAAGATTGCTGTCATGAAACTTTTATGAGAATTTAGCGCAAATACATTCCTTCATCGCAATATTGCTCAAACTTTCAGTATCTATGGGTGGAGTGTCAGCGTCAGTAAAAAGTCCCTCGTAACTAACAGTCCTAAAGCCACGAAAAATTCTTAAAAGAAATCTTCTTTGAATTTTCCTTAGAAGCCTGCAGTTTACTTTTTTCAGCAAAGAACCGCCCAAATCCTTGATGCATAGGAAATAACCAGTATTATTGCTTGTTTATACATCAATTTAAGAACATCTGTTCTGACACTAAAAGTGTTTTTAGAAATTTTAAATAAGCCTAAGAATACCTTTCGCATTGTTCTTAGAGATGGGAAATATGATACTTACACCAAACTTTATTACCCAAAATAACTCATAAATACTTTATTTGAGTAACTTCTTCTATAGGAACGTCTACAAGTAATAAACGTTTTGTGCGGTCAGTATTCATCTTTTTATGTACCATCATAACTTTGCTAAGCAGATCATACGCAAAAGCAATTTTAAAACAGTTTTGAAAAACAGATAATTCACACAAAAGGTCAATTATAAAATTCCATAAAAAGTTTCTAGACATTGATCTTTGAGGACAGACCTTTTCCAAACTATATTCTTTCGTAATATCACCTACAGAAATTTATACAGTACGAGTATGCAAAAAAATACTTGAACAATTAGATGTTCTTAGGTACATTAGCACGTTTCAAGAAATTTATGATTCCCGATCAACAATATTGTTGAAAGCTCCTTTTAAATCCAGAAACATGAAAATCGTGGCGTAGGTTTTCCGTTTACCTTCCTTTACTATGTCACATAAGGCGAAGAAGCGCATCTTTAGCTGAACGCTGAGGCGTAAAGCCGTATTAACCCTCATCCAAAATACATCTGCTTCTTAAGTGCTAATTCAGCATGTTTACGTTTTTCGAGACAATTACTTAAGCATGGCCAAAGGCTGATACATCTGATATTTTAAATAATAGACCGCCTAACTTCAGTATTTTTAGGAATAATCACAATTTTAGCTTTCTTCTACACCACCAGAAAGCGTGTCTGATCTAGACAGATATTAAATAATTTATGTAAGATAAATGGACAAACATCGTGAAGATTCTGAATCATTTCATTTGTGATTCTGTCCGATCCAAGAGTTTTATCTAATTTTAAACCCTTAATAACATCATCAGCTTCAGCTATGGAAAATGGAAAGTCATCATTTGCATCATAAGAAGAAGCCATCTCAGAGCGGAAAGTTTTATGAATTTCCTCATTGTAAACAAAGCTGTTGAGAGGCAATGAGAGTTGTAAAATGGCGCATCAAAAGATTAAGTAACTTGCCTTAACGGCAGTTCAATTTCTGAAATTCCAACAGTTTTAGAAAATTTCGTCTGAACACCGAAGGTATAAAACTTCTTCTAAACATTTTGCATCGTAATATCATTGAAAAACTCTTTCCAAAATTTAAGTTTACTTTCCTCAAACTTAGACGTATATTTTAGCCTTATTTGGAAATAAATGTTCCTGTAAATATCTCTCTCAAAGTTGCGTTTTTGTGTCTTTGATACCTCCTTCTAGCTGTATTAAACTGTTTGCACACACAGTCGATCTCAATCGATAACCATGGAACATTATGTAAATGAGATTTCTCCAATGAGATGGAGCGATCTGCAGCAGAAATGATTAAATCGTGCAGTTTTACAACAATGTTTTCTAACATCTCTGGAGGAGTACAGTTTTGCCAAAGCGTTAAGAAACTACCTTATAATTTACGAAGAAACTTTGACTCTAGTTTTCTCTTTTAATGTTAAAAAGGACACGTTTCAAGACACTTCTTAAACTGTTTCACACATAAGAATTTTTTTAAAAAAATCATCTTATGATAGGACAGAGATTCAACCTCAGGAATGCACCATTTTCGGATATTATGAAGAAGAATCTATCCAACAACTGTTCCAATCTTCATTAACAACAAAAACATGCCCAAGTGCTCATAAAGTCACACAACTTTAAACGTCTGGAATCAGTGAAGTGACTAAAGCAAGTATCTGATTTACTATTTGAATCCATACCCCTGATCAAATGTTGCAGCTTTTTTCTCAAAAAACACCGAATGAATTTGAAATGAATATCAGCATCAGTGTTCGTAGAGGATTGAAAATAATAAGAAAACAAAACAAAATCAAAATTCGTGACTGAAATATCAATACTAACCATGTTATGATCAATATTTTCTAAATCAAGGAAAACATATATAGAACTGGAATGAATAATAATGGCCTCCTTAATAATTTCAGAAGTCAATCTGAAGAAAGCGCTGTATGTTTGTAGATATCTAGGAGGTGTTGCTTTGAAACAATGAGGTTCTTGAATAAGAGCAACGTCAGCGTCAGCTCTCTCCATATAAAGAATTAATTGCTGCGTGGCAAATTTAGATTTATGCAAATTTAGCTGAACAACACATAGGGAACGAAAAGAAATATTAACCATAGTAAGTTTGGGAAATAACCATATTTTTAAAAAACTCATATATATTACAGCAATTTAAAAGGGTTTATGATTAACATCAATTTTTTCACTAGCGTTCTTCATTCTTTTATTAAATCGGACACAGTTTGCACATATCTGAATAGCCTGATCACATTCTGAATTTTTATGTTCTCCCGTACACCTAAAGCAGGTTAGCGGATTTCTGCTCTCAGGCGCCTTATGATTGATTGCATGATTAACATTTAAAACCACGATTCGAGACAACAAAGTCTTCTATTTTACATAGATTCCAATTTAGTCTTAAGAATTTGAGAATTTTTTGCGACAAGCTGCGTTCGTTTCGATTACAGTATGCCTTCAGTCTCTAAATTTCTTCAATACAAATGTCACTTTTGTTTGATCCGATACTTCACCTAACTCATCTAATTCAGGACTGTGTTCTTTCAGCGCATTTACTAATATTATTTGTACTGATATATACCTTACTGATATTATTTGGAACATTTTTAGAAGCGTCGGGTTTCTACCTTTAGCAGAAGCAAAAGTTAAATTAGGTTTGCTCAATAAAGCCTTTTAAATCTGTTCCTTATCTTCTTCCGAAGAGCACTTTACAAACCCCTTTTTACCATAACCATAACCCGTATCCTTCCATTAATTTAAAGTTCTTTGACAACTATGTTTTCTGGTCAAACTCGTATAAGAAACTATAAGTGATACTTAATTCAAAATTACTCCAGCTTCTTCATATTGATTATTTACTCAATAAAGCGAAGGATGTCAGATCTCAACTTTTCCTCTTCTTAGCTCGAAAGAACCATTTGTCAGTTTAAAACAAAGCTCTTCTCTGTACTTCAATCACACAACAAATTTTCATGTACACATGTACCATTTGGGGTACAGCTGCCAAAACACATATCAAGAAATTACAAGCCTTTCAAAGTTAAACCCTTCGTTTAGTCCTCAATGCAGCCCATTACGTCCATACTGTTGTGATTCATTCGGATCTTAATATTAAACCTATAAACGTTGTTATTAAAAAACTTAGTCAATATTTATTCCTCAAAATTTAACAGTTTGATAACCGTGCACTTCAACAACTTCCAATCTACCCCCCTGCTATTCGCAGTTCAAGAAAGGGACCTCGGTCATCATTGGACGGGAATACGGGATCTATCCAACAGCTAAAAGGCGAAGACACGGCCTCTTCCAGCCCCTGCGCCATGATGAACGGGCGCACCCATGGCTATAATTGCTATATCTAATTGATTCACCAAATCTGCTATCATCTGTTCCTGAGTACCTGAAAAGTAGCCTATTCTGCATTGTGATCAATCTGTTCACTTAATAATTACATCAAGTTCGCAGAAAATTATTTCTGCCTTGGATATTTTCTCGTGATCCCATAACTTTACTGCACTCTGATTTACCGTCATATGCCAATGAGCCTTTTAATTTGTAAAACCTTTCCTATCCGCTTTTTACTTTAGTATTGTGTTTATATTATAAAAATATAAAATACAAAAAAAAATTACAAAATTATAAAATATAAAAAAAAAATATTTTTAAAAATACTTTTAAAATACAAAAAATACTTAAAAAAACTCAAAAGTTGTGTTATCTTTGCCCCTAAACTTTCTTGAGCCAATGTAGCTCACTCTAGTTTGCATCGAGTTAACTATTTATGCAGTTTTTCTATTTCTGCTCACTACGCAGTGAATGCAGTGAAACGCAGTGAATGCAGTGAAACGCAGTGAATTCAAATGAGTAAGAATACTATTTAAGTCGATGTTTCACCGGCTTCGGGAGAAAGAGTCTGATTTCCTAACCAGTGCGCGTTTGCCTTTTGGCTACGTTCTCTCTTAGATACTACGCCCCGGCCCTTGCTTGGCTTCGTCGATTTAATTAATATTTAGGGCAAACTTAGAAATCCGATAGCTTCGGCGATATCTTTCAGATAGCTTTAATTAAGCTTAGCTTAGTTTAATTTCATAATTATTTAAGTTCAACCCCAAGTGGAGGCTTTGTGTACGTTCCGAGTTAGGAACTGATTGTAAAAATTCTAAGGGCTAGTTAACCCTTAGTCTTACGTGTTGATTCCCACACTTAAGCAATTATTCGCTTGTTAGTCTTTGTGGGATTCTAAGAACATTGAATTAAATAAGTAATACCCCACAAACTTATTAGCGATTTTGATGCGGAGCATATAAATACATAATAAAACTTGTTGGTAACAGAATGATCATTGATTAAAAATTAAACTTCTGAGTTATACACTAAACGGCAAGCGCAATGACTTTTCTATAAATGGGTGTCTTTTCGAAAAACTTAATATATATTTTAAATTTGAAAATATTGTTTTCATTTACAAATCATTTGATCTTAATAATAAAATAATCGGTGCTTAATTGCCTAAAGCAACCACCGCGCATATTCGTCAATACTGGCAAATTTGATTTCAAATCTCTCAAACGGCTTGCACGGTGACTGCTTTAACAAGGAAATCCCAAATAACTTTGTGGTTTACTGAGTGATCCGTTGCAAATCAAGAGCAACTCTCAAAATATTACATAACGCATAATTTTGTTTGATACTAGACGTTTCCAGTACCGAACGAAAAGTTATCGGATTTTATCGGAACAAAAGTTTGGGTGCATTTCGAAAGAATTTCTCTTAGAAATAAAGAAGTTCTGAAGCGAGTCGTCCGATGTACTTTACCCACCATTTCATACAACATTTATCATTAAAAGCGTGTTTCTTTCATGCCTGACATGTCATTCATGCCGGTAACAAATATTTTTTTCATAAAAATATATATTTCCTTACCTCCATATGGCAAAGTGGATATCACTATACTTTCTTCTGAAAATAAAGGAGGATAGTTTTCCAGGAGAATCCAAGCTACTCTAAACTGTTTAGAAAAAAGACATTCGAATTAATATCAGAAGAGTTTTCAAATCTTGCCTGTTATAGGACAACATGAGCTAAATAACTTTCTGCAGCGAGTTCTATGCGTCAACGTTGGCTGTTAAATTAAATGTGCTGGTCTTATCTCTCGTAATAATGTTCTCGTTTTTGAAGCGAGTTATTGTGAGTAAAATGTTTTGAACTGAATTATTGTATATTTTCTTTTAAAAAAATTCACGAACCCAAGAAATGTGTTTAATTCTAAGTTCAGAAAACTTTCATCACAGTCAAAAATAGCTGATGTTGAAAGTATGTTTTCCTACTGGTAGTATCAAAATGACAAGTATGTCTTTCTAAAGAAAACTGTTCGACACGTGTTGTCCTATAACGGAGAAGATCTGAGATTTCATTCGAAGAAATAATTAAATATTACATACATTAAATTAAAAAACTGGAAAACGTAATTAACACATACTGAATTATATTTCAAGTCATGAAAGTATTTAAGTAATTAAAGTATCATTTTAACGAATAAAAAAATTAAATAATGCAATTTAAAATTACGCAAATAAATAAAAAATTGTTTCGATAAAGAATTTGATAACATATTCATAAAATTACAAATATAAGGTAAAAAAATCATCTTAACAAACAGTTGAGATACTGATCAAAAATAGATAGCAATCCGAAATGAAAAGTGAAGCAATAGAAAATTAAAATTTTGTACTAATTAACAGTATACAGTGCTGCTAATGAATAGACATTGTTTTCACAAGCACGATTTTTTAAATATCCAAGAAATTATAATTAGTTACTCATCCTTTCGTTGACACTATGATTTTCTAACAACACTGTTTCAATGTTTCTCAAATAAGCAGGAAAATACAACGCATTAGAATAGTTTGAATATTGTAGTGAGCATATGTCTGGTATAATTAATAAAAAAAAGCTTTTCTAAATGGAAGCTGCTAATAAATTAAAGAACTGTTAAATTTTGGCACGTTAATTGTAAAGTTTTCGATTATATAAATAACTCGTTTCTCTATCCTACTGCAACTGACTCATAAAATGCCTTTCGTTAAATTCTTATTTTTAAAGAGCTCTTATATTCATATAGTAAGCATAATTTTATACAAACCAAATATTTTGTTTGATAGTAAAAGCAATCAAACTTCAAACTAAATATCATAATACTTCAAACGTGTGTATCAGTTTTTGATCAAAATAAATAACATTCTACAGTAATTGATGTCCATCTTTAATATGAGGTCATCAGAGCCAAAAGGGAGTAAAATGAACATACAGCAATTTTTCAAGCAATGTATTCTATTTTTCAAGGCATCCATTTCATCACTTAACAATGAATGCAACGTCTGTGCTCTAAGATTTTTTTCTGTACAGCTGATGCCATAGTCTTATGTCAGAAATTGTCCTAATTATTAGTTTAATATTTCAATTTAAATTAACGAGTTGTATAATTCCACTTTTTCGTCTAATAATTTTCTACCAAACTTCAGCAAAATCCTATTCTTATCACAAATTTCTAAAGCTTGACCCAACGATTATTTATGAAGCCAATACGATGGTTATACTCCCGGATATGGTTACAGGAAACAACAGTAAAATATTTTGCCTTTTCTCGAATGCATTTATTACTAATTTATGTAGCCTTTTGAGGTTTTGGATCCTTATAAATTAGTTTCAGATGTAATTAAACCTTTCCTTCTCTCTCCTTCCAATTTCCCCACGTAATGATGGAAAAGTATTAATTTCATGTTTGTGAAAACTAGGAAAGAAACAGAAACTAACTTTAGACAGAGACATTGCCTTAAAATCATCAATTATTCTCGGAATTAAATTTTTTGAGAGAATGAATTTCTTCAATTAAAGAAGATTCTGACTGCGTGCTCCGGACTTGCCAACCTATGTAATTATTAACATTATCTTCAGACTGAATCAGCTGTTAAACGGACTTGATTTGAAAATAGACTGTATTTGTGTGCATTGACTTATTTTGAAATACTGGTCACATCTGAATCGATTTGTATTTAGGCTGCTAGGTGAGCTTTTTATGTTAGCATTTAGAGCCAACATTGCTTTGTAGAGACATTAGGTTACTTCGAGGCAAGAGAGATGAAAAATGAGCAACGTGTTCGCCGGGAATCGAACCACGGACCTCTCAGTTACACTCCGAGTGTGCTGCCCACTACACCACGAAGGCATGCGAAGATGGTGGGAGAAATACTTATATACTCCCCCTTTTAAAGGGCGACTGGGGTTTGGGGGACCCAATCGCCAAATCCCGGTGGGGGAGAATCGTCATCCACCACCTTTTTTTTTAGTTCGGGTGCCAGTGTACAGACATCAGGTTATTTCGAAGTAGGAGACATGAAAAATGAGCAGCGCCTTCCCCGGGGATCAAACCACGGACCTCTTGGTCACGCGTCGAGTGGCTGACCACTACACCACGAAGACATGCGAAGAAGGTGGGAGAAATACCTTATAACTTAACAAACATTTATGTTCAATTTAGGGTTTATTCAAGGTCTTTCATTGATTAATAGATCAACAAAATACTTTGCATGATGTTTTTCAACGTTTATAGGAAGAAATCGTACATAATCTAAATTAACATTGGGATTGTTGAAGCGCTATTTCTGGAAAACTCACTGTGCTTTCGCAGGGAATCGAACCTTGCTTTTCAGATTATGGCACTGGTATGCTGACCTTAACACCACAAAAACACAGAAAATTATTTTTCTAATTCCCTGCGGCTTTAAATACGTTTAATAAACATTTTAGTTTTCTTCCTTCTATTATTTCATCTTGTTTGTTTTCATTGTGCATATTATTCATCAGTTTTTGCAAATTTTGACTACCAAACATGTGTTGCTAATTTTTATGCATCATATTTATGTCAGTAGTAAAATAATATTGAAATATTGACAATATTTTATTCATTCTGTGAAACATTTTTTTAAATTAACATTCAGTGTAAACTCTCTAAACTTTGCGCTAGATATGTATACCTTTATGATGTAAAGATATTAAGTTAAATTTTTCTCGCCGTGGGCTATCCTTGTGGCCTTACTTAAACACTTTCTAGATCAATTACTACATTTGTTCATGTATACCTCATAAAATGTATTTTGCTTTAGATATTCAAGAGTTTGTAATGTAATATTAGCAGAAGAAATTTATCTGAGAAACATACACAGAAATACAATTTCTATTTATATTTAGAGTATCCCAATTCTGCTATTCGTTAAGTAGAATACTACGTAAAAGTCCGTTTATTAATAAAATCAAACTTACTCGATATTTTGTATATGGATGTAAGTCTTCAACTTTGAGCCAGTTGTCTCTCAGCAAGTTATGAGGTTTGTAATATTCCCAATCAGAGGAATGAGAATATCGGTATTGCACCAGATAAGATATATTGAGATGCGCACTCGCTGCCATCCATTCGATTGTGATAGAGCTATTTGTCCGCGTCTCGGCCACTAAGTATGGTGCTGCCGGAGTTCCTATCTCTTCTGAAAAAAGAAAGGAAAGGAAGATAAAAAAAGAAATTAATTTTTTATATATGAAATGGTTTTCAAATGGTAGATATAATGCATCATAATGTATAAAACGAAGCTTACCTTCCAAAGACTGAATATATAGGTTTATTGCTATGTTGCAACCTCTGACGCAATAAAGACTCTAAAAAAATTTCTTTAATATAATGAAATGTATTTCAAATACGAATATGCAACTTCATTATGTGTATAAAAATATTTTGCGTCATAGAAGAAAGCAAAATTTACAATGAAAAATCATATCAAAAATACAAAAGAATAAAAAAAATTGGTTATAATGAATAGGTCGCTATTCGTATATTAGCTTTCATGGATAGAAAAGGCATGCCATATATTACCAAAGCGTTTATGGAATGAAGTCATTTGCTTGATATGTTTGGTAAGAAAAACTTACACTCTACATCAGCAGCTTCTAAAAGAACGAGGATACCTGGCTTCGAGAAAAAAGAATATTCCGGCTAAGGCTGTTGCATAATGGCTCATTACAGTAAACGATAACTTCTGTGTTTGCAGTTAAAACAAATCTATTCTGATTTTACTCAACTATATACGTTTCAAGGAAACTTCGCAGGGCTAGTTTTCATAAAAGTTGAAATTTCTGGCTAACATTATGCCCACAAATACTTTCATCAAAATACACGATAGACTATAACAGGGATAAAAACATATCAATAGAGGATACACATTCATGGTTTAAAGAAACATACCCCTCAGCTACTTTCATTTTCTTTAAATTGAACGCATTTGGAATATTGTGATTCAAACATTTTTTATTCAAATGACTGTTAAAATGTTCTAAGAACGCTGAAATTGGTGTCATCTTGGAAGAAATGGAGAAATCTTACAACAAATAAACTTTCCAAACTTTACCTTATTAAGGAGCTGAGCAGATTCCTGTTCATGTTTTTTTATAATAATACTCAAACAGATTTTATGTCGAAATAACGTTAGCTAACTATTTTAGGAGAATATAATTTTGAGCTATACGTTAAGTCTTTTCGGTGATCATCGATGGAGCAATGATGCAATCATGATATCTAGTATTTTTACGATCGATACAAAAATAATCTATCGATGATATAATTTCAGTGAATCACTTCGTTGGGTACAATTTCTATAATTTTTATCAACAGTTAGATCAACAGAATTTACGCATGAAACTATTTGAAAGAGACTAACTAGGAACGGTTTGAAATAAGTGTGGCCAATGACATTTCCAGATCAAAGAGGTTCAGTTGCAAAACGAAAATAGTTAACTGATGGTAAAATTTTGAAGAACACTCT
>KK122150.1:193180-215101 GCA_000611955.2 Stegodyphus mimosarum
AAAAAAAAAAAAAAAAAAAAAAACCGGAAAGAAAAAATGTGACTCACGAAAACAAAATTTTCCAAGAAGAACTAATTAAAAAAGAACTATAATTATTCTTTTCTTTGTCAGGTTCGTGGAAGTAAGAAGTTTCGATCATCATTAGTGGAGGGGAAACGTTAGCCGCTCTATTTCCATCTCATCTCCATAATCATATGTGAAGAAGTACAAATCAGAGCTTCTTAAACTATTGAGACGCTACACCCAAGGGACCAAGTGATGGTCGCACGAAAGGGAGGACGGAATAAGCAGAATATTTTCGTTAAATAAAACTACTGTGAGTGCACTGTAATAATATTTTTATTTGATATGAGGAAGAAATGAAAATAAGGAAAATTATAATGCCGAGTAAATAAAAAAGAACTTTTCAGAAAAGCAGCTGAGGAAATGTACTTACTTATAGGAAGCAAATTTAATTCTGGGAGGCTTAGAGGGCTAGTCTGACGCAAAATTAAATTCTTGAGCTTAAATTAAATTTTCTAAACTAAATGAATTTTGTGAATTATTACTCACATTTAAGTATATAAAAAGGAAAAGACCAAGGAAGAAATGTGTTATACAATAATTTTTTAAGAATCCTTTCCTAATAAATGCCATTTTTAGATTTTTGTTTATTTTTCAAGAGAAGTTCAGTAAAAACTACTTCAATTAATGAACGGAAATCACAGACGTATTATTTTTAGTTATTTTAAAATACATTTAAAAGTAAAGTTGCATGAAATGTGTTTAATTATTATTATCATTATTAGTACTAATTTTCTCTCTCCTTTAACCAAAATGCTATAATGTTTTCACTGACGAGATTGTGGCTATGAAAGAATATATTTTGAACCTAATGTCAAATATAGAAAAACGTAGACTAAACATCAGAAATATTCACTGGGCTATTCATAGGGAACATCGCTCTCTGTATTAATACAGAGCATTGCTCTCAATATTGTGGATTTACTGGGTTTTTTTTATTTCCACTATTACTGAGGCACACATCCACTACATTAAGCAAATATCGAACATACAGCTGCATTTATTTTATAATTTTCATGCTATTTAGTTTCTTTAATATTTCTAAAATTAATTTATCTTCACTTTTCCTTTCTATGTTATTAGACAAATAAAATTAAACTCAATAGTAAATTAATTAATGATTTAATGTCTGTTAATAATTATGTATCAAGTATTTAATTTTAATAATGCAAGTTTTGTTTATTATGCGACAAACAATTGCCCTAAATTCATTGCTTCAGACGAAATCAACTGTATAGCCTTTTCGGGCGAACGGTATATATATATATGTTTCAGCCACCACTATTTCTATTTTAATGAAATAAATAAGCCCTTTTTACATTACTAGATTAACTACCCATTTTATCTCGAAATCATATATTTCCACTATTACATGCACTTTGTTCCAGAGTTATTGCATTTTAACAGAAACTAAAGACTATTTATGCTGCCTTTAAAGGTAGGCATTTTCATTTATTATTTTGATGTATTGATCTGTTGAAATAAACATAAAATTTTTATTGTAACAAAGAATAATATTAATGTTTAGCTATTGTGTACTTAAAAAACACATGTGTCCCAGTGAGCTTTTGAACAGGTTATGTATGCAAGTATCTTTGTATGTCCTATTGGTAATTTTCAGGATGAGCAAAGAGAAACTGAAACAGACTTAACCCGAGTTAGAGGAACTGGCACATCGTTTGGCAGATGAATCAGCCGATTCGGACACTTCAGTAAAAAGGTCAGAAATTGCGAACTACGAAGAAATCTCCAACGTTAATAATAATATGCTCCTTAATCTACGAGATTAAATAATTGCGGAAAATTTACATCATTTTAATGCTTGTCTTTATCATTCATATTCTCTGGCCATTTGAAAGGAAAATAACATTTTACTCATCCCGAAACCAGGTATGAATGTGAAGCTTAAAAGAAGTTACAGACCGTTAAGTTTACGCTTTTCATTGGGTAAGCTACTTGAAAGAATCATTACAGTTAAATTGCAGTTGCTTAGAATTATGGAATCCGTAAACTACGTCTTACATACTATAAAGTGTAGCACTCCTTATGCTGTAGTTGGTCAAAACTTCAGATCGCGCCTGGCATCAGGCTTTCTTTTATAAGTTTATTAAATTAGAAGTAAGGTTGGAACTATCTGGCTGCTATCTTCTTTCCTGGAAAGCAGATCTTTTAAAATCAGACAGTAAAGTTGATGTCTCCTCACTTAAGGCTATCAAGTTAGAGTCCTATCGAAAAAAAAAGAACTTTTGGCTAAATATTGTATCTATTTTATACTCGTGTTCTCCCCTGCTTCAGTAATTATAGGCACTGCCTTACGGCATGCTGGGGGGGGACGATACTGTAATTGCGACAAAATCATGATGATCTAACCATGCTAGAGGAGAAAATCTTGCAAAAAAAGAGTTGAAACAAAGAACGCAAAATCTTTATGAATGTAAATAAATCTCGGCTGCTTGTAATTAGAAAGGAGAGACAAAAAGAAGCTATCAGCAACAACATCCTCCTTTGTGGAGCTCAAGTGTCCCAAGAAGACAAAGCTAACTATTTGCGGGTCACAATTATCGAAAGCTTTGCTTGGATAGATTATGCAAAAGAAATCAAGGTAAGACTTATGCCATCTTAATCAAACTGAAGCCAACTGCAGATGAGAATTCAACCAAATCTTGCCCGAAAACTTTATATTTTCTTAATTGTCATTTGCCCAATCATTGTGATGAAACCTCAGCTTTGATTTTCATCTCAAGCAGAGAATACAGCCATTTCCAGTGCTTCAGAAAAATAAAAAGTTTTCAAGAACGTTACAGGAGAACCGCAGTTTTCTACCACTCGTGAAAAATTACCTTCACAGAATAATAAGCAATTCTTCAGGAAATTTAGAATTTGTGGTATCGTCAGCTATAAAGCTGACGACAGCTATAAGCTGTCGAGATCTGCTTATAGCATGAAGCTATAAGCAGATCTCGACAGAATTCCATCGTTCAACTGTTAAAACCTTTGACACTGCCCTTATCAATTTTTACATTTATGCAAAGAACTGATTCTAATTTAGTACAGATTTAATATCACTGATTTTAAATTAGAATCAGTGATACTAAATCTATTCAAATTTAATTAGAGAGCATTTAGAACTTACCGATTTTTTCTTGAATATTGTTGTGTCTTCTTCCTATTTTGAAGAGAGAAATAAATTTTTATGAGATTTTTATGGTTTCCTTTAAGAACAGTTATTTCATATATATTATATTAAATATGTATACTATATACGAGTATGATTTATATTGAAAACATGTAAAATGTATGCGTACATCGAAAAGCACATTGTTTATATAAAAAGGACATAATTATAATTAGCAATTTTAACTGACCTTTTTCCCACAGAAAATGTAATAATATTAGTATGTATGTTCATATATTATGCATTTTTTAATATGTTATTTGCTCTGCATTTAAGGCTTCCCTTCAGATTCCATACATACTGCGCAGTTTTTCCTTGCCCGCCAGATGTTGAGTGGTTAAGACCACTGAATACGGGGATTTTGACACAGGCGGAAAGAGATGGAGAAGGGCTGGTTGCGTGGATGGTTTTCGTGGTTCTCCCTCATGTCTAACGTGAATACAAGTTATTTCTCTTTCCTCCACAGAGCCAACCCTTCCTTTAAGAAGATAAGCCTTGCGTATTTCGTCCTATTCGATTTAACTTACCCTAATCCCTCTTTGATTTTCAAAAAAATAACACTAGTAAATATGGCGAATGTGCGAGTAAATAACGCTCTATGTACATTGCTCTATGTATTGTACAAGTAAATTTACAAGAACGTTTTTTTAGCCTTCGGGATTGGAAAGCCTAGAAAACAAAGGACAAAAAGAAAAAAAACAACTCGTTTTAATTAACGGAAGACGCAAAATGAAAGAAAGGCATGATATGATCCTGTAAAATTTCCTCTTTTCATAAAGCAGGAGGCACTTTGACAGGATTATTTCATTTCTGTTTCTCCTTTCGCCTCTTCCACACCCTGAATGTGCCCCCCCCCCACTTAAATTTTGGCCTTTGCCTTTCAGACATATAAACGATTAAAGGAAATGTTTTCAAAACTTTACTTTTGTTATTAAGTTATTTATTTAGCAAGCAATTAATGGATTTTAGTCTTTTAATTCCTTTCCCATTGTTTCTATTATATATATGTATAAGATAAAAATATATAAATCAGATTATTTATAATTTAATTTATTAATAACCTCTTAATTCCTCATTTTTTATCTGAGTATTTCCTTTTTACTCTAAAAAAGAATTAATAACGTTTCTCGACTGCTACATTTCTATATTAGTCTCCGTCACAGAGCTTGCGTAACGCTGTTGACGTAGTTACTTCGGAATCTAAACTCACAATTTTGAGAACTGAAACTTTTCTAACATAAAACGAAACCTTCCTCTTTGCTTCCATATTGAATAAATGCGCACTTCGTTTGTATCTGTGTTGCTTCTTGAACGCCATTTCATTTCGCTGTGCTCTCTTCCTATCGCAGTAGTATTCAAAAATGTAAATGTTCTGAAAATAGGTACAATTAGAGTACCAAATGAATTGTTACCACAAATGTGAATTGAAATAAAAATGGAATTTAATCTGCCTCGACTGTTAAGTTTCCTATTCATTATGGATCGGCATTAGAGTATTCTACACAATCAGAATTCTTCCTCTTCAGCCTGCCATCTACGTTCTACGCCATCAACATTTGTTACGTCTTTGTCTCTTTTTGTAACGTATATAAACCTCTAAAAAAGATTAAAATTTATAACGGTATGAATTTTTAAATCGAACACTTTAAAAAAGAAAAAGAACAATACATGTATAAAAATAAATACGAGTAATAGAGAGATAATAATTAAATCAAAATGGCTAATGAACTTACAGGAAGAACACAAATCAAAATTGAAACAAAAACAAAACAGCTCAATAAAATAACATAAATATAACAGTCTAGCAAATAGTTGGAAATTCTTTGTCTTTTTCAAAGAGCAGTGAAAAAATTCCAACAGAAGTTTTGGAAGCAATTTTAATAACTAAAAATCCTAATTTTAAAATTTATAGTCTCCTCATGTCAGATATTATCATAAATATGAATATATACAAATTAAAATCTGAATTTTTTAATTAAAGTAATCTAACATTTCAGAAAATTACTTTAAATCATTCTTTTCATTTCATAAGACTGATTACGTAGTCTTTTGGTTTCCTAAATTTCTAAGTAAATAAAACTTTGCCAGTACTTTTGGATACAGTTTCGCAGATTAAGGTATTATCAGTTCGCTTCACTGATAAAGCAATTCGTACTTATGTATAAGAAATGTACATTAATATATATGTTTATAGATTAACTATGTGTTACAGATGTTGAATAAAAAGTCCATGTTACATTCTTAATGTTGATCTAAGACCTCGATGGAAGATATGAATGGCCTGGTAGAATAAAACAAGGAACGAAACATAGGAATTGCGCCAATTATTTCTTGTATCCAGGCTTACTTCATTTTGTTTTGGTCCTTAAAGCTATGAAAAATAAGGATTATACGTGATTTTAGCATTAATAAATGGAATTTCAGCAAATATAAAAAATCAGATACGAAAATTTCACATTTATTCTCAAAACATTATAAGAAATATAAATCGCTGTGTTTAGAACCTTCTATAATCAAAGAAACTACTGTCATAAAATGAAAAAAGGTAACTAAAAGCTTAACATCGCCAGTGTCTCGATATTCTGTTTCTTGAAACTTTGTCTTCTGTTCAAAATTACGATGTTGTAGATATCTCTTAAAATCCACGCTACAGGGAGAATGCAAAAGCTTCGAATATCTGCTTTTGCAAAATTTTTTTGAGAAAAATCTGTTTCTTTAAGAATCTGCATAATGTCAACTTGAGTGTTTTGACTGACCACTGTAAGACTTTTTTTTTTTTTTTTTTTTTTAAATCTTTACAAAATCATATTTTAGATATGCTTTCCAAAAATAAGTTTGGCTTCATAGCTGATGTAGAAGTGCTCGTGCTTACAGATGGTTAAAATAATCTTCAGATATGCTTATAATATTTATATACTGCGTTGGATAGCATGTGTAGAGCACAAAGTGAAAGTAAGAAAATACGAACCACAAAAGTATTGTTTTGTGCTTCTGATCAACTTCACCCTTCTCGTTTGTCAAAATACTTCATTACGTCTCATTCCCAAAATAACCGTCACTTCGGTACTCAAGAGAAGACTTTAAATTGTAGAGTTTATTAAGAATTTTATTTCAGAACAAGAGACGTGATAAGCAAAGGATGTTCAAACTTTTTTTTTGTTCCAATGGCGAGCCCTCAGCCGACTTCGGCTTGGCCACTACTAAAGCCAGAAGTGGTGATCACTTTATTATGAAGGCCCCTAATAGGTGTGCCACCTTTGCCTCCTATGAAGGGACGGACAATTACAGCCATGCTTTCTCCGGGATTCGAACCCAGGCCGAATGGTATCGTAGCCGGCTCCCCTAACCACTATACCGTGTGGGCGGCTGGGATGTTCAAACTAGCATTGTGTGCTTGGGACCAGGATGGAGAATTTATTTCAAATACGAAGGAAAGTAGGACCACATTAAATAATGTTTTAAAATAATATGGACTTGTAAAAGATAAGCTTTACAAGATACGGAAGAACACAGACATCTCGCAACCACATGAGCCCTCTCGCGCATTCAGGGCGGACTTGGCTTATATACGTGCGGGCTGTTTACATAGGTGTGCAGCTCAAGACACGTGGGTGTGTGTTCTTGACTAGTATTTATAAACTAACATGACTTACTCTGAAATTCCGTACAAGAACTCCGCTTATTGCCAGTGATGTAGAGTCGATTAGATTTATAGAAGCAGAATTCATGAAAAGTGTGCAATGCCTTCGCAGGGATTCGAACTCCGGATCTTCTTACTGATTGCCGAAAGTGTTTTCCAATTACGTCAAAAAGATATGTCGGAAAGAGGTTAAAAATACCTTATACTCACTCTGCACTTAAGGGGCGACTTGAGAGAAAGTGACTCATTCCCCAAGTCGTGGTGATGACGAATTATCGTCCACCAGTATTTGGCGAATGAGTTTAATTCTGGCGTCACTGTGCCATTACGCATTTTATTTCGGAGCTGGAGAGATGATAAATGTGCGACGCCTTCGCCGGCACTTAAGCCCAGACCTTTCGATAACTAGCCGGACGTATCTTCCAGTTACAGCACCAAGGCACGCGGGTTGCATTTAGACAGGCTTGAGAAAAGAAAGACATTTGAACCAATATTTTACGACATAGAAATTCATTTTCAAAACATGCCTTTAGGAAACCGATACTCGAGTTGTCACCGTCATATTCAATGAGAAATGTATTGATAAATAACAGCTTCGAACATAGGATTCCATCTGTTTATCATAGGGGCAGGATAAACTAGCTGAAAAATGTTTGCTTTTAGTATTCGCTTAGTGCACATTTAGTACTTTAATTGTGAAAAAAAAAACTGCTTTCATTTCGGCTATAATGGCATTTTATTCTTTAGCTTGTTTCATGAATACGTCACCATCAAATTAAATGAGCAAAATATGCCACCAATGATGCAGTTTCAGTAATCTGAAACAGTTACGCACTGCGCAAAGTCTGGTACTATTTTAGATCTTTTGCTTGAGTATTCTATTTCATATTCCTTCAAGGAGTCAACGATTGTGGAGCCTCACTAATCGGTATAATGGTTATCGATGCTGGCTGCCGTATTGTTGGACTCTGGGTTCCAGTCATAGAGAAGGCTTAGATGTTTGTAAATGTGTAATGTCTTTGCGACATGGAGGCACTTAAAACACACGGCGAGCCCTAACTCCTTTCAAGAGGTTCAGCGGCGAAAGAGAGGTGATCTTCGGATCAGTTACCTGTGGGACTCTCCTTCAAAATTGGGACGGATATCCGAAAATTCGTACTGCCATTTATAATGTGCTCAAGGCCAATGCCGACTACAGAGGTAACCATGCGTTCATGTCCGCGATAATATTCATAGTTTAATTGGGTATATTTGATTACGGCAAAGCAATCGATGCTTATCTGCCTGAGGGTAGGGATGCTTTCGTGGAGCACTTTTAGGGAAACTATCTCGTATACACGTTACACATAAGCAAAACCACGAAAACGCTCATGCAGCCAGTCCGTTCACCGGGATTCGAACCCCCGTCTAAACTACCAGTGTTCAGCGAATTTACAACTCGGCTTCTGGTATACTAAAATTCATGCACTTGATCTGATGTTACTGTGAGATAAACCACAGCACTATTGTTTAAGAACTAGCCAAAAAGTTCATCATTAAACATTAGGTTATTTCGAAGCAAGAGAGATGAAAAATGAGCAATGCCCTTGCCGGGTTCGAACCACCGATCTCTTGAACACGCGACGAGCTTGCTGACCTCTATACCACGAAAGCATCCAAAGAAGACGGGAGAAATACCTTATACGCTTCCTCTTTTAAAGGGCAACTGGGGATTAGCGGACCCACTCTCCAAATCCCGGTAGTGGAGAACCATCATCCACCAACTTTTTTAGTTCGGGCGCCAGTGTAGAGGATTTCTGAAGCAAGAAAGTGAAGAAATGAGCAGTGCCCTCGCCGGGATTTGAAACACGGTCTTCTCGAATACACGCCGATCACTGCACCACTGAGCACTACACCACAAAGGCTTGCCAAGAAGGCGGGAGAAACACCTTATACTATTATTTCATTTCTTATTAAGATTTTTAATTTATCGTCTGCGGGATTTAACAAATAATGACAGATGATGATCTTTACGCACAACATAAAACCTTTAATTTATTTTCTGAAATTTGGAATATAATCTAAAACTATTTCTAAATTTCAATTTAAATATCCATTTTTCCTGTTCTTTTAATAGCATATCTAACTGATGTAATTACTGATAGACAATATATCTATAGATAATATTCTATAAAAATTACATTATTTATATATATAAATAATGTAATTTTTTGTTTATCTTTTATAAGCATTTACACTGCTAAAGTAATTGACGAAAGAAATTTCTAACGCCATATACTGATTAACTTTTTTGCAGTATAATAAACTGAGCGCGGCTTGACAGCAAAGTTTTATTTATGTTTTATTTTATTTACTTTTATTTCTTTTTTTAAATAGCAAATGTTGAATAAAATATAATCCAGATAGATAATATTTTTTAAATTCTGTAGAGTATGTAAAAAAGTTAAGGAAACTAAATATGTAGCAAAATTTCAAGTAAATCTAGGCAGATATATTCGACATTTATTTTCCTTTAGAGAGCTCAAATTCTTAAATGCTCATTTAGCAGCTATATTAGGTATTTAATGAGGAACTGTAAGCGAGACCAATCTTAATGCTCTTTGATTTCGCAACGATATTTTTATCTACCTTGTTGCTTTGCACGCGCCTACTGAAATAGAATAACCGTAAGGACCTCAGAAACTCAAAAAGTGCTCAAGTTTCCTGAAAGTTACAGATAATGAAGCTTCTTAGAAAGACCAGAAAACATTTGTTTTTTTCTGCTTGTGCAACTTTCTTTCTGACAAATCGTTAAATTCTGTTTTTCCTTCAATTCAGCTAGATATAAATAACTTAGATTCTCCGCTTTAAAATAATATTTTGCTTGCTAAACCAATAAAGAAAATAGTAAAATTTTATTACATATATTTGATTCATTAAATGAAAGCAATTAAAATTCGAATTTAACTTGAAAACGCATTACAAGGGCAGATACTAATGGTTTTATCTTGCTTTCAAAACTCTTACTATGTATAAAGAGTTTTTTAATGACAAAAATTTATGCGATTTCGAGCTCAAGTGAAACGTCACAAACATTTCTTAGGTCATTCCGTAATCATCAGGATTTGTTAAATCACTGGAAGTTTCACATTTAGTATAAAAGACAACTCTTTATGCACGAATTAATAATATTTAAAAATGCATATAAGCATACTTTTAAAATGCATACAAATATCAAGAACCACTTTTAAATTTTATTCTTCTATTGGCTCTTTAATAGTATTAGGATCTGCTGTAATTAGGACAATTGTTGCTAAATATGCTTTTATTAATAATAGTAGTTAATTTTCAACGTAAATTTTAAGCTTTTTTTTTTTGTTATTCGAAACTGGAAGGCCAAAATGTAAGACACAAAGTTTTGTTGCTTTTAAAACGTACTTTTAAAGCAAAACAAATGCTGAGGATTTTATTATTACTATTCAACTGAAACATTAAATACGTTTGTGGGATGGGAAAATTTACACTAAATATCCGTTTTTATAACCGCTTTGTGGCTAATGAAACTGAAATTAAAAAATTATTTTTAAGTTTTGAATATTTCAAATCAGTTATTTGGGCTTCCTAATAACTCTCCTCTTTCGTTTCCTTTTTGATTTTAATGCGCAATTTAAAGTAAATTTACGAAGCATTATTATATATATGGGCAGTTATCAGTTTTGCTGATAGAATAGATGTTTTCTCTTAGCTCTCATTTCTAATAGAAACTAAAATACCACATGAACAGAATTTAAGACCTAAGCCATCAGAAAACTGGACAAAAATTTGTATATGTAATAAGTCTTCGGCTGTACAGATATTAGGTATTTTTTGAAAGTAGGAGAGATGAAAAACGAGTAATGCCCTCGCCGGGACTCGAACCACGGACCTCTCGAATACGTGCTGACAACTACACCACGAAGGCACCCTAAGAAGATGGGAGAAATACCTTATATACTCCTCCTTTTAAATGGGCGACTAGAGATTAGGGGACCCAATCGCTTAATCCTGGTGGTGGAGAATTATCATTCACCACCATTTTTTTTTTCAGCTCGGGCGACACTGTAAAGGCAATTGGTATTTTTTGAAAGCAAGACAGATGAAAAATGAGCAATGCCCTCGCCGGGACTCGAACCGTGGACCTCTCGAATATGCGCCGAGCGTGCTGACCACTACACCACGAAGGCACACTAAAAAAGTTGGAGAAATACCTTATACGGCTTGCGAATATTTAACAAGTCTTCATTCATGACAGCTACTTGCGTTTTTTCGTAAATTTGACCTGAAAAACGCCGGAATTTTTTTATGCAATCAGCAATTTGTTATTTACAATAATAGCAGATGCTAGTATATTAAAAAAAACTTCACGCATTGTGGTAAATTGAAAATTTAAAAGATATGCATAGTAACTAATATTTAAAATTGCCATTTTCGAATTAATGAATACTGGAAAATGAAGTAAAAGGAATTCAGAATTTTCAGATGAGCCATTGTAAAAATTCCCTTTCTCTAAAGGGAAATAAAGTAGGAGTCTGCAGTCACGTTTAAACCTTACAGTTTCAAGGAAACAACAGTCATTCGCCATCACGACGACGAACATAGGAAAAGTTCATGAACGGGATTTCAATTTCGCATCTTAATCACGAAATTTCAAGTACTTCCTTCTTTATTCTGAAATATCTTCTGTCTAATAAAAATTATGTCGAGAAAATACACAGCCATTTTATTCTAGCGTTAAAAAATCTCCATTGTGCGCTTTTTACTGTAACTTCAGTTTCGGTTTGTAAAGTGCAATAGAACTTCAACACGTAGTAGATATTAACATGCTAGGATGCGAATTGCATTTTTTTACATTATTTACTGAAACGTTTCACTATCTTAATATAAAATGTAATACTTAAAGTAATTTGAGCTGTTCGCGATTTTCAGCATAGTTTGAAAAATTCATTTCACCAACAGGATAATTTACCTAACATTATCAACAATGTTGATAACGACTGTTTTTAAAACTACAAATTCTAGTTCTGGATGTACATCACTCCTAAAATTCTCCATTTTGATGGACCAGTAGCACTATAAGGTTGATAGACGGTGCATCCCATAATTTTTAGGGTTAATATTCAAACCTTATTTTCAAATAAATTATTATAGCATGTAAAATGAGCTTTTCTTTGCATAATGGGAGAATTTCAAAGTCCTGCAAGTGATTCATGTAAAATGCTACAATAACAGAAGCAGCAACCTTCGAGGCAGGCATGCCGAAAATTTGTTACAAGCCAAGAGAATAATCAATCTTTATCAGAATTGCATTGAAAAAAGACTTGCAATCTTTATGAGAATCGCATAAATAATATGCACATAGGACATCCGTGCTTCCCTTGGACCCCAAATTGAGAAAGAGCGTCAAATTTTTCTGTTTGATCGATATTTGTCTGTAAAACTCCTTCCTGGTTTGCCTGAGACAACTCTCTAAATAGTTTCTGTTTCTCATCATACAGGACCCAGGATTTGCTTGTTTGTTGTTAATAAGCAAAGAATGTGTAAGCTACCATTTTAACTTTACTTCACAAACAAAGCAGCTGATCCACTTGGAGATGTTGCTTATCAGCCTGGATGAAAGGAGTTGTCTTTATAGCAAAGGACACCGATGTTATTTGATACAGGAAGCACGTTCTAAAGACGTCTTTCAGTCAACTATTCACACAAGCAGTGAAGAACATTATTTGGATTGTTTTGAAGTTGTTTAAATCAAATTCAGGATTTGATTATTTAAAAGAACTACCTGAAAATTTTGATTATCTGCTATCTGACTAGAATGATAATAATTGTTTACCCCTGTATTTGAACTATATAATAAACACTTTGAAGATCAATTGAATAAAAACTATGATAAAAGTGCATCACTAACACTTTTAAGAAATTCGACAGATTTTTCAGGAAACAAAAGTAAATCACTTATTTTACTTTTTTTCCGTTTTTATATTAATGGGAGATCTTTAGCGAACAAGAATTCCATGTATTTGAGTAATATATGGGAAAATATGCACTAAATTACTTACACAGACATCATGACAAAATGAAGATGATGCAATGGCATTTGTTGATAAGTCACAACCTTCGTGGCACTACGGAGAAAGAAAGTGTTATTAACAAAATGTAATTTTCAATAAATTATTCATAATTTTAGCTTAAAAATTCACATCATGCACACATAATGGTGCAGTTATCATTGGTTATTACTGGTTAGCAATCATATGATAGAAGTAGTTAGTTTTAAAAAGAGTTTAAATGTAAAAGTAGATTTAATGTTAACATAATGCTTAACCTGACTGAAATCTTTAGACTGACCAAATTTATCTATTTAGTTTACCTTCTCTCGCTATTTACCCATAATATATGTTGGCAAAATTCTACAGTATAAGATTTTTGGTGCAAGAAATTTGGAGGATTTTGATGATAAATCGGAACGCTTTAACAAATTAAATTAGCATCACTTAAAAGAAGCACACCTTCTCATAAGATTTTAAACAGCAAGAAATATAGACCCATGCTGTACAGAAGAGATTTTTAAACGTAATAAAAAAGGAAAGACAAAATCTGTCTTTAATAATTAGGGCTTAATATATCTAGCAAAAGTTAAGAAATTTTAAATTGAGGTGATGTATACTACTAAAGTTGCGCAGTATGCTGCGAATTTAATTGAATAATTAACAGATAACAATTAAATCACGAAAAAGACTAACTGTCGAATAGAAAATACTCAAAAACAAAATTGAAATTAAAACTTTAACTAAATTTAAAAAAAAAATTGAAAATTGATTTGAGGTTTTTTTTTTTTTTTTTTTTTATTTTTTTTTTGAAAGTTTGATCTGAGCATTTCCAATTGAAATGTCCCCCCCCCTTTATGATCTAATTCTGATTTAATTATTACGTCTTGTTTATATATATGCATATAATATATGTGCATGTGTGTGTTGTATATGTGTCGTAGGCTACTTCAAATGTTATTTAAATAAATTTTGAATGTATCTAGCAATTAATTGGAACGTTTCCTGAATTATTAAAAACAAATTAGTTTTCTCTTCCGTTTCCTTCAAAAATCTCTTCTAAACAGTGTGGATCTGTTTTATATGTGTGTGTGTGTGTGTGTGTGTGTGTGTAAGTGTGTGTGTGTGTGTGTGTGTGTGTGTGTGTGTGTGTGTGTGTGTGTGTGTGTGTGTAGTGTGTGTGTGTGTGTGTAAGTGTGTGTATGTACAACTATTTAAAAATATATTAAAGAGCATAATCAAAATACATTTTAACCATAAACCGTTCTAGAGCAGCTAACGATTAACACCATTATCGCGTCAAAACTGTCCTTCGATTTAACGAGGAGTAATTTTTTTAAAGTTATTTTAGAATAAAAATTGAATTAACATAAAATTATTTTTAAATTGCGATTATTTACAGAAGAAGGTTAGCAGCACTATAAAAAATGCTTTTTTTAAAAATGAAAAAGAACAAAAATTTCTTTTATGCATTACCTACTGAATGTGGCAAGAAAGAATCATTATTCTTGACATAACATCTGGGAGCACAATGTCGCTTCAACTTTTATGCATGCTCTGGAGCTTTTCACTCACTAAGCACATTAAAAATTTTAATTTCATATACTCTCTTAATAATTAAAAAGGCGGTTTATTCTGTCAGTTTTGTATCGTGTCTTAACTAAAGAAATAAATGTCATTAATTTTTGCTATTTATTTGAAGAAAAAGCAACTCGCAAAATTCAACCTAATAACGCCAAATTTAATTTAGAATCACAATCTAGTAAGCATTGCCATTTGACAAATATTTAACGCTTAGATTGGAGTGCATGCCTTGTATCCGTTAAAGAAAATAATCCCGGCCGTTTGGAAGTAATCCGTCAGTTTTCAATATTATCTCGAAACGTATGATTATACTTCCTTTGAGGCACGCTTCGTAAAATTATGAGATGGGAGGGGTTTTAAGCTGGTTGAGCAGAAGATTGAAGTCGGGTGTTTTTATCGAAATAGCCGTTGTTGTATGTCCATCAGCAAAGCTGAAACCTTGTTTATGCCGTTGCAGGTACAGAGTGAGTCTAATAAGGAAGTGACTCGTTAGTGGGAGAGGCTAAAGGGCAATTATCGTGTCGCTCCTCAGCAATGAGGTCCCTAGCCTTTTTTTCAGAGGCAGTCAACTGACTTCAGAAGCAATTATGCGAATGATGCACGCATTCGTTGCTTTGTCCGGGCGCTTGGTAGTTGAGCGGACCCCTCAAACGTGTGTTTTTACATAGCTAATGGACGTCTTGTACCTCTCTGTTATTGGAAACTGTATTAGCAATTTACACAGTTTATGACATCATTTGTCGGGGGAAGCAAAAAAAGTCCCTTAAGTTCTCAAAATATCCATGCCTGAAAGAATGTTCACACTTTATTTAAAATGGATGACAGATTTATTTAAGAAATTTATGATGATGTTCCGAAACTCAAATTAAATCCATTGGCATTCAATCCAGCTACACATATTAAAATCAAGAATCAGTTGTCATTTTTACCCCAAATTTTGTTTCTCGCCCGATTTTGCGTGTGTGAATATAAAAAAGGCTTCAATTTTTCTTCCTATAAACTCAAATATCTTCCTTATTTAAATTTCCGAGCTAATTTTTTTAGCAGATCTGTCAATATTCAAAAGCGCTTACTTTATATTTTCTACGTTTTTCAGAATACTTCACTAACATTGGTACATGATTAAATCTAACTACAAATATGAAATCAGGTACTGTTTAAAACTTCACCAACAAATTTATTAATTCTATCGCCGTTTTTAATGAATATAAAGGCATTTAGTTTACTAAATATAGCAAACAGAAATTCTTCCTTTAATATTAGTATACTTCTAATTTTAAAGAAGCATGCGTTGATTTAATTTATTTGGAATGAGACAAAGAAAATTTTAACACAGCTACTTAAAATATTGCATAAGACTTTGGGAAACGTTTTCTTAATTTAATTTCCATATATCATAAATATTTTCAGAAGCTGGACCTCCTAGAGAGAGTATTAAATTTAGGTTTATGCATAGGTTCAGAGAGCAGTTCATTGCTGATACCAGTGGTGGATGAAAAGGCGGACTATACGGGCAAGTGGCTTAACCTGCTGGCCTTGATGAGATGTCAGTTGTGTCAAAAACTATTTTAAACAAAATAAAAGCGACACTTTTAAAGAGTTATTTAAAATTCTGTAAGTTTTAAAAAGTTGGCATCGAAGGAAAACGTTAATAAGTTTAAATTTATGTAAAAATAGAAACAGTAATTCTTTAATGGTGGCAGCGCTTGAATAAGCAGCTGGCTATTCCGCGGTCGCATGAGGCAACAGACTTAATTCGGCACCAGATCTGTCAAAAAACGTAATTTAAGTAACATAAGCTGTTTTTATGGTGCTTATATAATATTTAAAGGGTATCTGAGAAATCTTTTGCCCGAGGGTATGAAATATCTTCGATCTACATTGGCTAGTGGAACACAAAGGCTGAAAGCTTTAAAGTAGGTCAGCTGTCTTACCAGCGGCGAAAAGAAAAAAAAAAACAAAAATATCTTAAAAAAGAAAAATTAAAAAATAACCCTATTTCATTAAAGAGGAAAAAAATGTAACAGGCCTTAAATATCATTAGTTTTAATGAATTAATTAGAAGTGCTTCCATTGTCTTCACAAAATTTAAAGCAATTTCTTTCCCACAGTTACATATTTTAGTAAAGCTAGCTTCAATATTTTATTTCCTTATCCCTCGATGATTTCCATCTTGAAACAAATTTCAGAAAATTATAATTGAGACAGACACTCTGAACAAACAGTATTTCTAAATGTCAAGAACAATAAAATCTGCACTGCAGTATTATATCCTTCTCCAAATGAAAAACAATTTAGCTAATTTGCATTCTTTGGTAAGCATTCTTCATACTGGTTTATGCAATATTTTTTGTAGCATTTTCTGCCATTCATTTAAAATAAAATCAGTGTAATGTCCGATATAATTTATTAATAAATAGTCATATTAATTAATACACTAGCAATAAAAAGGAATTTCTTCTAAAATCAAACTTCTGCACATTTTTTTATAAGTATGCAAGTCAGTTTCGGACATGGAGAAAATATGTGTGAAAATTTCAAATTCAAATATGTTTGTATGTTTTATTCATTTTTTCTTCTGTACGTTTTAACTTAACTGAATAGTTTTGGGTTTAATTCATTATGCAATATGAGAAGTAAACATACGTATTATTACATTAAGTTTAAAATATTTTTTTATTATACACAGTCCAGTCACATTAATGTGACCACCACGTACTTTCCATGTCAGAGTTAAATAACCAATCACAGAAGGCAGGTGGCAGCACAGTGCAGTTGAGCGTATATAAAGGGTGTGTGAGGGCTTCGGAAAACATTTCAATCGTTGGCGTAATGCAGAAACGAAGCGATTTATCTGACTTCCAAAAGGGCATGATCATTGGCTTTCGGGCCAAGGGTGGAAGCATTTCCGAAACGGCTGAGTTTGTGAACTGTTCGCGTGCCGCCGTGGTAAAAGTGTACCGTGCATGGCAAAATGGGACTGTCCAAAATCAGCGACGTGGCAAATGTGGTGCACCACGGGCCATAGATGACAGAGGCGAACGACGGTTGCGGAGATGCGTTCGGGCAGATAGACGGGCTACCGTTGAGCAACTGACCACCAAAATGAACCAAGGGGCTACCAAAAGTGTCTCCCAAAGTACTATTCAGCGAACATTGCTGCGTCTGGGCCTCCGAAGCAGACGCCTGGTTCGTGCACCTATGCTGACTGCTGTTCATCGACGGCGAAGGCTAGAATTTGCACGCCAGTACAGCAGCTGGACGTCCACTGAGTGGCGACAGGTTGCGTTTTCGGATGAATCGCGTTTTATGCTCCATCGGACAGATGGACGTTGGCGTATAAGGCGTGAAACCTCTGAAAGGAACCACCCTGCAACCATTGCCGGAACGGTCCAAGCTGGAGGCGGGAGCATTATGGTCTGGGGAATGTTTTCCTGGCATTCTCTAGGTTCACTGATCATTGTGGAAGGCACAATGGATCAATACAAGTACGCATCTGTCCTTGCGGACCATGTTCACCCCTACATGCGCATTGTTTTTCCTCAGGATGATGGCATCTTCCAGCAGGACAATGCGAGATGCCATACAGCTGCCAGTGTACGTGCGTGGTTCGAAGAGCACCAGGATGAGTTTACCGTCCTCCCCTGGCCAGCAAACTCACCTGACTTAAACCCAATCGAGCATCTGTGGGACCATCTCGATCGAGTTGTTCGCGCCATGGATCCTCAACCGCGTAATCTAGCGCAGCTGGCCACGGCATTAGAGTCGGCATGGCTCAACATCCCAGAGAACACCTTCAGGGACCTATGTGACTCTCTTCCTGCACGTCTCGCAGCAGTCCGCTCTGCGAAAGGTGGTTATTCTGGCTTTTGACAGATGGTCACATTAATGTGACTGGACTGTGTATTTTTGTGATATTCTTTCAAAATCTATTTTTTACTCAAATATCTAAGCTTAAGTAATTGTTTGTGAAGAATGAAATACCTATAGCTGTAGCTTCATAAGTATTTTTGAATTGATTTATTGTTTATTAATAGATATGATGAATTCTTGAATATTAGATTATGATTTTTAGCTCTAGTTTTACAATTAATATTAATTGTAAAGTTATTAATTGGGAAGCTTTTAATTGTTTGTGTTCCATTTACCTGTTTCGTTAACGATGACATATGTTGTTTCCAAACATGAAATTAAATAACTGTGGAATAATGCACTAAATGCAGGAAATATTAAAGACTTTATAATTACTAATGATTTCGGAAAGCTAAAAATTAAAATCAGAAGATAAATATACAGACTACATTAATGTATAATTTAAGTAGGTTCATCCAAAATTCTCTTTTGAAGTCTCGTTTTCCAAATAGAATTTAAATATTTTATACGAGTTAATGAAATATCACTGAAGTTTTCTAATAAAAGATATTGCCTTTTATTTCTGAGTTATTTTTATAAGACCAAAACTGAACAAAGTGTTGATTGTAGGGATATATGCATAGCCTTTAACTAGTTTGGTAAAATATTTGTGGGTAATAGGTATTTGCAAACATTTTTCATACAAAGTTTCAATCACTTATGCATAAAAAGGATTTTCATTTTAAGACAAATTATGTTCAATTTTATTATTGAAAATAATACAAATACCGACACGGACATGACACTTCTTAAATAAATAAAAAATTCTTTGCATTAGAGGTGTCTTATCTATGTCCTTATACTCAGTAATTATGTTTGAACATTGAAATATTTAATAAGCCAATATAAAAATGCAGGCCAATTAATGAATTGTTATATAAAAGAATTTAAGAAATATCCTCACGAACTCAAGATTTTACTCATCTCAAGTTTTCTTCTTTACTGAGTTTTAATAATTTTACTATGCTTCATCTAAAGAGCTAAACACGTTGTTATCAAGACCAATTATAAATCCTTTATGCTAGTGCTGCATATGAAGGGCAAACTTATTTGTCTTTTGTCTTCAACAAGTTCCCTGCCATGAGATCTTGCTTCAGTGGTAAACGCCTCTTTCTCGTTAAGAAGAAATGTACTGCGTTTCTTGAAAGATCTTTCAATGTGTTCTTCTCTTTGTATTTTTTTAACTCCCCACTCTCTCTTTTATATGGGGACGAATATTGCGATATGATTATAAAGTGAAATGCATTCTACATAAACGTTTTCATACCTTTTAATAAATCTGAGTCTTATAATACAGTATTTCTTTATGAAAAATGAAAAAAAAGCTAATAGATAAATATCAGTAGCTGTATTAATTATTAATGAGTATGATATTTTTTTAAATACGAATCCTTATTTAAATCTTGAAACATGTCAAAGGTGAAAATTTTGATCTGTTAATTAAAATATACAACAGTTTGCTTGTGGATATAGACAGCTTTCGCAGACGGTGAGCTATGTTACAAGCTTATTATAAAGCGCCTAAAGGTTCCTGGGAGAGATAACTTTCTGGTTCTTAAGGGATCAATGGCTAGTAACTCATGTAACAGATAGAAAATTCATGAAAGGTCATGTAAACCTAAAACTATGAGCCTAAAACAGGGGAAAATCGTTATGAATAGAGTTATTCACTGTGGGTAAAGCGTGTTTGTAGACATTTTCTGTTCGTAGGAATAAAGTTAAATAGAGTTCGCTCTCCCCTTCTGAATTAAAGTTTCTGATGATTGCGCTATCAATGAACATAAAGGAACTTGATCGGAATAATGATTGACTTACACTGCAGTGAGATACAAATGTTTTTTGGAAATAATCTGCAATATTATGCATAGCTATAACAATCAGTTCACCGTCCAGAGGATTCATTATCTGTTTCCAGAATACTGAGCAGACCATCCAAATAATAAGTGGCCTAGATTTGATTTATGCCACGAATAGTATTAGTTTGCAGCATATGAAGGAAATAAACTTCATATTTATCATCAGAATAATTCTATTGTTATCCTATTTGCACTGATGAAGCTGCAGAAAATAAAGCGATCAGTTTACGCAAATTATATAAAACTCTACAAAATGCGAAGCATTTAGAGTCTCTATAAAACGAGATCAAAAATAAAACGAGTAACTTTCATGGCAATTTTGGAATACGGTACAAAGATATGCCTAAACACAATTATGAAAACAAGTGGAATGTAAGTTTCTAAAAGATTCATTTGTTGTGTAAACACATATGTTTAAAAAAGTTGTAGAGTCATTAGGTTATTTTGAAGGAACAGATGTGAAAAATATGCAATACCCATGCAGGAATCGAAACTGAACCTCTCGAATACCCGCCGATTGTACTACCGTTACACCACAAACGCAGCTGGAAGGAGGGAAAAAATACCTTATACACTTCCCCTTTTTAAGGATGACTGGGAATTAAGGGACCCTGTCGTCAAATCCTCTGGGGACAAATTGTTTTCCACTACCTTTTAGTTCGGGAGATAATTGTGCAGGCATTAGGTTTTTTTGAAGAAGGAGACGTGAAAAATGTGCAGTGCCCTCGCGAGGACTCGAACACTGGACCTCTCTAGTACGCTTCGAATATGCTTCCAATTACACCACGACGGCATGCGGAAAGGAGAGGAAAATACCTTATAAAGTATTTGTTTTGAATTAACGTTTGCACAAGCGCTAAAGTTTTAAAAAAAAATCTAAAATTATTCAATCTTTATCCGACTGCAAAAATCGACTATTCTCAGGTTATGTTTCTCAGGCAGTGAATTAAGTCTTGAATAATTTTGAAATCTTTAAAGGCCAGTTTTGCTGATTACGTAACCAACTTTTCTCAAAAAAATATCTTAAGAAGGCTTAGAAGCTGCTTTTCAACTGGAAAGCTTTCTGCGCGGCGTAAGTGATGAAATTTTAGTTTTCTATGTTTATTCACTAAAAAACATCACGTGGTCAAAGTTAACCTCATCTATACATTAAAACGTACCACGTTATTTGAATCTGAGCCATGAGTTTGCGACTAAATCTGCAACAAGCATTTACTCAAAAGAGTAATTTTTCCGAGAGAAACAGTTTGTGTGTGTGTATAAAATTAAGCTATTTATATTAAGTTGTAGTAGCCATAAAAGTAGCAAAACGCAGTAAATACATACCTTTATATATAAAAAGCTTTAAATGTTCACCTTTGTATATGCATAACGAAAATAGAATAGAAACTAAAACAAATTATTTCACCTTCAAAGTGTTCATAAATGTTTCTTTGAATTTTGATGTGTTCGAAGCAGAAACCTTTCTGTGAACTTATAATAAATTTCATTCATAATATTCTTAAAATGTAATAGAAATTACTATCAATAATGCAAAGAGAAGCTCTTCCTTCCTTTTGTACTCTATAGGTTTCATTAAATTTCTAAACATATAATAATAATAATAATAATAATAATAATAATAATAAT
>KK122150.1:222172-233888 GCA_000611955.2 Stegodyphus mimosarum
GTTTGCAATTTTTCCGTTAAATTCTCTGCATATAGCTTTACTTTAGGAATGAAATTACGAAATCTGAATAATGAATCACTGATTTAAAATTCTGCGTTAATTTTTAATGAATGTAAACCTGTCACAAAGTTTACCTCAAAAGCTTCTGAGCTCAGCAAAATTATTAATAATTATGAGGAGAGAGAGAGAGAAAGGTAAATTTTAAAAAATACTCTGATCTCTAAAGCGTTCGCAAAATTTTTCTGCGAATTTTGAGGTGTTGAAAGAAGCACTTAATATGCACTTAATATGCGCTTAATAATAAGCTTCATTTATTGTATCCATAAAATGTAACAGAGCTTACTAATAAAAAGTTAGTAAAGTTTCTTACCTTTTGTACCTTACAGGTTTCATTGCACGCGACATCAAAATCCTCTTCATCCAAAATCTGAAAAAAATGCAAAAAAAGCCTGTCATTTGCTGTCATAAAAATATCCAAAACCTGAATGTCTTTTCCAGGAAATGCAGATGAATAATAACTTAGGAAGGAACAGGACTAGACTGTATACAATGGAAAGGCATTAAGTGTCATTCGTTTACATATGGAAAATCTTTCATAATAATTTCCATTGAAATTTGTTTGCAAGTATGTGAAAGAAGATGGAATTTTTACTTTGCTTTACTACGTACAACAAGAGGAAACTGTGTAAATTATAAAAATGATTGAAACGGCATGAAGAGGCAATATTAGTAAAAACAGACATAACGTCTGTAGCTTTCCAGATAATAGAATGATATTGGCACAAAATTCTTGCATTTTCATATTTTTATCCCTGTTTATGTCTTTAGTTCAACTTTTAGCTCCTACGGTGCACGTTAAAGGAGACGAAATTCTAAAATATTTGATTATACAAAGGCGATCTAAAATGTCTAAAGGATTTCAGTTGGATTTAATCCGCGGATTTGTTACATACTCTTACTTACTCGCATAAATACTCACAGACAGCTCTGCTCGATGAGATTGTACACCATGTTCCATCTAAAGAATTTGTTGTCAGTGACTTCTGTAAAACTTTTTATAATAAATCCGAGATTTCAGCTTTAAACCTCTGAACATGTAAGGAACCACCCTGAACGATTTGCGAGTCTGTGCGGACATTTGATATTATTGCCTCCATAGTTAAATTACATGTTTTTCTGGAATGTTTCTTGTAATGCTGCTTGCTTTGTGCATTTTATAATAAATCCAAGATCTCATCTTTAAATCTCTGATCCTTTAAGGATCCACCCTGAAGGATTTGCAAGTCTGTGCGGGCATTTAACATTATTCCCTCCACAGTTAAATACATGTCTTTCTGGGATGTTTCTTGTAATGCTGCTTGTTTTAGCATTTTCTAGATCAATGGTCTTCAGAGTGGGGTACGTGTACGCTAGATATACTTGAGATAAACCAAAGAAGTTACTACCTCACGAGCATTTGCGAGTATATGATCGTGTATATTATATTATGTTACATCGGGCGCAACTTACAGTTATTTTCGTCTCAGGAGTACGTGATCAAAAAGGTTTGGAGATCACTGTTCTAAATCAATATATCTGGATTTTTGTTCTTGAAGCAAAATCTAAACTCACCCGTGAAGAAAACTCAAGTTTTTTTTTCTTGTAAGAATCTAGTTATAATCCTCATTGCACCAGTGAAAAATATAACATAGCAATGGTGTACAATGCTGTACGTGAAGCACATTTGAGAGCAAGCTGCTATTATCCTGTTCAGTCATCCTATTTCTATTCGCTGATAATTTGAGAAATTAATGCTTTGACTTAATTGTTGGCCTAGTCTTCTGTGTCCGTCTGAATTGTCTGTACAGAATATTATTTCTGACTTGTTTCTAGTTTTCCAATCGTTCTCACTTTCTCCCCGATGCTTAAAAGACTTCTTATTTCAACAACAACCATTTCCTTCCATTAACTGAAGATATATTTGTAACAAAAATTATCAGTGCTTTAACATCAATTTTTTGCTGCGCAGTCAATTCCTTATTTGCATATTCTTATGTATAAAGGAACTCTAAAACTCTGACTAGATAAAGTACTTCAAACTTAAGTAGGTATTTTTATTTTTTCTGTTACTCTTTAATTATTTACTTCAGTTAACGAAAAATTAAAAGATTAAATTTGAATTGGAAATCCTTTAAAAGTATATTTCCTCCGTTTAAATTAGTTAGTTATCGCGCGATTCTTTATGGGTAGTCTCAGGAACGAAGTTCTTTCCTGGATAACAAACTAAGGTGTTTAGATGATGGTTACATGATATGTAAAATAAACTGTTAACAAAAGTATTTCTCGGAGAATAAACATCTCGTTGTTCAAAAGCTTTCTGTACTCAGCAACTGGGAAAATTTCGGTTCGAAACGGAGCAAATTAAAGATGATGCATTGTTACCAAATGATAAAGATGTTGCTTAGAAATCTAATCACTTTACTTTTCGACTGACAAGTTGCAGTTGGCTGACTATAAAACATGTGATTACCTGTTGATTCGTAAGTTTCACAAATCACTCCAAATCTATGAGAGTAATGGAAAGCCATCTTCCTGGAAAGTTTCCGAAGATAAACTGTCTTATAGCGGCTTTACACATAAGGAAAACCACTAAAAACCAATATTTATGTTAGATTATTGATCGAGGGCTATTTGCCTAAGGAGCTGTAACGAGGGTTGCCTACTTAAGGGGAAAGCTCCTTTGTGGAGGACCTTTAGAGAATTTGGTTAATATGCATGTTACACTTGGAGAAAACCATGAAAATCCCATGCAGCCAGTTCGCCGAGATTTGATCCCAGGTCAAACTACCAGTGTTCAGCGACTTTACCACTCGCTTGCGCTTACGCCGTCGGCAATGCATACAAACAAAACAAAAATATGCGGACGTTAACCTCTCATTAGTGACACGTTACTGAAAAACGCAATTTTACTTGAAATCATTATCACAGAAATCAGAAAAATGTATTTGGGGTAACTTGATGCAGTGTTAGTTTCTTAATGTTATAAAGCTATATACACATCCATACATTCGTTCATATATGTGTACACATTTTAAACTCATCCATCCTAGATGACGCTTCATACTGTAAGCTACCCTTGCTTAGACCAAGGATGGCCAACCCGTGGCACGACGGAGTTTTAACAGTGGCACGCGAAAAGTTATTGAAAAATTAAAAAATCTGAAAAATGATGATATCGGCGGTATCAATTCCGTCGATAGATACACACGTAAACACATGGGAAAAAATATAATAATTCAATTTCTCTGCAAGACGTTAACTGTTACCCAACTGAAATCCAAATCGAAATTATTGACTTACAGCAGCCTACTACTCTGAGAAGCAAATATAAGGAACTTTTTTTGTAAGTCATCGAAATTATACTGAATTTTGGAAATTTATACCAACAAGAATTTTCCAAATTTAGACGATTTGGCTATCAGATATTGTTGTAGGTTTGAATCAACATATGTTTGCGAACAAATGTTTTTTATTATGAACATAATAAAATCAAAATATCGTTTAAGATTAACTGATATGCTCCTAAAACACCTAATTTTGTTGGCATCTTCAAGAACTAATCCCAATATAGATAACTTGATTTTAAAAAACTTCATATTCAAAATTCACATTAATTAAGTACTGACTGTTTAATAGTTATTTAGAATTAAATGTTTCAAATTGTTCGTTTTTTATGCATAACCTAACTGACCTGAACCTTTAAAAATGTTTATTAACAATAAAACTCTAGTTTGTTCATTTGTTTTATTTATCATATTATTTTTTAAATGTCCGTTACTCAGACTTACGTAAAAACATGTGGTATTTGCGTAAAAATCCCATAATCAGCCTAAAAAGGATACTTTTTTCGCTTTTTTATATTGTTTAGTATGATAGAAAAGTTGGAAATCGCACGCATAATATTTTTTTTTTTCAGATAGTAGCACTTTTCCCAAAAAGGTTGGCAATACTAATTCTTCCCGTGGAACATATATTTACTTGACTGTCTTAAATACAGAGCATATGCGAAGACAGAAACTGCATTGCATTGACAGCTAGATTTTAAAAAGTCCTTAAACAATTTCTGCATAACAAAGAATTTCTACAAAGAAAAAAAGAAAACAAAGAAAATTTTAACCCTTTTAATTTCGTACACATTTGAGGGTGTTTTTTTTTATTATTATTAGAAAAGTAAACTCTTCATGTTTCTCATTTCTAAACGCCAAGTAATTTCTTTCTGCACGTCAGCTAAATCGCAAAAAATATCACTATCCCGGAAATATTTTCCAATGATTTCTGCAAATTCTTACGGAGATTTATTTTTCCGGGATGTTTTAGCGATTTATGGTCGCCAACGCATGTGTTGGTTTCTCCACAATTCCTGAATAAAGTTGGGTCTTCATTAGAGGTTAAGAAGACCATTCCAAAATGCTTTGTCGTTTGAAGTATTTCACTGTCTTAATTGCCTATCATCGCGATCTATATGCTTCAATTTAATTTATTTAATGTGAGATTATAAATTTGCTTGATAATCTGCACAGCATAGTTTTCTAGAAGTTCAAAATTTAAACATGTTAATAGAAAGGGTAAATAAACTTTTGAAAACACTTTTAGCCAGGGAATGTTTTCTACGAATAATTTTCTTAATTTTTATAAAACGTTTTTCAGTCTCTATTCATCCCTTTAATACTAGCGCACATTTAAAAACACTACATCAAAGCATAAATTCTGAACATGTGCTTACATCAATGAGCTTTAAACCGTACGGTGAAAATATGTATGCAACTTGTATGGTTATGTCCTAGGGACCCAAAAATAAAATTATAATTTTGCGTGTCTCCAATATATAATAAGTTATTCATTTAAATTATTAATAATTTCAGTTTAAGATAAAATTCGCTAGATAGCTTCTCTGAAAATGATTCAATGCGGAGATGCATATAATAACCCCCAACTAAATAAACTAAGCCATAGTGTAACATGATACTCGGTCTCTGAGACTCGTAAAATCAAACTTAAAGGCTAACACTGATTTTATGTGATTAGATGCCAAAAAAGGATACATTATATAAAGAAGGGAAGAAGGAAAAGTAAGTGCTCTCAGTAAAATTTATGAAACAAGTGAAGATGAAGAATTCTTCGATAAATTGAAATCATTAACATTACAAAGCTACATAACAGTCTGCGTTATAAAATGGAAGAAATATAAAACGGAAAATAAGCGCATAAGGTTTAGATTTATTAGATTATGGCAAGGCACGCTAGGGCGAACTGCTTGAAAAGTAGGATAAATAGTTTTATAAAATTCGTTTTGGCATTGCGGTGCGAGTGCCTTGCAACTATAAAATCTAACTTTTTATACTGTTTTTGTAAATCAAAATTTCGGTTAATAAAATATTCATTGTTCTTTGTTAAATAAAAAAGTTGTCATATATTTATGCGAAAAACTAGTGAAGCTACTTCAGAATTTATTCACTTTAAATGATTTTTCAGTGCTTATAACTGATCAAAATTCTACACTTTTTACCCAAATTTAAGAACGAAAAACTGTAAAAGAAATGCTGTCCATTTAGTTGGTTGATTCTGTTCTGGATAGAAGGAACAGCACTTGTAATTAAACTCACAGCTGATCACACGAAAATATTAAATTCATATGGCATTTTCTCTCACGGTGTAAAATGTTTTGCCCAAAACACTAAGCGGAAAATTCTTTTGAAAATCCTCTCAGTGAATTGCTATCCTTATTTATTAATTCATCCTTGAATATTTTTTTTCAAAAAACTCGTTTAGCTTTTGATAAAGAAAAGAATAAAAAAAGAATATTTAACTCCCAGAAGAAGCTGCGGAACAACTTAATTGAAAGAAACATTAGCAGCGCCGGAATGAATAAATGTAGTTAAGTCGGGATTTTGAGCAAGTAATGAAGCAGTGCTCAAGTGACGAAGGTCCCACAAAATTTTTTAATTCTATATTTCTACTGAAGACGGAGCTGCTGACACAGACAAATGTTTTTTTGAAGTTTTATTTATAAAAATAATAATCCCAGATTTGAAAATTAAAATTGAGAAAAACTAGCAATAATGTGCAAAGCTTATGAAAGGATATCGGAAACCTACATTAAGAGAGTTTGTTTTTGGTATGAGGTATGTAAAGTGATCAAAATAAACAAGAGAGAGCATCGAACCATAAAAATTTGGAAAGATTTTTAAATTTTGGTCGGAAGTGAGAATTGGGAAAAAGTAGCAAAACAATGTCCTCGTCCAAGGTCTTATTTACTCAAGGGCAAATGAGGTATGTGCTCCGCAAGCCTCCACTTTCAAAGAGGTTTCAGAATCCCTCTACAATATTTTAACGTATAGAATTTTATTTTTTTTTTAATTCTAGATTTGAAAAATATAAAATTAGAATTAGAAACAAAACATTTGATGCCTTTTTTCAGAAAATCAGACACTAGACCATTGCAGTATATCCTCATGGGTGACTGATATTATATACCTGAGCTTCGATTTGCAAACTGTCCCCATAATCATTCTGATCAACGTACATTTGAAGCTCATGATCTCATGTAAGTATGAAAGATTTTTAATTATCGTAAGTGAAGTCATATAATTGTTCTTTAAGCTGGTGAACAATTTAATTTTGTTGCTCTGTCTTATATCTACAATTTGGTTAAGTAAAATTTATAATAAGATCGGTAAGAATTATCCAGGTTCTTATATGTATCTCAATTTCTTTAAGACAAAATCATGATCATTTATTTAAGATAAAATCATGAAAATGTATAAACTTACATTTTAGACATTAAAGAACAAACTTCAATCTTGGAAAGAAAATATATTGAAAGATGAAATGTATCTTTTGCTTATATAATTTTAAATGGGTTGGGTTATTTGGGTATGGCAAAACATAACAGAGCTATCTGCCTAAGGGAAGAGATGTCTTCACTGAGAATACTCTAATCATAAATAGATCGTATTCAATTTAACCAGTTCTACAGAAAGTTACCGACCAATCGCCCTTACCTGTACCACATGCAAGCTGATCGAAAGTATTATTCTGAGGAGACTAACTCATCACTTATTAACCAATAAATTGCTCTCGCCCGAGCAATTTGCTTGCACTATTGATGAAATCTTGTACTTGACACAGCGTGTCAGAGATGCTCAAAATCACAGGCCTACTAGACGCATTGTGGCGGCATTCTTGGACCTGTTAAAAGCGTTTGATTCACAAGGATAGATGCGACTTCACAAGGCATCTATCCTTGTGAAGTCGAGCTTTTTGCTGATGATTTGTAATGTGGAGCAGTGGTTCCGACACAAATAAACTGAAACTTCATATGAATAAAAGTCTAGTAGCAGTTCAAGCGTTTGCAGACACCCACATACTTAATTTTAATGCTTTCAAATCCTCCAGCTGTTTCTCCACTACAAACAGACATCTTTATAATTACTTCCTGACATTTCTCTGAAAGGAGTGTGCTTAGACTGCAATAAACACCCTACCTATCTCGGATTCACTTTGGATACCGAAGTGAACTGCAGTAAGCATATCGAGAAATTGGCCGATAAAGGAAGAAAAAGACTTCGGATCATGAAGTATATATCAGGTAGAGACTGAGGTTCTGACGCCACTACCCTTAGAATAACCTACATCACCCTAGTCCGCCCTGTCCTTGAATACGGTTACCAAATCTATCAATTGGCTTCAACTACTAACTTGAGGAAACTGGAGAGAGTACAGCTCAGGGCGGCGAGAATCAGCACTGGCCTTAGAAATAGTTGCCCAAACGACGTTGTTCGCTATGAGGCGGACATCCAGCCTTTGGGAATGCATTTTAAGGTGAATTTCTACAAGTATTTTAACAAGGTGAAGAGTTTTGGTCCTTATAATCGGACCTCAGCCTTTAATTTAAATTGGACAAACAATAAACGCCTAAAGCAAGACAGCCCACTTAGTTATGTGTGAAATTCGGATTTTATCAATCTAAACGTTAAAACATCTATATCGTTCAGCCGTTTTGCTCCAGATACTTCTTTTAATCATGTTAACATCCGTGAGGAATTGTCGACTAATATTGTCAAGGGCAACCATCACCCGGAACTCCTCAGGTAAATGGCCCTTGAAATCATTAATTATATTCGAGCCCAAGCCCTTGTGATATATACAGATGGAAGTAGATCAGATAAGGGTAGAGCAGGGAGTGGCATTTATTGTAACACTCCTGAAGGAGATATCAGATGCAGCTTCAGAAACTGATCATTGCCCCGCCTTCAGATCGGAACATATCGCCATCAGCAAAGCACTTGATTATGCTCTCTGTTCAAGTAGTGACATTATATGGATTCTGACAGACAGCAGAAGCTCCATTCAGTACCTTAAAAACTGGCCTAAGATCATAGATAAGACCGGTCAGGATATTGTACGAGGGTAAGTTGAAAAATAAGTTTCCCCTGTCGACTGTGGTCAGAGTTGTGTATGAAAGTCAAAAAATAGAATGAGACATTAAAGATATGACATACCTTTATTTTTCCACATAGGTACCAAGTACATTGAGACGTTTGTCATATCGCTTGATAAGCTTCAAAAAGCCCTCCAGGAAAAAATCAGGGCTTTGCAAATGGAAGAAGCGTTGAACGGCTTTGGGCGAAAGGCGACACAGCAGGAAAACGCGCAAGTCACCGATACACCATTGGGTAGAGGTCGCTACAAATCAAGCAGATGGCGCTGTTGCAGTGCCTACGCAAAGCGGAGACCAGCCTTTCATTTGAGTCCCGGTAGGTATGGGGAGAAGGTCCGTTTTGAATTCGTGGTCAAAGGAGGAAGTGAGAGCGGTTATCCGCTATGAATGGGCACGTGGAGTATCAGGAACAGAAATTCATAACCGCCTCGTGGAAGTCTATAGGCCAGGTGTGATGTCGAAGCAAATGGTGCGGAGATGGTGTCGCACATTCAGTGATGGACGTCATCAAGTGGAGGACATACCGAGAGCTGGACGGACGCGCACGGCCACTACGGATGCAAAGGAAGGTGGATGACATGATTAGAGCGAACCGGCGTATCACCATCGATGAAGTAGCGGAAGAACTTGGAATCTCACATGAGCGAGCTCAAAATATCATCCACGACATTCTTCGATACAGAAAAGTGTCAGAACGATGGATGCCCCGACAATTGACCTCGACACACAAGGAACAACGCATGGGGGGTCAGCCTGGAACATCTCGTGCGTTACCATGAAGATGGCAATGACTTTCTGTTTCGGATTGTGACGGTGGATGAAACGTGGGTCCACCATTTCACGCCAGAATCGAAGGCCGCATCTACGGAGTGGAAATATCCGTCATCACCTGTCCGAAAGAAGTTCAAGACAACTCCCTCTGCAGGTAAAGTGCTCCTCAGTTTTCTGGGACGCCCAAGGAGGTTTGTTGCTGGACTTTTTGGAGGTTGGAACCATCAATGCTACGCGCTACTGTGACACCCTGTCGAAATTGAAAGAGGCGATTCGGAAAAAGCGGCCTGGCCTTCTCACATCTGGCGTTCTGCTGTTGGATGACAATGCCAGACCACATTCGGCGACGGCAACGCAAAACCATATTGCAACTCTTGGTTGGGAGCGCCTACACCATCCGCCATACAGTCCTGATCTCGCACCAAGCGACTTCCATCTGTTTCCGGCTTTGAAGAAAAATCTCGGGGGAAGGCGCTTTGGAAGCAATACTGAAGTGAAACAAGCCGTTCAACGCTTCTTCCATATGCAAAGCCCTGATTTTTTCCTGGAGGGCTTTTTGAAGCTTATCAAGCGATATGACAAATGTCTCAATGTACTTGGTACCTATGTGGAAAAATAAAGGTATGTCATATCTTTAATGTCTCATTCTATTTTTTGACTTTCATACACAACTCTGACCACAGTCGACAGGGGAAACTTATTTTTCAACTTACCCTCGTATCTAAACTTTTCGAGCTTGGACAGCGTAAATCAATATATCTCCAGTGGATACCGTCCCATGTCGGGGTGTATAGTAACGAAACAGCTGATGATCTGGGAAGAAAAGGTTGTGATCCCCTGCACCCAATTCCACTGATTTATGCCCAACTGAAATTCATTTCTATTACAAACATAAAACTAACATGGCATGGAAAATTTCTCCTGTTCACCAATGGTATTTCGCTGAACGACCAGGCCTGTCACTTCTGACTAAAAGATCTAGACCTACCCAAACGGCCATGGCAAGATTCAGAAGTGGGCATCTTCGATGCACGAAATTCAAAGAGGGAGAAAAGACCTTTCCCTCGTAAGCCTGTTCCCTCCCTATCTCTCCCGCTCACTTACTGGATTGTATAGGAGTTTCCATGAGACAGTTGTTGGCTGAGCAGGACGACGTCAGCGCTTTGCTTGTGCGGCAAGGTCTCTTGGACTTGATGTAAGCTTTCCTGCCCCAAGGGGATTTGAAACAACACAACAACTGATCGTATTGATGCTACACATCGGGAAACCACGAAAAATCCCATGCAGCAAGTTTGCTCGCTTGTGTTCGACCCCTGGCCAAACTACCACTATTCAGCTGTCTTAACCACACGGTGTGGTGGGGACTTAAATAACTTTAAATGAAATAAATAGTAAAGTATTAAGTTGTTTCTCAAAATCTTTTACATAATACGCATAATAAAATCTAGAACATTGAAAAGATTTAAAGTAGAGAGAGATTTTGCCCGGGGATTCCCCTCCGTGAGAGATTTTGCCCGGGGTCTTCAGCTTTTAAATCAATCCCTTTCCTTCTCGAGAATCGATCTAAGCATCTTCCAATGGCTAATTGGCTACACTATCCACTATATTTCATGAGCACTTACTTGGGAATTGCTGTTACAAGATGATAGAGTGTAAGGTTTATCCTAAGTTTTTAACAGTTATCTTTAGTTAAAGCTACTTTCCTATCCTTTCTATTTTCAGCTTACAATTTCCTACTAGAATGTGTTTTTAGAATCGCGTTTAATGCAAATGAGTAAGAGTGGTATTTAAGTCGAAGTTCTACTGACTTCGTTAAAGAGCCAGAGTTTCTGATTAGCGCGCGTTCGCCTTTTGGCTACGTCTCTCTAAGCTATTACTACGCTCGGCCGTATTCCAGACCCTTGATAGCTTCGCCAGCTTATTTGATATTTAGGGGCCAACTACTTAGAATCTTGATAGCTTTGGCTATATCATTGAAGCTAAGCACTGGTTAAGTTTGATTTCTCATTACTTTGAGTTCAAGCCCAGGTGGAGGCTTTTATTTTGAATAATAAAGGGTAATTAACCCTTCTTGAGTTTTAAGTCTCTATTCCCGAACTCAAGCGATTATTCGCCTACCTGTTCACGAGGTTGCTAAACGTCAGAGTATTTATTAATAGCGTATTTTCAACGTTTGTAAACATGTGTGAAAATTTTTTCGACCTACGAGTTGAAACAAGATTATAAGTTACAGAATTTTACATACTAACAAATCACAAAAGAATATGATTGCATGGTATTCAAGGGGAAAAATGAAACTTAAACTAGTTTGATTTATTTATTAAGCGACCTCTTAAGGCAAGTTTAAAATGACATCAAATACGCAAAATTTTGAAATTAAATACCTCGGTCATTTTTTGTTTTAAGGGTAATTTTTTTTTCTTTTATTAGTTTTTATTTCTTATAAAGAATATAAAATTTTTATAA
>KK122150.1:233907-314934 GCA_000611955.2 Stegodyphus mimosarum
TTTTTTCATTTTATGAAACTCATTTCTTTTTAATTTAAAAATGCTAAAACATGAACGCTTAACGCTCTTTAAAATACTTTTGCTAGAAATATATTTCTAGTACCAAGGCTTGCAAAAATGAAGACTGTCAAGGACTTTTGTGAACTATGTTTTACAATCATCCATTTGTTTATCAGGATTAGCAGCACCAGCTGAAAGAATTTTCTTTCATGAAAAGGATGATGTTCTGATCTAAATAGCGAATTTAATTGAAAATAATAATAATTAACGAAAAAATACTTCAGAGTAGAATATTTAGCTTTATAATTAACAAAGAAGCGCGAATGTTTATCGGAAATAAAACAAATACATTGATTTAAATGCTATACACAAAATATTACTGTTAAATAAATGTAGAAATTGCGTAATTCAAAATCGGATTTGCGTCGATAATGTGGCCAGAGAGCTTGAAAGAGAGGTTGCAGGATGTGATGAAGAATAGCGAAATATGGAAGTTAAAAGAAATCATTGGTTGGCGAATATCGTGGGAAGATGCCGTAAACGGATATGTTATCGAGCTGCATCAGGGCCTAGATGTCTGATTGTTGTGTCTTGAAGAGCATTTCTACGACAGCCAGGGTCTTCGGAATGCGGAATTTTAAGGTTGTAAAATCGAAGAAGTGATTACAGTATTGCATCGTGCAGAAAATTTTATTATGTCTAAATACAACTGGAAATTAATTTTGCCTATCTGAACAATACTATATACTAAATACAAGATTTTCCTGCAGACTTTCTTATTTAGGACTGACTATTTATGCTTTCGACAGTAAATCCTGAACAATATCGGGAAATAACGTTCTATAACAAAAAGACCGTTTAGGTTATCTTCATTTTTATTATTAAAAACGTACGGATCTTCCTTCCAATACTTTTTTGACGCTCTGGACGTAGCTTATGTTTTTTTTAAAGCTGCTGGAAATTATCATTCATATTTTAGCCTCAGATTTCCTCTACTTTTCATATTTCAAAAATTAGCACTCGTTGCCTGGGAGCGGGAAACAAAACTTTAGAGTATATTAAACAACATTTTTAAAGCATATGGTCGATGTAAAGGCTGGGCAAGGTTTTAAAAGAAAGGGAAAATTAGACACCTCACAAGTATGCAAGCCATCTCGCACATTCGTCGGTAAATTGGCTTGTATACTTGCGGGCTGTTTGCGTGTGTGCTTTCTTCACTAATATTTATATCAATTAGCACGACTTACTCTGAAATTCTTTTGAGCTGCTCTGCTTATTTCCAGTGCTACGCTTAATATTGTAGAGTCGAGCAGAGTTAAGTTTATCGAAGCTGGAATCATGGAAAATGTGCAGTGACTTCACCAGGATTCGATTTCCGGATATTAATATTGCTAGTTGGATGTTCTTTTCAATTACACCATGAAGGTACATGGCAAGAAGGAAAGAAACACACTCTCCGCCATTTAAATGGCAACTGGAGGGCAGGGACGAAATCGCCAGATCCTGGTGGTGACGAATTATCATATCCTACTTTTTTTTTTAGTTCGGACTCCACTCTAGAGTCAGTTAGGTTCACTGAAGCAGAAAACACGAAAAATGTGCAATGTCTTCACTAGGATTGGAACTTCGTGCCTTCCGTTTTCTAACCGGACGTGCTTTCTGGTTACACGACTTGCATGTGGCAAGCGGTAAATTGGTAGAAAATATCTTACAATGTAAGTGCAATACTAGTCATAAATTTCTAGCCAGTTAATTTAAATTTTTACTTTCTCTTCTGATTTCATATGCAGAAGAATTCACTTCGAAAGAAGATATAAAGTAGGTAGCATGATAAAAATTAAGGAAGGTTATAAATAGTTACAACTGATGGTAACCGATAATTAAATAAACTAATTTGTATTGAAGTGAATATATTGCTGTGAGTTATATCATAGTTCCTCTAATTTTATACTTCACTTTGTAAATATTCAGTAATTTGCCGTCCTAATATATATTCACGTATAACAGGCGGTAAAGCAAAATTACTTAGCGCAGTAGTTTAAGTTAGGAATCTATAAAATCGAGTTATAATTTGTGATGAGTATTTAATAACAGCTTGCGTTAAGAGTCAAGTCTAACAATGTTCTCCTCGTTCAGATTTCGGTAAACGTGATCATAGTTCTATTAAATATTTAGTACGATATCATGACCTTCAGCGTCTTTCGTTACTATTACTTTAAATATTGCCAATCGAGGCATATAATTTTAAGTTCTACATTACAGTGTGGTTTCATTAAAAAATAATCATATTATTATTTTTAAATACATATATTTGATACAGATTTAAGGCTATATCTTTGATACAGCAGTTTAGCGTTAATCGAATTTTCAATAACCGCTATATTATCTCGACATACAATCATATCTCATAGCCTAATTGCTTATTTGTCCGCAGAGTTAATTTTACACCTAGTGACTTACAGCCAGTCACTAGCTGTAAATACTTAGGTTTCTTCCGAAACAATTACATATTTCCATTTGGTTTATAAAGACTGCATAGCACTGAAAAGTCTTTTTTTTTGAAGGAGGAAACTGAAAACATCCGCAATGCCTTTGCCAAGATTCGAACACTAGACCTCCCAGCTGCCAGTCAGACTTACTATCCAGTTACACCAGAAAGGCTTGCGGAAAGGAGGGATAAAATACCTTATATACTCTTTTAAAGGGCGACTGGGAATAAGGGAAACCAATCACCAAGTCCTGGTGGTGATGAATTATCAACTTTTAGCTCGGGCGCCACTTGCAGTGTCTTTTAGAATTTTTCGATGTTCGAAAACTGAAGAAATCCGCAATGCCCTCGCCAGGACTCGAAACCGGACCTTCTGATTGTCAACCGGACATGCTACCCAGTTATGCCACAAAAGCGAAGAAAGAATGGGGAAGATACCTTATAGCATTTTAAATGAAATTTCTAGAGCTTCATTTGATGAAACTAACTACATTAAATTTACGGAATTTTTATAGCACAGATAAGAAAATCCTAAAAGCTGTATCTAAAATTTATTATATTCTGGTTACGCGGTGAAAGCTTTCTCTAGAAAGAGATATAAAATGAGAGGAAAAATTTCGCTGGTCTGGTTTGCTGTTTCAGGATATACCGTATTTTCTTCCTATTTTTTTTACTAATTTGAGCGTATGAAAATCGAAAGGGGAAAAATTATGCACATTATGTCATTTCTAAAGGATGTGCTTACAGTAAGAACATAACAAATGAAAAGTATTTTTAAATTTATTACAGAGAAAAGTATTTGCAAGAGCATAACAAAGGGAAAATATTAATGCATTAACTATCGGTAACTATCACAAGAAGTTACAGAATCCAATATTTAAAAGAAACCTACGTTCCAATAACAACACACAGTAATTTTACCATTAAAGTAACTAATAAAATATTTTCGTTTCGACTTCCATATATCCTGAATCTCGCACGCTTTTGTTCATTGCTAGTTCCTAGACCTCAAATCACTTAATGCTGCCGGAACTTCTGAGTGCATTGTCTGCTACAGCTAGCAAGTCGTTGTCTTGTTCAGAGTTGTCATCATCTTCTTCATCGCTCAGTCTGTCTGCCAAAGGGCTTTGATCTTCAGAACCATCAACAGCCTTAAATACCCCCGTTTTCTTGAAGATCGTCACTATTACTGCTTTATCAGTATAGTGTGGACGCCTAAGCACCCAAAGTCTAGGAGCAATAAATGAGATGAAAATAGCCTCTACGCGGGTGAATTCATTTTGAAATCTAGGAGAGCTCGCTTTCTGAATGCCTTGAAAAAGCTGAAAATTTCATGAATACTTAAAAAATTTCCTGAACCTTGTGCTAAAATGCTAAGGGAAATATTTTGCGAGAGGGAATAATACGCTGGTAAATACAACATATCATATTCTAAGAAGCTTTAAATGTGCTGGAGATACATGTCCTTAAACCTTATAGCTGAATTGTATGAAATTCTGAACGTGATGGATCACGTTCAGAATTTGCAAAGTAGCTAAAGCCAGAGGTTGCTAATATTTCGATTCACCGCATAGAAAATTATGAGTGCTTGAGGATTACATTGCTTCTCTCTTTATAAAATAAATATGAGTCAATTTTCTTTAACAAATCCTCTTGGAAGACATCCGTCCCTTTAGTCGGATAGTTCGGTTTTATTACCAAAATCTGTGTTCTGTGTAAAGTTCTATCTAAAGAAACATCCAAGAAAGCTCCAATCTCATAGAAATGATGACAGTTTATCTGTGGGTACAATGAAATCAGGTTGAACCCTGTTATGTTGCATTTATGCTGTTTAAAAAGTTTATTAAAACCTTTTAAGGCAGTTAAAAATTAGTTTTATCTTATCATTATAGTGGGTAAAGAAATAAAAGAATAGGATATCGAAGCGTAGAAACTCTTTAAATCTTAAGACAAGATCATAGGCATCAGATAGGATTCTTACAATTCATAAAAACAATTCACTATTATGATCTCACAGTTGCTTTCTCCAATTGCTGCAAGAGTAAAATCCAGTATAATCCAAGTGTGAAAATACAAAGAAACGAGCTTATCAAAGTATTGACCTAATACGGTCCAATCTTCATCGCTTAGTTAGTAATCGAATTTCTAATCTTTGACCGCGCATTATGTTTTTTTTTAAACAGATTCTTAGTCCTAATTAGACAGTTGAGCTGATGTTTTAAACCACTGTCTTACAAACCAAAGAAACATTAATAATCGAAGATGAAACTCTGTTTCTTTTCAGGATTACCATTCAATTCCTTTCAGAAGCGACATAAATCTGTTATATATTTATAAAGCCTAAATATTTGACCTTTCAAATATCTTATCTTAATATTTTCTTGCATTCGAGTGATCTCTGAGATTGAAATTGTGCAGAGAATGAGGAAACTATGCTCATTCTTATACAAGCTATTCGACCTCCAGTGTTATCAGATCCCGGGTAGTTTGGGCATCGACCTTAAAGGAGTGGGTAAACATTCGTTCTATCAACAAGTCTTATCTATTTCTAGTCATTTTTTAACTTTTAGGCCAATATTTAGGTGAAATTTATCCCTTTTAAAATCCCAATTTCTCAGCCGTTTATCAACGAGTAACATCTCTGTAACATCTCGTTTTCACAAGCTTATCACATGATATGCGATTTATCATTTGTAATGGTTTTCTAAATCAGAGTTTGAGTGCTTACGAAGATACGTATTTTGCAAACTGTTTGTTTACAAATTATCGCCTTTAATCAAGTTTAATAAACTTCTTACCTGTCAGGATTCTTAAGCTTGGTACTTATAAGTACGCTGTAAGTAATGGTCATTTTGTACGTGACATACCGGAATTTTATGCAAGCTGTTCTATGTCCTTAACTGCAGAATGGGCCCTAATCTGCAGGGAAATGCAGTAAGAATTCTTAATAGAGAATGGATTGGGAATACAGGGTGTGCAGAATTTTCCTATTTTTAACGGTACCTATAGCAATTTCTTGAATTAGTGCAATACGCTCACTAAAAGTATTTTCTTCTTAAATTCTTAATTCTTAATTATCTGTAGGTAATGACTTGCAAAATGTCATGGAATCAGAAATCATGTCATGCACCTGGGCTGTTATGTTCTTTAGTTTTCTTCAGGAATGTTTCAGTACAACCTGTTCATACAAAAATAACTTTTTACTTTCTGAAGATATTCTGCCCTGATAACGCGTCTTCTGAAAATTGAACTGCGTTATTAATTACAGGTTAAAACCTAAGATTGCTCAATTTTTATACATGTGAAGATAGAAAATATATTTATATTGAGCATTAAGAGTACACACATATGAAACTTCATTTTAAGCTAAACAACATAAAATTAGGGAATTGCTTCGTTGCAAAAGACATTTTAAATCATTATCAGAACACTTCGGTAAATGATACTTGCAAATATTATAAATGTTTATAAAAGCTGCTAGAATGCATAATAATAGATTCTTCAAATAAGATGATTTTCGTTTTACTTTTTTCACAGCCTTGTTGCAGTTGTTTTCTTATCTCGGTAATGCCAAACGCTGTTAGCTGGCTATGTTTAACCAAGAGGACTAAGAAGCGAGCAGTATACCTTTTTCCTTATTTGACGTTCTGCTTTTAATGATTGCCCTGTATTGTGAAGCATTTGGAAATGCTTTAACAGTTCCTTTATACATTACAACTAACAGAAGAGCAGACCGACGTACGGCACTAGTCACACTAGATGTTAAAGGCGCTTTTGATTCTCTCTGGTGGCCTGACATTATCCACAGTCTCGAACTAACTGGCTGTCCAAGCACCTTAATGGATCTTACAAGAAGTTACTTGGAGGATAGATATGTATAGGTCACCTTAGATGGAAGAATGGCTATGAAATCCCTTAAGAAAGACTGCCCACAGGGATCGTATCTGGGCCCGACATTATGGAATGGTGTTGCCAATTCCGTATTCCATTTCTAAGACGGCAAAGAATGAGTTTATTTACTGGCATATGCAGACGACGTTCTCCTTGTTGTATCACAAGTTCTCCTTGTTGTTGAAGTGACTTAGAACGGAGGACCGAAGAGAACATTAACATTTTTGCAGAATGGGCAAAGAAGCACAAGCTCCAAATTTCTGCAAATAAAACAAATGCCTTGGTGATTGGAAGGAAAAGCCCGCTACAAAGAAACCCGTGCCTTAAATGCTATTAAATGTGTAAAAGAACTAAAATACCTAGGGGTGATCATCGATTCCAAGCTCTTGTAGTTACCTCACTTAAAACACGTGAAACAACGAATTACTGCTTTGACAAATAGCATGAAAATAACTACCTCACTACGGTGGGGAATTCCAGGCAAGCTACTCAAATATGGCATACTGCTGTCTCCGAAAGGATCATCTTGTATGAAGCGGCGATCTGAGGTACACAGGTCACATCACACATGAGACGTATGCTTAATTTTATCCAGCGACAGCAACTCCATATGATCTGCAGGTCATATCGCACATCTCCGACGGCGGCTCTACAAGTAATAGCGGAAACGCCTCTTCTTGACTTAGTTACAGAGCAAGAAACTACGATAGTGAAGGTTTCCTATCTTGGAGTCACCGTTAATCTATGGGGACAAGAATACGTCACTTCAGATTATGAACATCATAGCCCAGAAGATCCCTGCCATCCAGCGACAAATAACCTACAGGAGTATATCTCACTTATGAAACCAAATGGCCTCAATAGGGCGGAGAATTTACACATACGGCTCTAAATCTTTAGAGGGAACAGGCAGTGGCATCTGCTATATCGAAAATAATAGAGTCATTTACCAGTGGCAAAGGAAATTGGGTACTTTTAACTCAGATTTTCAGCCAAAGTTGCTGGCAGTTAGAGCAGCCATAATTTATCTGTCCAAAGTACCTCTGGCATCTAATCGCATCTATACGGACTCAGCTTCAAGTTTAACTGCAATAGCAGGGACTGCTTCACGCAGTTCATTAATGAATAATACTAGACATCTGCTGCTACAAGTATTCCATTCAGACAATAGGCCTCATCTGCAGTGGATCCCCGCGCATATTGGCATATATGGCAATGAAATGGCTGACCACATTGCCAAAGAAGCGCATGTTCTACCGGACTCCCAAGACTACCGGCTCCTAAACCGGTCTCTTTTCTCAAGCAACAAACAATGTCTCGACTTATGACTAAATGACAAGACGAGTGGAATAGAAGCGCCACAGGACGAAGAGTATATAAATACATCCCTAGGGTCTTTCTAGACAGACATATTCCGCCTTATTATACCACTAACTTTTTAACAGGCCAGGGCCCCTTTGCCTCTTATCTCTACTGCTTTAACATTACAGATAATGCATCTTGCCACTGTGGTGAAGAAGGCAGCCCAGACCACTTTGCATTTAGCTGCAATTTACTTAGGAATCAGAAACTCAGGCAGCCAAGTGATAATAATAGCACATGTGGTACAAGAGCCTCCAATATAATAAGTATGCAACCACGCGGCTCAAAAGCATTAGTGACTGGTGTGCAGATAAATACTCTTAGCATAGGCAAACAATTTCAGCATAATCAGTTCATTAAGGAAATATTGTAAATGGACACGAGAGATAGCCCATTTGCAATTGCACGAAGATTATAGAAACTAGAATACTCCATGTCTATGGTAGTACATTAGTACTGTGCTCTGGTACAATACATTGTTTAATGTATCTACAACTGAACGTGCCTTGTAATATATCAGCAATTCTATTATATATTGGTAATTATATTTTGGAAATTATGCATTAGTATTTGCATTAGTAAGGGTCTTATATCATTTTAGCAGTAGCGTAGGTTACTAATTAGTAGTTTTTTTGCAATAGTCCAAGGTTGCGTTATAAGGTGCAATAACTGTTTAAATTAGCTATTGTATAATGTATTAGATTTTGTAAGATGAATCTGTATTTGTGTAATGCGGCTTCAGTTTATGCCAAAAAGAAAAGAAATGGTAACTGAACAAAATATTAGTACGTAATCAGGATCATATTTATTTAAGTTATATGCAAATGAAATATTTTGCACATCAATTGTAAAATGTAATAGCGACTATAATATGTACTAGATATTATAAGATGCAATTATCCAGTAACGTATGGGCATTTAACCCATAAGTGGGAAATAAGCATCATTAACGGTATTTGTTAAATAATGTACTTCTGTTATTTATTCGTATGTATACTAGTTGTAATATATCTGCAATTGTATTAAATATTGATAACTATGTAATGTACTGGTATAAGATATTTGCATAATGTACTTACGAGGTTTTTTTTTATTTTATTTTTATGTGCAGTAATATTATGAAGTATAGGTGGTTGGATAAAGTACTATTTACTGTAAGGTAAATTTGTAATTTTTGTAAAAGGTAAATTTGTGTGTAATGTATCAGTATTTGAATCAAGTTTTAGCATTTACCCAGGAATGTAAAAGTGCTCATTAAGAAGTATATTGATAAAATGTACTTGTAGCTGCTGTATAATGCATTTCTATGTAAAAATACTCTTGAAGAAGTAGATTGATGATGTATCTATGTGTAAAAATACATAAATAATATAAATTGATCTACGTAAAAATACTCGTGAAGAAGTAGATTGGTAATACATTGTACTTGCACATGCTGTATAATGTATTTCTGTAATAATATGGTACAAGTTATTGCTCTATCAAATATTGGTAAGTGTATAGATATAAAGTACAGGTATTGGAAGCATACCTTAGTTTCATAAGATGTAATTATTTATGTGTAATGTTTTAATAACTCAGTTATGTTTCAGTACTTATTCAAGAATGTATCAGCATTTATTCAAGAATGTGCTATGTATTTGTATTATGCAATTGCTTCACATATTTGAATCTATTTTTATTTGTATTACGTATTAGTAAGTATGAATGTATTATGCACGGCGGGTAAGAGCTTCGTCTTCCTAAGAAACACAGTGCTATTAATATCTTTAAAGACCTTAAACTGCTGAGTTGCTAAGCAGTTCTGTATGGATTATGTAATACTCAGACGGAAGCCAAATCAGCGGATTTCAAAATTTAAGTGTCTTTATACAAAAGAATAACCTAAACTATACATAAAACGTTTTCAATAAAGCCTAAGTTGGCTTATTTATTAATCACTGTTTTAAATTATAGCGTATTCCTAAGAGTTTAATTCTTTAATTCTGTTCTATCCAGCATTATTTTATTTTATTTTGCACAGAATAATTTTATATTTTCCTGCTGGAAGAAAAGCTAAGACAGAGTTTTTCTGTGCATACGTTTGTTTTTTCCACGACTAAATTCAAATGAGTAGAAAAAAAAAAAAGACAAATCATCGTGAGTTTCTATTCGATCTTTGCTCAGCAGATTGTGCTAAATTGTTAAACTGATTGTACTCAATTTTCTAATTCATACAAATTATAGGCCTTTTAAAATTCTTAAACTGTTAACTGGAGTCATGTAGCAATACGAAAATCATTATTTCCCTTTGGGAACTGCTAAGAATTTCTGTTTAGTGTCTAAATCCAGTCATACCTCTTTTTAGGGGCAAAGAACTTATTCGTCAGTTTTATATTAATCCCCTAAACTAATCTGAACTTAATCTAAATTCGTATAGGGACTTCAATCTACCTTAAGTTTTTTTACTCAAAAATATTTGACAACAGAATCCCAGCCCAATTTGCGTTACTTATGGTCAGTTAGTTAATTTATTATGACAAACAACTCGTAAGATTTTTACCAATTTTATCGCCTGCCATCGTGGTGTAAATGGAAAGCACGTCCGGCTAGCAATCGGAAGATCCGGAGTTCATGTTCTAGCAAGGGTGCTGAACGTTTTTCGCGTCACCTGCTTTCAAGTCCCTAATGACTCTGCAAACTCAGGAGTCATTTGCATACGCAGAAGACTTTCTTGGCGTATTTTACAAAGAAAATTAGTTCATACTTCCAAAAACAAGCAAATTAAACAAGCTTTTAGAAACTCAGTCACCGAATATCTATTTTGCTTATTTAATCAATCACAACAAAGTACACAAGATTTATCTGTCCAAGGAGAGGAAAATCTTCATGGAAACTTTGTGAAGAGAAACTATTTCGTATTGCCGTTACATATGGATAAAACCACAAAACCATCCATGCAGCTCGTCCTTTCCTTGGCTTATTTTAATCCCACTGTACCAGTCCCTGGAATTCGAAACCTGTTCAAAATATCAGTGTTCAACAGTCTTGCCAACCCAGCCACTGTGAGGTAGGGGGAGCTACCCGCTCAGTACCGAACCTCAGAAAAGACAGAGTATTCTACTGCTTTACATAAGTGAGCTTTAGATTTATAAGAGATATTAGAGATATTCTAAGAAATATTAGAATTATCGAATGCTCTTTAGGTAAGTCTATAAGGTATTTCTCCCGCTTTTTTAGCATGCCTTCGTGGTGTCCTGGCGAGGGTATTATTCATTTTTCATCTCTCCTGTTTTCAGAAAAAAAAAACTATTGTCTCTACAAGTCTAAAGACAATTTTTCAATACAACACGCCTTTTGCAGCAAAATATGATACAATATTAAAAGCACAGCTATGTAATATATTTTTTTGTGGAAGATAACGATGCAACTTTGTTAATTTTGGCATTTAGGCTGTAGTTAGTAGTAATATAAATTAGTGACTTCGCATATAACTAGGCTTAAGCATCATTTTGTCTGCTGAATTAAAAATTTCATATTCCATTTAAGATTTCTGTTTTAACGTGTAAGAAATTTTTATGGAAAAGTGAGAATTTTATTTTGCATCTTCGTCCCCTCCCCATTTTCTTTTTTAAGCGAGGGGTGAATCAAGCTTATGGGCAGATAAGAACTGTGCAGGATCCAGTCACTTGTAATTTACTTTAATGATAGCTACCTCCCCTCAACCCTCCAAATTGGGGACTGCTATTTGGCTCCCTCTGAAAAGAAAAAAATGACTGTGCTTCCTCTGTGGAATGATATCTGCGCGCATTATTTAAGAGTTGTAGATTAGGAAAGTAGGAAATCATGTTTTAATGATGATTTAACTGTGACGATGGCGAGATTTCGAGCGCATGCTACAATAGGAATGCTTTCAATATACAGTATACAAGTGGTTACTTATTTTTTTTTTTGCATTCTGGTGAAGATTTTACACTAGTTTGAGAAATTAACAGTTTAAAAATTAAGTTAAATCTTTTAGAATATTACAGAATAATTCAATTTTTACATACTTAGATATGTTACAGAACTTGTAATTTGTTTGAAAAGGCTGTTTATTTTTGGCTTATTTATTATTAATGTACTTCTGCAAATGACAGGACTATAAGCTTTTATCATTAATGTCCTACCTCGTAAGCTTCACCTAAATCTAATAATCCTATCCAATCCTTAATATTCTACAAACACACATACTTGCAATCTCATCTAAGCAGCTTACTCAGTTACCGAGTAGCAGCTAGGTCCTAAAACAAAATTTTTTATTGGAGTAAAGAATGAAACAAATACGAAGCGAATAGATTTTATTTATAATTTTTTTGTTTATCTTCTATTTCTTAGATCAAGGTTACTCATTCTCCATTTTTGCCAGCTTTTTATGTAAAGCTTACAGAAATAAATGTAGCCTAAAGATTCATAACTTGTATAAATAATCTTTTTGAGATTAATAAGCTCAATCATTTTTTTAGCTTGAATAATCGAATTGAACACAGATTTTTAAGTTTCTAGTTGGATGTGTTACCATTACGCCACAAGGAAAGGCTTGGGCGAAAAGCTATAATTCTTTATAACCTTCATAATATGTATGCTTACTTAATTTCGATTTCAAAATTTACTTAGTTTCGTAAAAATTAATAAATTCATGCAATCATATTTAAGCTTTATTTTTTTCCACTTTAGAAAGAAAAGCGCTGGAATCTTTCGCATTACTAAACTATTTTCGCTACTAATATATAATTCTTTAATATATAAAACGTGGAATAATTCGTTTTCAATAAGGTATTGGTTAGTCAATAATTATACAAGTTTAAATATAGTTAACAGTGTAAAATAGTCTAGCAGTGTAAATATAGTGAGTTAACAGTGTAAAATAGTCAACAGTGTAAACTAGTCTAACAGTGTAAATATAGTTAACAGTGTAAAATAGTCTAACAGTGTAAATATAGTTATATTTAAACTCACTACAATTCCTGAGCTATGGTAATTTTTTGGTATCCTTTTCCAAAATCGTTTATGTTAAGTATCACATTTTGTCTGTAGAATTAGATTTTGGGTGTTCCTTTCAAATCAAATAAAGTAACATAATCCTAAATCTTTGAATTGCTTTTTAAGTGAAATTACATTGTTAGAAATTTATTAAATTGTATTACCCTTAGCACTTTCAAAAGATAAAAAGGAACTACAATCCGAATGTTATTCGTCTTCCTATGAACAAAACCAATTTCTTTGTTGTCAATAAAATGTACAGAATTTTTATGAATTGTTAAAAAAAGCGGGAAGGAAGAAAAAGGAAGACTCCTTAATTCTAACATAAGATATGATACAACTGTATTCACATTGGTCAACTAAGGCAAAGCAGATTTCCCAAATTCAGATTGCAAAGGGCAGTTGAAGCAGAATTGTTGTTTAACTGTAAATAGATTTTAAATACCTTAGGTTCACAAGTGTTTAATGAAGTAGTTTTCAAATCTTATTTTATCCAGTGGCACATTTAATATTTGAGATGCGGTATTTTACATTTTCTTTTATCTCCTTATTATATTTTCCTATTTCCCATTGTACATAGCATGTATTCTGAACCATAGGGGAATTCTCCCTAGATGGGATCTTAAATAGTTTCGGATGGGGAAATGCGACAAGCCTCTTATTTACTTTTTAATTATTTAGTTTTAGTTTATGAAGATATAAAACTACTTTTACTGAAGTTTTGGCCTTTATCAACATTTTCCATACCTTTTTGTTGTTTAATTTAAAAAAATATGTTCAGAAATAACCTAAATTGAAATAACTGTGTATTTGTTTTTCGAGTTTGGGAAAGGAGAGAGATTGATTTAGTCTGATTACGGCAAAGCGCACGAGGGCTATCTGCCTAAGGAGATGACTTTTTAAGGGAACTGGCTCGCACATACATTATACATAAGGAAAAACACGAACACGCCTATGCAGCCAGCTCGTTTACTAGGATTCGAGAGACGGACCGAAATACCAGTGTTCAGCGACTTTACCGCTCGGCCGCTGTTGGGCCTAAAGGAAGAGGAGAATGATTTTCTAGCAATGGTGAAAGGGGTGCATGGAATATGAAGGGGTGAGAACTACTGGTATATAGTTATGACATTTTGAAACACATACACTGAAAACCAGTGCTTTAATGATTAACAAGAATTTGCAATTTTTATTGATTTATTGTTTCGTGAAGTACAGGATCATAAAATTAAATTATTCAGAATGGTTTAAAGTGGAAAATATTATACTTAATACTAAATGAATAAAAAGTCAGGGAGAAAAGATAAATACTAAAAATTATTAAAATTTCATGAGTTATTAAATTAAATTTCATATGTTTAGTTAGTATGTTTTATATCATTCAAATTTTTACGATCAGTATGCAAAATATTTATACAAACCAGAATAAAAAGAAAATAACTTTTTAGTACTGTTTATTTTTATCTAATGAACTCCTGAATTCAAAAAGTTCCCTTTATTATAGCTTTCTGAAAACTTCCGTTTAAAACTAACTTACATCAAAATTGTAAAATGACAAGACGTCGGTCGAAATATTGAAATTCGCGAAGAGCTAGTTGTGGTCTAAATAATAAAATTAGTAAAGAGATAATTGCGGTAGCGTTATAGGTAGGCAGCATTCCTGTTGCCGTCTTGCAACTGCGATTTTCAGGAACATACCGAGTACGCGGATCACAGAAAATACTGTTGATTAGGATAATTTACTCAATAAAAGCAACAGTCGTATTAAGTTTTGCCACCGTAATAAAATTAAATAGAATATATAAATTCTCAAATACTTTTCATTTCTAGGGCGTTTTATAGTATTATTTTGCTTTCAGGATGTATTTTCCCCTTTTTTAGAAGGAAACTGAAATTTTCCATAAAAAAACTGAAAATTTTCCTTCAAACAATGAACAATTAAAACTTAAGTTATTATAATTTATAACTTATTATAATAATTATAATAAACCATAAATTATAATAACTTAACTTTTAGTAGCTCATTGTAATTTTACATATTATAATTTTATCTTTTTATTTTTTCCCCGCCTCCAAGATTACCGATGCAAAATTAAACGTACAGTTTTAAACAGGGAGGATAATCACAAGAAAAATGGAGAGGTAGCTAATGTTACTAGAGGATAAGGAACTTGATTATATATATATGTTTATTTTAATTAACCAATTATTTTACTCTACGGATCTTTAACGTCACTTTCTTTCGGCTTTCCTGCCAGAATGCTACTTTTAGTTCGCGCTTTTTCAAGTGTGGTAGAAGGAGGTAATATTTTAAGGAAGGTTTAGATTGCTTAGTTAGAGCGTGTTCACTTGCTGAAGGCAGAGTTTCTACAACAGCATTCTGTCTTCGGCATTGCTTTATTCTTGCCAATAGTGCTTGTCACGTCCGTGTAGATTTGAGCTAACTTGCACTTTTACTATTTCTGCGTAGCCTTTGGCTAAGTTAACGACTTAGATTTAGTTTAAATTTGAACTCCTGACCTTTTTTTAGTTACGCCATAAAAACTGACTGGTTACGTTAGCACTAGAAGTGCCTTCTGTTCAACTACATTGAGTTTTTCATAAAAGGGTCTTTTACACCCTTCTTAGTTTCTGTGTGATTCACTAGATATAGCGAAAATTCATTTAAATCTTTCAGAGACTTGCCTTACTGTATGCTACCTAAACGAGTAAGACTATACTGCATGTTATCAAGTTCTTTCAAACTTAACGCTAATCTTAAAGTTTTACTTAAACGTTAATGACTCATATTTCTGTTGCTCCCTCCTGTTTAAGCGAATCTTTTTATCAAACGAAATCTTTTATATCCTCCTGCCATTTTCAACCTCACTACTCCCCATCATCTACATCCTTTCATTTTATTACTTTCAACACCCTCCGATTCTTATTTATTTTCAGTCATTTCCAGCCTACCATTTCCTATTCTTTTCATTACTTAAACGTGACACAAGGCATCAGAAGAAAAAGTATGGTCGCATTCAATTTTCCCGCTAATAAAGAAACTTTCATTCTTGTTGTAGATAATCTGGGAAGTGCACGAAAAATGCCAAAAGAAAAGGAGAATTTTAATAAATACTTAAATAAGACCTCTTGAAGAATCTATAAGATGCTCGTTATTAAGCAAATGTTTTTTTGTAGACTGCAATAATCATACAAGCAGTCCAGCTTAGAAGTTAGTAATCCATAGATTATTTCTATGCTTACTGCAGTTTTCTAAGCCTTGACATTTTGATTTTATTGGCCTTAATTAATTGCTTTAGTGTCATTTTGTTCAAAGTGGCCCAAGATTAATTTATTCAGTTTGTTTACTTGACAGTTCGGATCGCAGCACGTGCTCCTTTTTGGGCATGTAGGAATAGACTGCCATGATGAATAATTAGCTAGTTTATATATATGCAAAATTAAGGAGATTTGTTATTTTGATTTTAATTTAGCTTTTCCCGTAGCATTATTCATCATATAGTTTAGAACTATGGATATCCGGTTACATTTGTCTTGTGGCTCCAACCTCCTAAAAAAATGTTAAAATGCATGTCATATTTTTGTTTAATCTTTAGTTCTTTTGATTTTTTCCTTCCCTTATATTTTAATGTAAGGGAAAAGATTCTAAAATATTGCTTATTACTTTGCTTTATTTCTTCTAAATTTACTGCATCTTTTAGCCAATTATGAATTCTTTTGAGCATATTTCGTTTTGATCGTTTAAGTATATATATATATATATATATATGTTTGTGTGTGTGTGTGTAAGATAAAAAATGTAAATCAGCTTTATAATTTAATTTAGTAATAGTTTTATATGTTTGTTAATACCTCTCTCCTTTTAAAACTTTCTGTAACAATAAATGATACAGTCTAATCGGAGAGTACGAAATTAAGCAATGTTTTATCACATAAATAAAAAAAGAAATTATATAGAAAGCATTAAAAAGCAAGTACTATCCAAGTAGTTATTAGGAGAGGTCAATGCTTTCGTAAAAAGCACGAGTCCATGATTTTATTTCATCAAACAAGCGGAACCGTAAATCAGCTTATAATCATAACTACGAATCATTATTGGGATAAAACTGGAAATGCAATTCCCGGGTGTCATAGATCGGTTCTGCAGGAGGCAATCGTAAAAAACATGAGTCCATGATTTTATTTCATAAAACAAACGGAACCGTAAATCAGCTTAATTAAGTTTATTAAGAAGTAGCTAGTGCCAATCACAATATTTTTAATTTATAAAAGGTTTACGACCTGTTGATTAAAAGTCGATCAACAACTTCACGTATAATGAGGATGCTGCGTATTGAAGAACGGGAAAGCTCTGAACAATGAGAGCATCCTGTTTCCGGACGGGAAATCCCTCCATACACCTTTGACACTGGGGATTTTTCTTTTTTTCCCCCAAACGAAATCTTCTGACTAATCGGGTTAAGATTCGTTGAGAAAATCATGAAACACAAGAACTCAAAGTCGTGGTTTTTATTTTGTCTCGTACTCTGCTTTTAAGAACCAGTTTGCTCATCACATTCTTTCTTACATGGTGAAAGGTTACATGGTGAAACAAAATCTTTACAAAAAAGTAAATAAATGTTTCTTCTCTCTTCTAAAAGCATTTAATTTTTTAAAACATATAAAGTTAAGGACGAAAGATAAATGCAGAAAAGATTAATAATAGTAAAACAATATTACGCTTTGCATATTGTCTTCAAGTGATGGATAAATACTGGGCAACGCAATGGTTTCTTAAAGCATGCTTTGTAACGATATCCAGAAAGCTACTCCGTATAAAATCGCAAATGAATTGTGTTTTGCAGGTGCTTTTAAGATGATGTCGAACAAAATAGTCAAAATAATGCTGAAAGGATACGGTTTCAGATTTTTTAATTATTTTGAAATGCCATCAAATTAAAACATCCGTTTGCGGTTTTGTGGCTGGGATTTTCCTTTTAATTCTAATTTCACCTCAAAAGGACATGAGGCGAATTGGTTCACTTTCAGATTTATATAAAGTCATTGTTTTACTGCCGTAAATACAGTGAACTACATTCGCACTTTATTTAAAGAAGTTAAAGAATAAATTAAGTAGTGAAATCAAGAAGTATTTAATAATTAATCAATTTAATAAAATAACGAAAGGCAAATTAAAATATTATAAACTGGTTTTGCACATTATCTAAAGAAATCTAAAATTCACTACCATTTCATTCGTAAATTTTCCAAACTTTGTTTCAAGTTTTTAAAACAACATTTTTCCCTGCAATGTTTCTTTTCCTTCGGTTAAAAATATTTATCACCTAAAATTACAACTTTTCAAAGAGATGGAAAAAATAAGAATAAATGCAAAGGAATGCATATTAACTATTTTTTCTGTTGATTATTTTTTAATTCTTTAATATAACTTAACAGAAGGCTTCAAACTTTACATTACTTTCACACTGCTTTTCTTCTGAGTGTTGTAATTTAACTTTGATAAGCACAAAAATAAAATTAAAAAAAAACATTTCCTACTGCTTAAAAATAACTACCAGGTAAATATAATTCAAAGAGGCAAATAAAAATAACTAAATTACACAGAAGTAAGTAAAATCTTTTTTGTTACTGCTATCTGCTTTTTAAATCTTTTGCGTAACTATTTTTGTTACCAGTCTCATTTGTCTTACAATGGTTCAGAACAAGCCCACGACATTCATCGTAGAAGGAATCAAATGGGCCTGTCGTTGGCAAGAGCCTTGAGCACCATATATGTGAGAGCACAACTTTAGCTCAGTTCCTCCCCAATTTTGAGAGAAAGCAACTCGAGGGAACGGCTTCGAGGGTCTCCTACCCCTCTTCCCCTACCATCAATCTCTCGAGGGGACCTTCGGCTAGCTGCATATTTGGAATGCCCAGACACTATACATTTGCAAACATCTATGCTTTTTCCGGGATTCGAACCCAGGTCCCTTGGTACGTCAGTCAGACTCACTAGCCACTATCCCAGTTGGGCGGCTATATGTAACTTATCAAACCTTACTTCCTTCAAGACCGTGTTCCTCTCCTCATTACTGTAATTTAACTTTGATAAATCCGAAAACCAGAGTCAAGAATAATAAAATTCAAGCAGCTATTTTTAAATTTAATTCCTCGAAATTTTCTTTTACGTGGATTAGATTGCTATCAGCCAAAACTATAAATTTCAAAGAGATATATAAAAATTAAAACAATACATAGAAACAATACCTGTAAATTATTTTTTTCCGTTCTTTTGCATAGTTTATAGAATACTTCTAACCTTGCATCATTCTTCCCTGCCACCTTTATTTTCTTATTGATATAATTTGACATGAACAAGCACAAAAATCACAAGCTAAGGATAATAAATACGCCCAACGAATTTTAATTATGCATACTTGATTATATCAAACTCTGATTGAAGCGCAATATTAAGAATAAAAAACAACCATGAGGACTGGATGGAGAAGCGAAAACATCAGAAGATTTAATGCGATAATTAGTCAGCAATTAACCTCTCAAATGAAAGGGCAAGATCATAGCAGCGTAATGCATGGTGACGTCATTTGCTTCTAACATTTGTCCTAAATTTGTTCTTGAATGGTCCCTTCTTTATAATTATTTACGTGATGATACGAGTTGATTTCAAAATAACGATTTTCATATTTTCTACTTTGTAAGGGTTTATTGTATTTCTCCCCCCTCATCTCGTGTGTGCTTCTAGAGTGTAAGTGATTAGCACATCCATCTAGAAACTCGAGAATTCGTTGGTTAAAAACTGAAGAGAGTTCAGTTAATTTTTCAAGCTTCACGGCCCCAAAATGGATCTAGTCGTCTCCGATTCGTGCCATTCTTCAATCGCTTTTTAAGTGGAGGAAAATCTAAGAAATTATTACATTAAATATAAGCGAAAAAGTAACATACTGTTGCGTGCGTACCAGTTCATAATGGATTGAATGCACACTGAACTGATGATAGCTCGATAAAATTTATTTCCCCTTTACAGTTCTGGAACTATCCACAAAAGTACTCCTACAGCTCTTCTCGGTATCGCAGAGCACAATGAGTAGTTACACGTCAGCCTACTAAACGTTAAGCACAACACAATGCAAAGCAATTCTAAAAGCCGAAGCTCTCACGTACGTAGATCTCAATACTCTGAAGTCAGCTCTGAACAAAAACTGAGAGCTACTGCTCTCTCCGGACTTAATTAATTAGTTTTCCCCCGACCGCCGAGAAATCTTTATCACCTTCCATTTCTCGAAATTATTTCATTTAAGTTAGATCTAATCTAGACGATTAAAGTTAAATCTAAGGGCCGGCTATGGTTAGAAATAGGAATTAATTACAGTTATCCAATTACAGGACCAGTTGGGATCGGACCAAAATGTCACCAACTGGTCTTCAAGTTAGGCGACTTTTGACGATTTCTTATCAAATTTGGTGACAAAAAAATCATAGCCAGCTTGGCGATATCTCGCCAATTTAGTGCGATAGCCATTTGCCTCAATGTTAAATAGACTTGACTATGTAATCTTATTTTTTCGGCACAGCGTCGTCTCTCTCAAGCATTTCATGTTACATTATGCAAAAAAGTACTACAATTTCACTAAAAATGTTTACATGTATAAAAATTCATAACAATGTAAATTAGAAGTTTCATCTAAATATAATAAAATTTAGCAGGTGGATATCAATCAAGGGTGCGCAGCTCCATATATTTCGAGGGTTTTAATGATGAAATAAAATAAAAATATCATTAGTATAAAACTATACATCTTGTTTCTTACACTGAATTTAATTTTAACCTACAGTATATAAATAATTAAATAATATATATATAATAACTACCTAAATAATTTTTCAAAAATACCACTGCAAATAGAAGTAACTTATTTCACCACTTGTCAATATTTTCTCAGCACTTTTCAAAATAATGATAATGTAATTTATCTTTAATGAATAAACATAAAATCTGATTATATACTTAGCTTTACTGAATCCAAATCTGTATCATATTTTAGGTTTTTATGCAGGAGATATATATCATCCATCATGCAACTAGCTTACTTTGCAATTAGGCAAGAAATATTTGGGAAAGAAGGAATTAATCGCAAAGAATTAATTGCGAGAAACTCTCATCAGATTACTGAAAGAGAGAATAATAAATAATCAAACGGCTCTACGCGATAAAACGTCACTTGATCTGAAGATCATCTACACAGTGTGTCACAAGGGAACAAGATGAAAATCAATGAACTTTGATAGTATCATCAGAAGGAGGAAAGATTTATGCAAGTATTATCAAATATGTAATTGTACGCTTTCAGCACTTTGGGAATCGTTAACTTTCAGCACATTAGTAATTGTCTATCCCACATATAGTTTTGTAAACTTTTCAATTTCTTTCTACACAAATAGAAATAAACAGAAATCTGTAAATAAAGTGATTCAATGAGAACGGAGTTAAATAAACTAAATATTGAATATTAAATAATATTTCAGTTTTTTCTGCATTAACGTGCAAGGATTGCTTAGTACAAGCTAAAGAATGGCCATATTTGATGCTACTAGCAAAGCGTATTTTCGTGTTAGAAGTAATTTGATAAAATAACTTTTCAAACCTTTTTTCGCGAAAAGTAAAGCATTGTGGATTGGCCATACTAACTTTAACAACTTGAATTTAAATAAATATAGTGCGATCTTTATGATCCATATGAACTTCATAATTCCAGATTTTTTTAGTTAACTTTGTAGCGTTATTAGGGACTTATTTGGAGCAGGAAATACGAAAAATAAAATACCTCTTTGCGAGACTCAAGGTTCGGTTATTTTTATTCAATTCAGACATGCTTTCACTTATCCCAAGAAAGAACGCCACGGGAAAGGTGAGAATTTAGTATAGTCTTCCTAACTTAAGGTAGATTGGGAAAGGAGGAGATCTAATCTTCAAATTCAGCTTATGACGACAAATCGGTCACCATATTTTAGCCGGACATCACTTGTAGAGCTACAAGAGATTTATTTAGAACATAAAGCACGGAAAATCGGTTATGCCTTTGCCGGGATTCCAACTCCAGATCTTCACTACCACTTACGCCACGGGATCACATAATGTGGGAAGATGAAATTTCCTTATAACTTGGAGTACTGGTATTAATTAGCCAATGTTTGCATGCAAAGGATGCATCATCTTCAGCCTGTGCATCTGTACAAGGTAAGTATCAAGGACTGACTGGATGGTTTCAGCAGGCTACGTCATCTTTTCTTGTATATATCTGGAGCCTATAAAATGTTTGCTGAACATCACATGGCTTCAGCTGCAATATATGTGCAAGGTTGTATTAAAGCTTGCTTAACAGTCAAACATACAAGTTATTTTTTAAATCACATCACCCGTTCCAGAAATATGCATATTTCTACAAAACGTAAGAAAATGTCGGGTATGTTGAAAGCTAGATAATATACATAGTAAAATTTAAGAGGTTAACGCATTTTAAGTTAAAGGGCTAGACGTCATAACTGCACTGGGACATACAATGCTCGCAGTTATAGTGTAAAATGCGTTGACACCTCCACTTTTAATTTTTTACGTTCCTTTGGGGCTATCAGTTGTCGAGTGGACGGGATCCCGATATGTTCCTAGTTTCAGACCGAGAGTGATCCCCAGGGAAAACAGAAGAAATGCTCGTATATTTTTCTGGTTTTCCCCATTTACTAGGTAAATACAATCTCTTAATGACACTCTCCTCAGGGAAGCATTCTTTCCGAAGGAAACATCTTGTGCATATTTATCGTAAGAAATTGTCTGTACACTTTTAAGACATAAACAAACCTCTGTTAGGTTACTTTTTTACAAACATGGAATTCACAATCTTCCTGCTTTATGTAACCGACATTATGCTGGAAAGGACGTATTATTTATTGCTAATCAGTTTTAAAAGAGTGTTTTAGCGTATATTATATAAAATTTTGTAAGACTTGCATTATGAGTCATAAGCTGGCTCTTTTACTCATAGTTCACTCTTACTATTTAATCCAGTTTTCCCCAAAAGGAACTTCTGCTGAAACCCGGCTACACAAGACAATTGTCTGCATTCTCTGTATAATATGTTTGGATATTGTGTACCTACTATAGTGTAAGCTGCTTGCATACTGTTTTTTTTATTTTTATTTCATTTGTTTTGTGTGTTTACATTGAGTATTTTGTTTGTATAACTTATTTTAATGGATTCAGACTCCCAGTATTTGCATTTATCTCTAATATGTTAAATCACCAGCTCGACTGCCTCTGTCGCCCGAAACCATTAACAGCTTTTAAATTCCCAGCTAAATACTGTACTAACGTTTAGTTACTAATACTCAAACCTACTACTAGTCACTCTGATAATTTAAAAAAAATTTATACTGATTTGATTATGTTAACTGCATCATCTTTCGCAATCCCAAATTATTCTACATGGGGTAGAACCTACAGCTCAGGCACTCGGGTGTAGCAAACACTGTTCCTCAGGGAGTACTAAGAGCAATAGCTGACTAAAATTGTGCGACATTTATTAATGCGAAGGTTAGTTTATTTATTCCTCTCCTCCCTCTAAAAAAAGGTGTTTGAAAATTGGTCAATAAAAGTTTACTATTTCTATGCTAAATAAGCATCATTGACCAACAAAAATTAGGACTCTTTTAAAATAATTTAGAACATACTGGGCGGAGAAAAAATTTCTCTCAAGTCCTACACAAATTAGAGTTCTTCAGAATCATCGATTCGCAACGTCTCTGGAAGATGACGATTTGTCAGGACAAACAGATGACAAAATAAATATTTATGCCTCATTTAACAGCAACACTTACAAGCTTTGTGGATAATAAATGCTCTGGTAACGTAACTTGATGCAGCGTAACATAACGGGGATAAAAAGAGCTCACATATTAAACTGCAGACATTCCTAAACAGGAAAAAAATTACTTTTAATTATATGCTAGCAAAAGAGAACAAAATTCAAATCTCGTTTTTAGATTATTAGTGTCTCGCTTCACGCTCTAATAGTAGAATAAAACTTGCTATATATTCTCTGATTTTCGTTAAATTTTCTATTTAATTAGCAGTACAATAATTAAGTCGATTAGGTTTTCATTATATTATTTATCTTCTTTTATGATCAATACGTTGCTAATTTAAGTTAGTTTAGATAACTACAATATGACAAAGTCCGCGAAGGAATGCCCTCCCTTAAGCAAATAAGAACAGAAAGCCTTCACTTTGTTTTGAAGCATCCTTAAAGAAAACTGGCTCTTATCCACGTGGAAAACCGCAAAAAATAACCATGCAGCAAAGCACATTCACAGAGATCACACTCGGGTCGAACGTCCAATATTCAGCGGTCTTAACCGCTTGGCCACTGGTGAGACGGCGCTGAGTGAGGAGTAAGTGTTTTTATATTTCGAGAAAAAGCTTTCCTTAACAGCACTGTTTAAATACTAAGGCAAAGTATAGTTTCGTTTAAAGATGTATTTGGGCGTTTCAAAAAGGTCAGAGTTGGAAAACAATTTAGATTGTGTTGTCCTGTTAAAAAGGCCCCAAATTAACGTACAGAAAAAAGGTTCAAAGGTAATAAAAATTTAAAGTCATAAATTAAGTAATACTGCGTAGAGAATGATGGTAGGAATAAGGTGTATAAGTACAGAAATCTGAAATATTGCGCTAAAATAAATAAAACTCAATTAAAAAGCTATTCATCCAGCATCACACAAATTGCAACATTATAAGAATGTTATTTACTATATATATGTGAAAAATTATCGAAAATAATTGTAGTAAAATAGGTAAACGGTTGCATCGATACTTTCCCCCGTCCTTCGTATACTGAAACAGGATATCAAAATCACAGCATCAAACACGCTTTTCCTCTGCACATCTATTCGAAAGTACTTACACTATCAAAAATTAATTACTCTGACCAATTTTGTTAATATATTGCTAATTTGGTTTTGTTTTATGTAGTCATAGTTGTTCAAATCATTTGCTTATTACTAAGATTTGTTAAAGTCTCATTCCTAAGATCTGTATGATAAAGACTAGCCTTATTTCTTCTTTGATTTTAAAATATGCTCCCTTAGATCTGTCAGTTTACTTAGATAGGTTCGATTACAAGTATGACCAGAGATTTATCTTCGATATTATGTAAAATTAGTTGCTGACAGGCTGTTTCTCAAAACTCTGTGGTACACATTCGAGGAGCAGTGGCTATTGCATCAGACGCTTTATTGAACATAACTGAAGTAATATGATACGAGGAGATCGGCGTATTATAACAAAGCTGGCAATCGAATCGTCTCAGCAGTAAGTTTGGCTGCTGAGCAGCGGGTCAAACAATCTGCGTGACTCTTTATCTTTCTCAAGTATCTGGGGCCCCTGCATCGTCTTTTCACAGACAATTTTTTTTCTCCTTCCGCAACTCCTTCCAGTTTCAAATTTTTTTTTGTAACGAAATACCGTCTTCGTAGCTTTCCTTTCACAAATTTGTAGCATAAATTTAAAAAGTGCATTTGCACTTGAGAAGCGACCTTCAGTTGTTTCGTTAATATAAAGTAATGGTCCTTAAATTTAAGAAGTGAACTTGCACTGAAGTAGTGAACTTAAGTTACTTTCTAACTATAAAATAACATTCCTTAAGTAAAATCGATATTTCATCATTTTGGACATTGCTGTAGCATGTGGTAGTTTCATTGTTGAGCATGACACACTTTCCGAAGCATAAGTGTCTCTGACCATTATCATTTTGAACTTGCAACAGGATGTAACGTAACACAGTTGATTTTCATATACTTTCAACGAACGTATAAGAATTTGTTCTTTCAGTTTATCTGAAGCTCTGTGTAGAAGAAGCAAAGGTGACTGAAATTGAAACGCAAGTAAAAGATACATTTAAAGATAACCGTGTTATATCTATTCATAAACATGACAAAAGACAGACATTTGATACGCAACTGAGACGTTTAAAAACCAGTACATTAAAAGTTAGCAGGTTATTTGTTCAACCCTTTTAACAGTTAATCGTATTTGCAATAAGAATTTACGCTTATTTTCAAATAAATAAGCCTACGGATGTCACAAAGCACTGACAATAAAAGTTTAAAAGGATATTTCATGCACTGAACGACATTATAAGTACTCTTTTAAAAGCAGAGTACAACATTATAAACTAACTTTCTTTGTCGATCAATTTTCTATATCTGCAACAGAACAGCAAAAAGTTTCTCAAACTTTTTAGAATGTAGACTTCCTTAACAAGTAACCTGAATCTTACTTGAGGCAAAGTGGACAAGAGCAACAATCATTGCTAGATATTCTTGGATTTGATTCCAGGTAAATAAGTTCGCTGTGTAGTTTTTGTGTCTTCCGCAGTATATAACTTTTGCAAGCCCCTGATTCTCCAAGGAAACGAATAAGAGAACGAGAGAAACTCACTACGATATGAAATGCGTGGGATTAAGAAGGAGAGCATTCAGAATGGAGAATAAATCCAAGTTTTATACTGTATATACATTTTGAGATTTGGAGATAAAGCTAAACGAAGATTAAAAAAATTAAATGATAAATGAAAGATGTTAAAGATAAAACGAAGGTGGATCAATTATTTTATTGTTCATTATCAATCATTTTATTATTTCTATTGTTTTTACACTATAACACAAAGTTTTCATAACAATAAGCACTAAAGTTAACAAAATATAAATTAATGGAAAACTTCACTGTATACAATGTTTTTCAGGTAAAAACATTGCTAAATAATAATAATGCTTGAAACTTAATAATGAATTGCGCCAAATTTAATGCTAAAGAATGCACATCCTCCTGATGTGGTTAGCGCTCCGCGCGCAGATAGGAAAAAATTTGGTCGCTCTTTTATTTGGACCTTGTAAGGTCAGCTAAGCGCTCCCACGCCACTCACATTTTTCACTTCGTCATCTCTAATATTAATAAAACTGATCACCATTGATTGACTAACGAATAAAAGCAAACATTTAAATGAATTAGCATCGAGGGCTATATATGAAGAATAGGAAATATTAAATAACAAGCATGATAATTTTTTGAATAAATACATTAAAATCACTTTCTACTAAATTTTTCTCGCTGAGAAAAGTGCAGTAAAATGTGTAAAGATTTTTCCATACTTACTTGAGGGCTTCAAAACCATTGTCTAATAAAACTTTAACAGCTAATTTGCGGCAGAAAATTTAAAAATCTGATGTGGACATAACATAACTTCCTCGTACGATGCATTAAATTACACAGATATTTTGCTCCGCTTAATTTAAGCTCATTTATTCAGATTATTCTAACTTGATTAACCGCTCCCTCAAGGCAAGTTGTAATTTACATCAAAAATGGCAAATTTTGAAATTATATATCCCTGTCAACTTTTATCGTACAGAAGTCAAAATTCTTATAGTTTTATTTTTTCATAACGGGAATAAAGCATTCCCAAATATATCAATAAGAACCGGAAGACCGCATTAAAAGTTAGATTTCGTTAGTTGTAAAAAGCTAATTTTTTTTAAAAAATTCGACACTGCCCAAACATGAATACTTTCATCATTTAAAACACTTCTGAAACTGGAAGTCTAGGACTACGACAAACAATAGCGAAAATAAAGGCATGCAAGGAAGTTTAAAAGCTAAAGAAGTGGATATATATATTTAAGGAGATGAGGTAGTTTAGATGGCTCGTTTACAGTAAATTTCTATTGAAGGCTTAATCATTTAGAATCTCGAAAAAAGTCGCGCCCTAAGGTGGTACAAGTAAAAATTGGACAAATGGAAGTCATTGAAAGAAACAAATGTAAAACGTATGTAAAATATTTTAAAAGTAAACAATAATCTCCCGAGGGCAACACTTCAAACAGAACTGATCAAGGGAAAAGTCATTTGAAGCCTTGTACCTAGTTGATCATCGAGTTTCGAATGTAGGTTTCGTTCCCCTGAGACATTTGAGATCAAGCGCGAAACAATTGAAGTATTTTCTTCATTTGGAGTTCATCTTTTAGAGTCTCTCAAATGTTCAGATCTCTTCTCTACTCACATTCGCAACTCTCACAAGGAACTTAAACGCTAAAAAACTTGGTAAAGTAAAAATCAGTAAAGCAGAATATATAATGAGACATATACAACAATGAAAACTAACGTAAAAGGGTAATGGAGAAAAATAACTATGCTACTAAAATTGCAAAAAAGATATACAATCATTTGCAGGAAGTTATTATTAAAATTCGTGAAAGGTAAGGGCGATATACGAGTAAACCTAAAAAAGGAGCGGTTCGAATGTGCGAAATATTCGCTTTAATTCCCGCGAAGTAAAAAATATATATGTTACTGTGAAAGACCGAAATTGGAGAATTGTCGACTTTCACCAGAGAATGTCAACATTCACCAAATACGTGGGTGATAGATGGAATATAACATTGCATTCTTGTACATTCGGACTCACCGAGGTTCGAATCCCGCGAACGGGCTGGCTGCATGGGCGTTTTCGTGGTTTTCCCCATGTGTAACGTGTATACGAGCCAGTTTCCCTTAGAAAGTCATCCATGAAGGCATCCCTCCCTTTAGGCAGATAGCCCTCGTGTACTTTCCCATAACTGAATAACCTAACCTACTTCTTTAAGAAGCAGATGAAGAGGTCTAAAAATTTAAGTCTTAAGTAAAACTACGATGATGAACAAAATCAATTCAAGAAGCAACCTGCAAGAAAAGGAATCAAAGAAACTCAGATTGAACAAAGGTTCAGACATGTTCCAAAAAACATGAGCTGAAGTGAAATGCAAATATATTTTTAAAAAAACGGAAACTGTTAAAGCCTCACAGGAAAAGTAAATAAGCTGAAACAAATCAATGACTCTAAACTAGAAAAACGGGGGAAAAATCTCATCGCCCAAACTCCTAAGATTAAGCTAAATCCATATAAGGAGTAAGCTACTAGAAAAAGTTAAGTTTAAACAAACACTATGATGCAAAACTATAAAATGGTAGAAAATTAAAAACTCATTGCCAAAACTAAGATTAAACTAAACTTATTTCGTTAACTTATTTCGTTTCAAGTCATCTAAAATTCTACAATCATTAATTTTCGGTATAAATCCACATATCCTTTTCTGGGAAAGAACTTCAAAACAGCAAGTATATGACCTTTTTAAATTACTGACTTCAATAGAAAATATCTTGTGTGTCCTTCGGTTTTGTTTCCTCCCCCCCCCAAACAGTGCGTGTACCATAGTTTCTTTCCGAAGGGGAGGAACCTTTAATAATATCATAATTCTTTCTTTTACATAACTTCTTTGGCTAGCGGAATCACGCAGAGCGCGAACTTTCCGCTCTTGTCCTCGAGCTTGAATGACTACGCAAAGAGTTTGCAAGTAAACGGTTTTGCTTCTAAGGCAATTAGGGAGAGAATTCTCTATTTTACAAACATTTCCCTTTCCTTGTTGAGGACACATAGCATCAAAATGGGAATTATTACCATTTCAACTGATGTTAAAGTTACAAAAATTTGCTTAAGTGACCTGCCCTTTTAAGACAAAAAACATGCGCCTTTCTTCAACAATATTTGCTTTTTCTCACTTAGTCATTTTTCTTGCTTTAAACCACTTGTCGCTGGGGTGAAACTTATCACAAAAAGTACAATTAAGACGCTTACCTGTATCATCATGGCTTATTAAGAGAGAGACCCTCCCCAGTTCACTCATTTCTGTTTCTCCAGGAACAGAACTATTACTTTTAGAATGAACGTGAGAAAACCCGCTTCTTGCTAAGGATACCATTTCTACACCTTGGCCTTCTTGGCGAAGAAAGTTCATCAGCTGTTCTAAAGTACGAGAACTTTAAGTTTCACTTGCTTCAGAATTTCTTCTTCTTCCCCAAGTCAGCAACACTTTTTCTGGAAGGCAACTTTTCACCAAAGGAATCAGAAAATTACTATATTTTTCTTGAGTTTTTCCTAAGCTTTACAAAGCTCTAAGTTTAGTTTCTAGTTCACCGTATAAAGCTGCTAAATCGGCCTTGGTTCGTTTAGTCACTGCGTTCTTCATAACCATACTTAGTAAGTCACGGACATGAATGTGGACGAGTAAATACGTCTCTTCCAAAACGTTTTTTTAACTGTTCAATAGCCTTCGGATAATTAATTCTTCGCAGTAACCGGAAAACTCTGAATAAGACGATTTGACGATTTTGACTCCACAGACTGTACAAGATATTGCATCTTATCTGCATCAGGTAGAGAGACCTTTCCTCATGGATCTTCTGAAATAAGCTCCTCCAAAAAGACAAGAATTCTTTAAGCTCACCTGAAAATTTCTTAAGCTCAATTTTCGGTAATTCATATTTTCTTTTCTCATTTTCAGCTTCAGAATCTTCTTGCAGTCGTTTTTCAACTTTAGCACAGATTTCTATATGCCTGTCCCTGTAAATTTGGGCTTCTTCAAAATCATCAGTGTACAATTTCATACCGTCTTCAGCAAGTTTTCAGCAATTAATGATTGACGACTTTTTAAGTCTCTGGAACTTATCAGTAATTTGAAGCCGTAAAACGGAAATTTCACTTACATCAACAGCTTCTTTAAGCAATTCATTTTCAATTTTCCTTAAGCAGAGAGTAAAAGACATTCTCAAACCCTTTCCTTGCACTTTTAACGCATTCAAATCCATTTTCAGGGAATACTTCCAATTACGAGATTCGAAATTCAAAACACCCGCCCACCCGAGGGCGCCACGTTCTTTATGTTGAGAACGAGAATTCAATATCGGAATCAGGGGTTCTCATCTGTGCTAAACACGGGTGTTTTGTAGTGTTCGAAAGGCAATAATCGTTCGAAAGACACTTTAAATGTAAGATAGGGACAGACAGATTGTTGGAGTGAAGGGAAAATGAAAAATTAGTTGTGTCCTCGTTGAAATTCGAAATATAACTTTGCAGAGACTAGATATTTCGAACCAGGAAAAATGAAAAATCCCTAGTGCCTTTGCGGAATTCGAGCCACGGATCTTCTATTTGCTAGCTGGATATGCTACCACTTACATCCTGATAGCATACGCGTGGAAATGCGATGATTTTAAATAATTCCTTAGTAAAAGGGCGACTGGGGAGAACTAAGATATCTAGTCGAAAAAATTTAGGTAATGAGAATTGTCGTCAACACACGTTTTAATTTGGGCACCACTGTAGAGTCAATTAGATAATTCGCACCAGAGAACAAGGTAAATCAACGACGCTTCAGCCGGAATTGACACCATGGATCTTCCAACTACTAGCTGGAGGTGTTCGCACCAGGAATTAGACAAATTATCTACGCCCTCGCCGAAATTCAAACCACGAATCTTCCAGCTGTCAGCTGTAGGTGCATCTATCTATAACCCGACAACAAGCAGGAGGGAATTCAATAATTCCTTACAAATCCTCTAACTGCTATAGTCTGTTACTTTGAAATGGGTATTTCCAGTGCCACTGCCAGTCGCGATCATTATTCGAGTCATCATCGCTGCACAGCTTTTATTTTCTCCGCGTCATCTGAGATTACATTTCATTCATATGCTTTTCATGAAGTGAAACGTAAATGAAGTGACGGAAAAGAAATTAAGGGAATCGCCATTTTCCCCCAGCTGTTGTTTCTATGGTTACGATTCAAATCGGGCCGTGGAAAATAACTGTAAAGTTTCTATTTTAAAGTAACAGACTATAGCTGAATATGTTCTTTTAAAGCATGCACGGGAGGAATAACGTAATTCCTCATACTCCTCAATTAAAGCACAACCAAAAAGAGGTGCAAGACCTAATCGACCAAATTCAAGGGCTGAAGATTTACAGTCCAACACATTATAAACTATCGGGATTTTCGGAGGCGGAAGAGTGAAAAGTCGAAACTCAAGTAACAGAATTCTCAGTTGTTAGTTGAATATATTAACCACTTTCTGAGCAATCTCTCACACACGGGGTACTGCGAGAAATTTTTCTGAAAGAAGCTAAGCAAGTTACTAGAAAGCAAACTTCTCTATCAAAATACAATCCTATGAAGAAGAGGAATATATTTATAGACTGTACCCAGCTTGTCAAGAAAGCTTTAAATGACGTAGAAGCCGGGATAAAGAAGCATGTTTTATCTGTTTAAAATAATTATCTTTCTTTTAAATTCATTGTCGTCTCCTGTTATCATTTGGTTCAACATTTTCTTTAAATTTTATGATATATTTTTAATTAAATTGATTCCTTATTTATTTATCATTAATTTAGCTTAATTTATAAAATTTTGTGTCCCTCATAAAATAAAATTAAGTTTCATTTATTTTTTTGCCCTTCATGATAGGTTTCATGGAGCTCCGACACTTCTGGTTTGAGTAATTAAGTCCTTGAGTTAGCGAAGCTTTGTTGTCTGTCAGCGTACCTGTTATGCCTAGCATGTTGGCTAAATTCTAGGTTATAATTAATTTTGAATCAGCTGCATTACATTTTGAGCTACTTTCTTTTCCAGAAGATGTCCAAATTCTTTAACTTTTCTTATCGATTGCTTAAATAAAAGTTTAAGTAAAATTTTTGAGTAGAAAGAATGGTGAAAAAAGGAGATATAATCTTCGCAAGATGATCAATTCATAATGCAGTATTATTACAACATTAAAATAATACGACAATTAACATTAGATGGAGGTAACCTGCAAGATAAAATGAACAACTCAAAGAACGTCTACGCAAGCTAAACTATCTCTCAGATATTGTTCAAAATCCTCTTGATAACTTGAATTGTTCTTATTAATTTTAATGCAAATTACGTTTCATAAATTGATCAGCCTATTAGGAAATAAGTGAGATCTAAAATTCAGTTTAACTTCCAATCACAAACCTCATCTCTGTTAACCACTAATCCAAGTGTAATTATAAAATTCCTTAATGATATCGAAGAACGTAGTTAAGGGAGTGTTATTCATTCCTTTTTGCCAGAGAAAAATGCATGAAGCAAAATTAAAATAATTCATTTCAATTCTACAGTAACCTGCAAAATAAAATATCAGTTTGGGGCATGAACCATTTGCTGTAATGTGGAAATTTTTTTTGTTATTTCTTAACTGTTATCATCCGGATTCAGTCAAAAATCTATCTGTAAACCTTTAAAAAATTAAAAATGTCCGTTAGTGTTTGTTCAAGTTAAAAGTGTTCATAATTATTCTCAGTTAATAAAAGAGGCTTTACGCATATTTCTAACAAACCTCCAACGCGTTTAATATTTATTTTCTTACTTTACAATTTAGATCGCACTTCTAAGCTTTTTCTACTAATTTAATCAGTAACATTTTTCCTCGCAAAAGAATTTTTTGTTCGGACAAATATATTCCGTAAAATTAAATCATAAATAGGAAGCTAAGAATTTTTCATGACTTTTTTAATGACACCTAAATTTACATCCAACAGCAAAAGGTGTCGTCGAACGTTTGACGTCACGTTAAAAGCCACTGTATTTTTTCCCTTTGACAAAGGCTTATAATTTAATTCTCTCGACGATGAAAAAGAAAGAAAAAACAAGATTGAAGGTCGTTTGTAACTTCCACATCTAATAAGATTCTTTTGTGCGATGGAATGCAACTGATCATCAGAACTTTGTAAAAGGATTTTAGTTCAGTGAATATTCTCTGAATTGGGCCATCAATCAATTGAGATGCCAGCAGGTACTATTTGGTAACACGGTTCAGTAATTTTCAAGTGCTAAGACGTTTCTCTAGGAAATTTTACATAGTTTACGGTTTAGTATACCAAAGCTTTTTCTCATCCCTAAGTCCCTTCAATGTTTCAAGCAATTACAGTACACCCTTTGACAAAGCATGATGAGCTTAGATGTTGTAAATTAGTATATGAAATAAATGTGCCCTTATGAAGAGGAAACGTACCATTATGATCCAAACGCAGTACAATCATTTAGAGGAATTAAACAGCTACAAAAGTGAAAAACAAATAAGCATAATAAGTCCCTTTTGATTGTGTTAAAAGTGGTTAACCGAAGTGGAAAGTTGCATAAAATTCTTTCAATTATTAATCATTCTGTTTGGACCTAGGTAGTATTCTTATTTCTCAAACACGCTTAGTCAGTCAGAGGAGAAACATTTGGGACGCAAACTCATTATAGAATGGACAACTACCACAATTCGCTCCAGAATTTCTAATTAATCAGTAAAGAATGGCGCATAGTACTAAATATCATTGTCGCCACAGCAAAAAGTTACAAGCGGTCAAACTGGGAACGTGAGAGACCAAGATTACAATCCAGAGTAATCTTGCGCGCTTTTGTAAATTTAACAGTGAAGAACAGTTAGTTTTGACGGCATACTAAACGTAACGGTATAGGGAAGTCTTATCTTTTCTTCTTGCGCGTATCAGGTAACATATGACACAGTTTTGACCTTCATGCTATAAAAATTTTCCAAGGACAAAATGTCTAAAACACACTACATAAAGAAAGGGCTTAAAAATGTGGTTGCGGACATCAGTTCCATAAATATCGGGTTGATTGGAAAGTCATGTCGTATTTTTACTATGTTTCTCAAAGGTGATTTATTCCTATAAAAGTAAGAATTCAACCAATAATGTGTTGACCATTTTGTTCGATGACTTTTTCCAATTTCGAAAAACTGTACCAGGTGCCGATTTATAGCCTCATCGGAATCGAATGTTTTATGATTCAAGGAATTCTGCAAAGAGCGAAACAAATGGCAATCTGAAGGTTCAAGGTCAGGCGAGTACGATGGGTGGGGCAACACATCCCAGCCAAGCTCCAACAGCTTTTGGCGGGTAACCAAATTCGTGTGTGATCTTGTGTTGTGTTTCACAACGCCTTTACGATTCAAGAGTTCTGGTCGCTTTTGATTGATTGCATTGTTCAATTTGTCCAATTGCTGACAGTACACGGATCAATTAATCTTTTCATTCCTTGGTAAGAGCTCTAAATGCACAACACCTTTGAAATCCCACCGCACTAACAGCACGACCTTTTTCTGGTGAATGTTTGCTTTGGACGTGGATTGAGGCGGTTCATCACGCTGTTTCCAAGACCACTTGCGTGGGACGTTATTGTACACAATCCATTTCTCGTCACCAGTGACCATACGCTTCAGAAAAGGACCGTTTTCTTCACGCTTAAGAAGGGAATGGCAGATGCTCAAACGCTTCCCCAAATGGATTTCCTTCAGCTCATAAGGAACCCAAACTTCAAGCTTGCTTACGAATCCGAGCTTCTTTAAATGGCCATGAACGGTTGATTGAGCAATGTGTACTGCCTCTGCAATCTCTCGTGTCGTGTACTGTCGGTTAGACTTAACCATTGCCTTTATTTCGTCATCGTCAGCCTTTAATGGCCTTCCTGACCGAGGCGCATCATTCACATCAAAATCGCCAGAACGGAATTTCGCAAACCAGCGCTGGTACTGAAGTGTCGTTAGAGTATCGTCCCCATAAACTTGACGCAACTTTTCACAAACTTGCGTCGCATACTTGCCTTTGTGGAAATAAAAAAGCAAAATATAGGGAAAACCAACAATTTTTCCCTCCATTTTCAACTCCGCATAAAACCTATCCAACCCATTTGATCGAACAATTTTCTGTTTATTGAATGGGTTAGAAGTGTGACCTTATATAGTATTTCAGTGAGGTGCGTGCGCATGGTGCTTCAATTCCAAAAAACCCACTAACGACATCAGTTAGCAAAATACCACATGACCTTTCCGATCAACCCAATAATAATCGTCTGTATGTCCTCCGATTATAAAATTCCTTAAAATAAGGTAAGGAAATTTTTGAAAACGGTTGGTAAATCTAAAATCTAACTTTCCACATATATCCTCCATATAACAAAATTACCAATTAATAAGATACTAACCTCTTTTAATAAATAATGAAGAATCCGTACACAGGCTTATATGTATGTGTGTATGTTCCTCGCATTGTGAAAAAACGGTGGCACATAACAGCTTCTAAATTTTTGAATACACAAAGTCTCCACCCGAAAATGCGTACCTCAAAGCTCAAACACAGCATTTTTTATTCGTTTTATGCTTTGTGACAACTCAATCCAATTTTGATTTAAGAAGCTCCGCCATTTAAAAGAAATGTGTTCCCATTCGTTAAGGCCTAAGAAATTTTATAAGGTATTTTCTCCTTCCTTTCATGCTGTCTTCATGGTGTAACGGCGTCCCTGCTAGCGCACTGCACATTTTTCACGTCTTCTAGCTTCAAAATAACTTAATTACTCTATAGTGGCTCCAGAACTAAAAGATGGTGGATGACGATTCTTTACCACCAGGATTTGTCGATTGAGTCCCATAATCACCAGTCTTCCTTTAAAGGTTGAGTATATAAGGTATTTTCTCCCTCCTTTCTGCACGCCTTCGTGGTGTAATGGTTAGCACACTCGGCACGTATTCGAGAAGCACAGGTTCGAATCTCGGCGAGGGAATTGCTCACATTTCATGCTTCCTGTTTCAAAAATAACCCAATGTCTTTACAATTTGTTTTAAACTATAATCAACAAATTCAAGATTTTAAAGGAAATGCATTGCCACTGCCCGAAATAAAATATTTTTATCTGCTACTCACCGATGTGTTGCCATTCTGCAAAGTGTCAGATATTTCTCCTTTCAAATTTAATACTTGTAAATGATTAACAAACTGAGCAGTTTAAAGCAATAAATATAGTTCTTCCTGTCTCTTATTATTAATTACAAGGTGGACCCGAGTAATTACGTTATTTGGGGTCACTAAAATCATTACATATTTTTTCTCTTTCATAATTACTATTTTAAACAGCTGGTCGATCACTCGACTAGTTATCTTAAATAAGCTATATGAAAAATGGTTAGTGCCTCAATTGGTAACTCAATATGTAAAATTAGACACAGAGACAACCCGAAATACATTCATAGAGCCAACTACAAACAAATAACGGTTCACTTAATAAGGAAACATCAATCACCCAAATGAGCAACTATTGCTTTGTTTATACCGTATTTACTCGCATATTTCTCCCTAGTGTTTTCAGCACATTTAGAAAATGCTGATTTATAATAACAACGTAAAATGTATTCAGAAACAGGAAATTATTTTGCGTAAATAAAGAGAATATTATTGAAACTGATAAGTTCTTTGAAACATATAATATAATAATATTAGTGTTTCTTTAATATATGTTTTTAATGTGCTATATTTAAGACCCCTTTTTAGATATAGCATACACGGCATAGGATGAAACTAATTTTAAAACTTTTATTACTTCTTTGAGAAACGTTACAATTGAAAGTATATGTTTAGAAATGTATATGTATGGAAGTAAAGCCTTTAACCAATTTTTACCAGCATCATATATAGTTACACCAGTAACGCCCACAATTTTATGCGATATGTATGGATACATATATATATATATGTTCATACATATCCCGTAAGTGCATATATATATGCACTTATGCGATATGTATTAACTATAGGCGATATATAAGCGTTGTTTGTTTAGTCAATAATGATAAAGCACACTGAGCTTATGATTAAGCAGAAGGATGCTTTCGTGGAGGATTTTATAAGAGAATGTAACCGGTATTAACCTTAAACAAGGGAATAACGAAGACCTTTTTCTCTACGGGGACCATCTAAAAGTTTAATTTTATTATTTTCAAAAGAGTTCTATCTCAACAGTTTGGCCTGGTTTATTTGATTATGGAAAAGTACTTGAGGGCTATCCACCAAAAGGAAAGGATGCCTTCGTTGAGGACCTTCTAAGGGAAATTGACTCATGTACACGTTATTAACGTATACTTCTTTTGGGCGATAAAAACACGGGCGAGACTTTTTCCTTCCGCTCCTTTCCGTCCACAATGTAAGTGGCATGATGTTGCGTTACAAATATAACGAGAGAATATTCATTATTTGCCGATAAATCTAGCACAATTTTTTATTATTGCTTAGAACACGAGGGGATTTTTTTTTTTGCTTTGAGGTTTTCATTATATAATATATTTAATTTAAAGCTGGCTAATCTTTATTTCTGAATGTCTTTCAAAGTTCCATATGATAAACTATTTTATTTACAGAACTGAGCGTCTTTCTTAGAGATTTGAACCACGGCTGAAAAAGGAAATTAGATACTTCTAAAGGCCAGAATTCAGAAAATATTAAACTTTTGAAATTCATATAAGAAAAAAATATTGATAGACATTGTTCTTCTTCGGGTTTCTGCAGTAAATATAAAAATAGAAGCAGAAGATGTTCTCAAATTACATATAAAAAAATAATAATCACCATCATTTTAGTAGATTACGAAGTCAAACAAAGGTCTTTGTTTTGTTCTGCTCAGTTATTTGATAGGAACAGGATGAGTACTTAAACAAAGATGAATTAAGCAACTTCATTTTGCAATTAGTATCAATTTTAAAACACAAAAAAATTTCCCAACGCCTCATTTGGCTATTCGACACGGAGGACATGACAGAATGTTGAAAGAGCTTTTAACCAAATATAAAAGCGTTACACGTCATGATATTGAACTGGACATCCACCTTTGTCAACCTTGCCAGAAAAAACAGAAAGGTATTAAAAAGGGCATTGTTGTGAATCTTATGATTTTTATCCGAATTTAAATCACATTTTGAGGTAAATCTTACTGACTTTCAGTTTCAGCCAAATAGAGAATAAAAATTATAAGGTATTTCTCCCGCCTTTTTAGCATGTCTTCGTACTGCTCGACGCGTATTCGATAGGTCCGTGGTTCGAGTCCCGGGGAGGACTTTGCTTATTATTCACTTCTCCAGCATCGAAAAATACCTTATGACTCAACAGTGGCGCCCGAACTAAAAAGGTGGTGGATGATGATTCTCCACAACCAGGATTTGGCGATTGGGTCCCCTAATGCCCAGTCGCCCTTTAAAAGGAGAAGTATATGAGGTGTTTGTCCTGCCTTCTTAATATGCCTTCGTGGTGTAGTGGTCAGTACAGTCGACGCGCATTCGAGAGGTCCGTGGCTCGAGTCACGGCGAGGGCATTGCTCATTTTTCATCTCTCTGCTTGCAAAAAATACCTAATGTCTACAAAATTTATTATAGTGAACCAAGATCATCTCACAAAATTTGTGATTCTGAAGTCTCTAAAGTTAAAAGGAGCAGAAGAAGTAACCTAGAACCTAGTGGATATATTCTCATTTCTTGGAGCACCATCTATATTACAGTCTCACAATGATAGGGAATTTGCCAATAATGTGGTGACCAGCTTGAAGGAGTTTTGGTCAGCAATAAAGATCGTCCATGAGAAGCCTCGCCATTCACAAAGCCAGGATAGTGTCTAAAGAGCTAATCAAGATGTCGAAAATATACTCTGTACTTGGATGCAGGAAAACAAATCAGATCGATGGAGTAAAGGACTGCATTTTGTTCAATTTATGAAAAATAGAGCTTATTATTCTGGAATCAAAAGAACACCATACGAAGTTTGACTGCAAACCTAATGTGAGGCTTGCAATGTCTTTTCTACCCAAAGATGTTTTAAAAGACATAAATGCAGAAGAGCAGCTAGATAAAGTCATAGAAAGTGTCCAAACAATGGAAAAAGGTGAAACTACTAAGATTATGCAAGAAAAAGAGCATGCTTAAAAAAACATGGATGAGGTTATGTCGATAGTAAATTAAACCAACGTACCAATCTGATGAAGACATGCTTACCGAAGAGATTTCCGTTTCTGATACCTATTGTATGTGTTTCTGATACTTGTTGTTTGCGTAAGAGGTTCGTAATGGATTGAATGCACAAGTCGTTAAAAGGTAAATAAATTTATTCTTTTCGCAAGAAATAAAACAAAAAGCTGAAATATTTTCTCAGAGCTATTCGTACAGTATCCCAATATCTCACAGTAGTTATATTTTGAATTACTAAAACGTCAAACACAACTCAATTTAAAACAGAGAAAGCTAATTCGATCTCACTCGCTACAGTCAATAACAGCACAAAGTAAACAGCAACAGTTCGCTTAAAACAACTGAGCTGAGCTATTTTAATCCTACTTTTATAAGCTTTTTAATCTAGAACGAGAATATTCTGGTATTTCCTTGATTTTTCTGGACAGCAAAACAGTACAATTATGAGATATCTGTTTATTGAAATGTTAAATGCGCGTGCTCTTGTATTTTTACTTTTTCGGCGTAGCTTTTTCTTAAAATTCGTCGCACGCAGAATTACAATTCTACTAAAAATAGCTAAATAAATACACAATCCGTAACAATACCAATATGATGAAGACATGCTGACCGAAGAGATTTCCTTTTCTGATACCTGTTGTGTGTGTTTGAAGGAAACGAGTGATGCAGAAAGTGTCTTAAAAAAATTCATACCTTACGGGGCCATGCTTGTAAAGGCTATGAAATGGGTATTTTTTGTGCCCCGTTTGTTTCAAAACTGAAAATGCTATTGAAGGTAAAATAAATTTTAAAATTAATCTGAAAATACAAGCCAAAAAAGTAAAAACGATTTCGAAAAAATAATTTCCCACTGCTTATTTGGAAACTACTGTGCGAATTCCTATTCCTGACATCAGTAAGGAGCGAGGTGATTCGCGTAGTACATAGCAGTTGTAATGAGTGTGACAGAGGATGGTTCCTACCGACTTGGAAATTCTGAAGGAATTTTGAAACAAGTACCGTCTTTTTCCGAAAATAAGACACTGTCTTACTTTCTTTTTTGGTCCAAAATACGCGCTAGGGCTTATTTTCGGGGGAGGGCAAAAATAAAAGTATATTTATATATTTTTATTGAATATTTATTTTACACAGAATGCAAAAATTTAAATTTATTCAATTACAGTTATGTCATCTTCTTCTGGAACATCGTCATAAATAAAGTTCTAAATTATATTCTGATTTTCTTCCAAATCCATTTCCTGTTGAATCATTGGTCCGAATCTCTCATGTCTTGCGATATAGCTATCGTTGAATGAATACTTCTTGTCTAAGTATCCTGTTCGTAGTGCATTGGAAACATCACTATCAGTTATTTTGTCCCATGAATTTTTTACCCAATTTACAACTTCTTGTAAGCCTGGTTTTACAAAATTACCTCGATGATTTCTCACCATTCTGTTTTCAATATATTCATTGATTTCCATCCGCAAATGATCCTTGAATGGCTTGTTTATTGCAATGTCAAGTGTCTGGAGGTAACCAGTCATTCCTGCCGGAATCATTATTTGATCAATCTTCCTCTCAGCAAGAAAGTTTTTCATGTCTTTAGCGCGGTGAGTACTGGCTGAATCCCAAACTAGTAAACCTCTATTCTGACCCCTCAACAGTGGTGGCAGCATAAAATCAACCCACTTTCTTATAACTGCTTGGGTGCACCAGGCGTTTTCAATTTCAATGACATAAATTCCTGAAACACGTTGAATCTGGTCTTTTTTACCTTAAGTGATTAAAAATAGCGATACTTTCTTGCCATCTAGACGAATCGCGAAAATACAAGTAACACGTGCCCTATCGTAACCGGTAGAAGGAACGTAAATTGACGAAGAAGCCTTGTGGTAAACTGTCGTTTGAGCTGCTTGGCCTAGGAATACCGCGGTCTCAAGCATAGCAATCATGTTGGAGAGTTGGTATTTCGAAAAATCGATGCCATCAACAAAAAGCTTAAATGCAAATGCACGCTTAACAACTTCATTGTCTTCTAGCTTAAACAATGTTGTTGATCTCCTTAGAGACAGTTCATGTCGTTTAAGGAAGTTGACCAACCAGTGTGACGATGCTTTAAATTCTTCTGTGGATATATCAAATTAAATTGCTGTTTCAAGGGCAAATTTTTGAATATCAGCCCTGCGCACAACCAGAGCCATTGCTCTCCTACCTACAATCCATTGCCAGATGCAATCTTCCAACTCAGAAAATAACGGCTGCCGACCTGATCCAACTCTGCGTTTTTTCTCATTTCCTTGGTCCACCAGTTGACACAGGTAATCGTAGTCTGCACGCCATTTACGAACCATACGAAGATCCAGCATCTTCTCTTTACAGAATGCTACAAGATTTACACCCCTGGAGTCTTCAACGATTCCCTTTTTGTATTTGAGGGAAGAGCTCTTTCGTTTTATATTAATTTTAACTGGGGTTTAAAATTATTCACGTTATTTTTAAATAAAATTACGTATGAGGAAATAATCAGACTTACAAGACTGAAATGAATGAACGTTGTATACCTGCACTGTCGCTCAATGTAGACTGCTGCCTTATGTTGTATTTTTAAGATAAATTCCAAGAATTAATTTGAAACGAACTGTAGAGGTAAACAATTAATTTCTCGGAATATTTTGTTTCAAACATTTCTCTGAAATACGAGTATTAGGAAAGCTAAACATATTATTACTTAATAAATCAACAGCATTTTTTAACGACTTCTTTTTGTCACATTATTTTAAATAGGGATTATTTTCGGGGGATGTCTTATTTTACAAAAAGTTCCTAAAATCACGATAGGGCTTATTTTCGGAGGATGTCTTATTTTACAAAAAGTTCCGAAAATCACGATAAGGCTTATTTTCTGAGGATGTCTTATTTTCAGAAAAAGACGGTATATGCGAGATCACAATTCACTTTATGCCCTAAGGACTTGCGTAGAATTGAAGATATTCCTGACCACGAAATTTCTCTCCAGTCAGTTGCAATTGCTTAGTTTAGTAGAAGAGGTCAATAATTCGTCAAATGTATGTGTAAAACAAAGTGCCAAGATACGAAATTCTTTGCGTGAAAAATGTAATGAAATAGAATTCAAAATGTCATTCAAGCCTATCATAAAGTAAATTGCAAAAAGTAAATTAATTTTATTAATTTCTTATTTTTATAAGAAAATTTTGTTTCCCTTAATAAGAAAGGCATAAATTTTGTTTTGTGTAACTTTCCTTTTTCTTTACGTACTTTGAATATTGGCACTCTCTATATTTTTTCAGAATAAAATTTGTATTTCTGAGGAATGCACGTCATTTGAATAATAGCCTTATCAGGACTTTTTTCGTACTTTGCCTAAATAGCATTTGTCATTCTATAGAATGCCTAGTTACTGTATACAATGCCTAGAGAAAGTACGTTAATAATTCTCATAATCCATACTTTGCCTGATAGCATCCGGCATTATATACAATGCCTAGACATTCTGTAGAATGCCGGCGTTTCATACATTGCCGATAACATATATATAAAATGCTAAGATGTTTGCTTGTCCAGCTGTTTCACATTTTAAGCACATGCACAGAAAAAATAGCAATCTCTCAAACAAACTTAAATAAAAGATAATTTTTTCGGATCAATGAAAAATCGCTAAATCGAATATATCGTCAAATCGGCGCTGTACTGCAGTTTCTTATGCGGTATTAGTGCAAACCTTTTGGATATTTTTACATTGTATGATTATTTTTAGCCTTGTATTATAATTATGAAAAATGGGCCAACCATCAAATTCTGACACAAATATGAAACCAGCAGATGCCGTTGAAAAATATGGCGCCGATCGGCACAAATCTTCGATATAATATATGTATATGTTACTGTGAAAGACCGAAATTGGAGAATGTCGACTTTCACCAGAGAATGTCAACATTCACCAAATACGTCGGTGAAAGATCGAATATAACATTGCATTCTTATACATTTGGACCCTCACCGGTGTATGTCGACAATCACAGATATGCTCTGGTGTAGGTCGAAAAGAGAGGAGTAGACAAAGAGGCGACTGGCTGGTTCCCATAAATGCAGTTGTAAAAAAGCATCGTAATAGTTTAAGTTGTTGCAATAAATAAGATTTGAATCACATAATTTAGTTAAGTTTTTATTACTATTATTTTATTTTCTCATTTAGAACGTACTGTATAATTAAGTTTTTAACTTCTATTTTTTTCCTTTCTCATTTTGAATGTACTGTGTGTTTATATGTTATTAATATATTCTTTTTTTTAACAACTGGTGCGTTTTTTCGCGACTGAATTAAGGAGAAGAAAATATAATATTATAATATGTTGATCATTCACCATTAGTACATGGTGGTGAATGTCGACATTTACCGGTGTAAGTCAGAAATAAGAGTATTTGGAAAATATTTCGAACATACACCAAGCGAGTATGTGAATGTTGACATTCACCGGTGAAAGTCGACATTATCCAGAATTCGGTGTTTCCCCGTAACATATATATAAAGAGTAGTATCTCTAAAATGCAATAAAACGAAGTACATCTGCAAATTCAGTTTATAAAGCCTAATTTCTATCGAAACGCTAGCAGCTTCCTTCCTTTCTTAAAAGAGAATTTGTACAACTGACAAAGCTAAATGTAACATTCAACGTTAGTTAATTAGTTAGTTCGTTTAATAAATTAAGCAAAACATAAGAAAGCTATCTGTGTAAGGAAATGAATGCCACCACAGAGAACTTTCTAAGGGTTTGATCTACTTGATGAGGACAAAGCACTCAAAGGCTATCTTCCTAAAGGGAGGGATGCCTCCGTGGAGGTTTTTCTAAGGGACATTAGCTCGTGTACATGTTGCGCATGGAATAAACAGCGAAAATGCTCATCCAGTTGGCTCGGTCGCTGGGATTCGGACTCCAGACCGAACTAGCACTATTTAGCGACCTTACCGCTCGGCCGCTGGTCGGTGCCATTTTCTAAGGGAAGCTTGTTCACCTTTAAATAACGTATGGAAAAAAACCTTTAAAGATTTCAAAAGATAACAAGATAGTTAGTTATAACTATAAAAAATTATAATGTTTTATAAAAGATTGTTAATTTTATGGTAATTAAAAAAGAACTTTTAAGTGACTGTGTTAATGTTATTTAAAAAAAAATAACCAAATTTGTTTTTTAAGGGCTGCGTCTTATATGTGTAGACATTTGAGTGAATTAGCCATCGTAATGTGCTACCAGCTCTGTTCTCACTTTCTGTTTACGTTGTTTTAAGGGATTTACTGTAACTATGTTTTTCTTTGATGTTATTAATACATGGGACTGGGGATTTGGGACGTAAAAGAGATAATCTAATTCAGATGATTTTGACTTTTAGCCGCGAAAATTTCCCAGTGTCCAGCGACAGTAAATATGATTAACATGTTTATATCATCTTTGGCACTTCTTCGATCGAGCAGTTTCTGTTTGCTTTTGATTTTATCCTCAAAAACCTTCGTAGCTAGAGAAAAACCATGATAATTAAGACATAGGACATAGCGCTTTATTTATATGATAACGCAATGAATATTCAGTAATTTGTCTTTTATATATATGAATAAAAAATACAAAGCATTTTAAAACCTAATCCAATTGCGCGCTGAAAGCAGCATAAAAGCAGCAACAAGTGGGGGGATAACGCAAAATAAATTAAAAATATGTTTAAAATGAATGAATATGGATGGATTTTAAACGTATTTTAAATTCATTTAATTTATCTCGCATTATATATATATACTATAAATGTGATAATTTTGAATGAGAGACTGGATGAATCTAGAAGATGGCTGTTAAACGACGAGATGCTTATTTGCTTCTTACCTGCTTAAAGAGACCCCCAACGCGTAGATTCACAAAACGAAATAAGGAAGACAGCTTTGACGAAAAGAACATATTAATTTATTAAAGAACATTCTTGCGGTCCTCATCACTCTTGGGTATGTGGTGCACCCCACAATATTTGTATATAGCAGTTTGCATCTTAACAATAAACAAAGCAGAATACTGCGGAGCACGCTTACTAGCACAAAGAGAAGCGGGGGAAGGGCAGGATTCGCATTTAGGCACCATGGTATATACAGTAAAAATTCCCTTTAATCTGGCTTACCTGAGATTATATCGCATCTGAGGCATGATTACATAAACGCATTAATTTTGAAAGGCACACTTGAGAAAAACACTATTATAATAGAGATGGGAAGTACTCCAGTTAGAAAGAGCAATTAAGGGGCTATTGCTAATTTAAAGTATAATTTTTAGTTACACATTTTTTATCTTACATATATATATACAAAATGTTGTATTTTCGTAGATAAATATTGTCTTTACAAATACGACTAATTTAAAATTATCTAATATTAAATTATGTTAATAAAATTTGGATAGACAACGCATGGGTATGGTAACTAGCCAATTTTGGCTTCCACGTCTTTGGGCTCGGGTTCGATCCCAGATAAAGCGTCAACATTCGTGACTAAAGTACCTTAGCTGAATATCTATCTGAATTTCGAATCTTAAAATTCGAAATTATGACAGTCCTTGCTTGCAGTTATGATACTCCTTTCCTGGAGGACCTTCTAAGGAAAACAAGCCGGTTACACGAGTAAAAACTACGCAATCCTCATGCAGTCAGCTTGTTTAATCATTGGAAATTAAACATAGGGCAAATTAGAAATGTTTCGCAGTTTTAACATTCGCTGTCGAATGGGTTGTCGTTCATTGTTAAAGTGTTTATTTAAATGATTAAATTAAATACGCCTTCGGCAAGAGGGGTCTTCGTAAGGAACATAAAGGAACAAGATAGTACTTAACAGAGAGCGAAAATACTTACATAACCATGCCGTTCGTCGAGATTCGAACCCTAGTTAAATTATTAGAGTTCAGATATCTTTACCATTTAGTCACTAGTACATTCAAGCCCGTCATGTAAAATAGGGTACGGAATTCCTAACAATTGCAAAGCTTTTAGCTAGTATTTCAACGACTGCTGACAAGGAAAGGACTATTTGTTTCCTTTTCTAAAGCAGTAAAAAATTATATATATCCGCATTCTAATGCAGTCTTCTTTTTCAGAAACTATACTTTTCCATTTAAATGTGGATTTAAATAGAAGAGAATAGTTTAATTTAAATTGGAGAAGAATTAAGTACATTTAAATGGAAAAGTAAAATCGCCAAACATTAAAATCGTTGAACGCTGGTAGTTCGGAACTGGGTTCAATTCCGGGAGAACGAGCTAGCTGCATGGAAGTTTTCGTGGTTTTCCTCATGTATAATGTCTATATTAGCCAGTTTCCCATAGGAACTCCTCCACGAATAGCCCTAGTGTGTTTTGCCATAATTAACTAAAAACAAACCAAAATACAATTTAAATGTATGAAACTAATTTCTTTTCTTTCTTTTTATAAATAACAAAAATCTAAAATGTATTCTGAGGAGACAATTTTTATAGTAACTATAATTAATTTATTCTTGTTAATATCCGTGCCAGATGAAATTCGTTTCGGAACCTTTTTTCAGCATTTAATATTGACTTAATATCCAGAATACATCACTAGAAAGATTTATAATTACATTCGCTGTTACTTTTGTTTATATCAAATTCAAACCTCAGAAATGAACACGTCATTTTCCTTACATTTATATTTTAAAAATGTAATATTTTAAGCAATTCTGAAAAACAGAAACCTAAGTAACGTAAACTTACTAGCTGTTTTGCGAATAAACCTTACGTAAAGCTTTCATTTTTAATACCTCACGGCATGTGATCAGAGCTTCAGTTTCATGGAAGCAAGTTCACTGTCCTCTATATACCCTCATAAGTTAAACACATTAATCGCAGTCTTTTGAGATGTTTAAGCATAAATCCCACTAGTATTTCAGCAAAGTTACATAACTGGAATTCCTGCACTCCGGAAAGGAATCTGCATCGATACTATATCTTTCACAAGATATTGATTTCCGTACATAGATATTCACATTTTCGAAAATATTAATGCTTCATTTAGACGATGACAGTAGCTTATGTTTAACATCTTAAGATCAGTCACCTGCAGCCTGACAGAGTTTATTCACCAACTAAAGAATAATAGAAAATACCTAGTCACAGTAATTGTTTTGTATGGATATTAAGTCAAAGAAAATTAAGATTAATATTGAATAATTCTCCTTCCGTGGTTAGCTTTGTCACCTGACAACTCAATGTTTTGTGAAAGGGTAGATTTTAGAAGTGAACTGTGGCATCTCTAATAAAACCTTTCTTTGCCGATGAGAGTTAATTAAGTTATATTTTATTCATTCAGAGTGAAAGAACCCGATCGTTTTTAACTTGCACGTGCCGACTAATGATTTCTAGATTGCTGTTGACTCATAAGTTGTTTTGACCATGTAAACTGCAAGCCCAGGAGACCTCTTAAAATTTTCATTATATAGAGTTTGCGTAAACGCTAGTAAAAGTAGTAAATATTTCAAATAGTATTATAGTATATTTACACGTTTGTTTAGTGTCGTTTAAGTCCAGTGATAGTGAAAATTCCCTTGATATTCAGATACAGTAAATTTTTTTCGAAATATTCGTTCCTACAGAAGTCGTCCCATCTCTCTTCTTCTCACTATATATACACAGTCCAGTCACATTAATGTGACCATCTGTCAAAAGCCAGAATAACCACCTTTCGCAGAGCGGACTGCTGCGAGACGTGCAGGAAGAGGGTCACATAGGTCCCTGAAGGTGTTCTCTGGGATGTTGAGCCATGCCGACTCTAATGCCGTGGCCAGCTGCGCTAGATTACGCGGTTGAGGATCCATGGCGCGAACAACTCGATCGAGATGGTCCCACAGATGCTCGATTGGGTTTAAGTCAGGTGAGTTTGCTGGCCAGGGGAGGACGGTAAACTCATCCTGGTGCTCTTCGAACCACGCACGTACACTGGCAGCTGTATGGCACCTCGCATTGTCCTGCTGGAAGATGCCATCATCCTGAGGAAAAACAATGCGCATGTAGGGGTGAACATGGTCCGCAAGGACAGATGCGTACTTGTATTGATCCATTGTGCCTTCCACAATGATCAGTGAACCTAGAGAATGCCAGGAAAACATTCCCCAGACCATAATGCTCCCGCCTCCAGCTTGGACCGTTCCGGCAATGGTTGCAGGGTGGTTCCTTTCAGAGGTTTCACGCCTTATACGCCAACGTCCATCTGTCCGATGGAGCATAAAACGCGATTCATCCGAAAACGCAACCTGTCGCCACTCAGTGGACGTCCAGCTGCTGTACTGGCGTGCAAATTCTAGCCTTCGCCGTCGATGAACAGCAGTCAGCATAGGTGCACGAACCAGGCGTCTGCTTCGGAGGCCCAGACGCAGCAATGTTCGCTGAATAGTACTTTGGGAGACACTTTTGGTAGCCCCTTGGTTCATTTTGGTGGTCAGTTGCTCAACGGTAGCCCGTCTATCTGCCCGAACGCATCTCCGCAACCGTCGTTTGCCTCTGTCATCTATGGCCCGTGGTGCACCACATTTGCCACGTCGCTGATTTTGGACAGTCCCATTTTGCCATGCACGGTACACTTTTACCACGGCGGCACGCGAACAGTTCACAAACTCAGCCGTTTCGGAAATGCTTCCACCCTTGGCCCGAAAGCCAATGATCATGCCCTTTTGGAAGTCGGATAAATCGCTTCGTTTCTGCATTACGCCAACGATTGAAATGTTTTTCGAAGCCCTCACACACCCTTTATATACGCTCAACTGCACTGTGCTGCCACCTGCCTTCTGTGATTGGTTATTTAACTCTGACATGGAAAGTACGTGGTGGTCACATTAATGTGACTGGACTGTGTATGTATAAATCCTATATAGTAAAAATTTTAAAAAATTTGTATTTCCTTGGCTTCTAAACGAATAAGGGTCTTCCAAAGTACCACATATTTTTATTAATTCCCAGAGATAAAAATTTAGAAATTGAAGTAATATATTAAGTTTTCCTGCAATTACACGATATTCTTGCCTTATTAAGCTAAACGTATAATGGGTAAAATTTTACTGTGTTTTTTTTCCTAAAAGTTAGATTCTTAATTTATCTCTGTTTGTTCTGAAGATACGATAAACTTTGCAAAAGGGATGAGATCTGAACTAGTTTTTCTAATTTCCCGTTCTAATAAAGATCTAATTTTGAACAAATATTTTATAATCGTTTCAAAACGCTACGAAAAAGCACATAAAACAATTTTACTTACTTTTTATCAGAATTCTTCAAATTTATACTTCGCTTGATACTTTAATTAAATCTCCTTGGCACCTTTATTAAATTTTGATACTTTTTATTATTAATATTAAATTTTGATACCGCTTTATACCCGCTTGATATCTTTAATGAACTGCATTATTCTGAACAAATAATGCTGTATATTTTACAATTTGATAAAAGCAAACCAAAAAATTACATTGTTTGTAAAGGCTGTCAGCAGACCGTCAAATGATTACTTTCCGGTTCGGAGTAAAGAATGTATTGGAATCGCGATAAACTTCGGGTAGCATAGTTCAACGGGAATTTCCATTTTAACCACTCCCGAATCCATTTCCATGATTTCTTTGCTTGACATCTGTACGTGAGTACAAAATAAAGAACTCTTTCTCGGAACGTTTCTTATATGGGACTACTAGAACATATAGTAGTGCACCTTTCTTTTTTATTGCAGTCACCGGGATCAAACGTATATATATATAATTATTAATACCCACTCCTTACCCGGCATTGAAGTCTTTGCCTGGCCTTTATTTTAGCAATTGTTGGTTGTAATCATATACTTTCAATTACAGTAGTGGTTTAAATGAAGAAAATATTCATATTTTAGAAGCGTCAATTTAAAAAAATAATTAAATTTCGGCAAATAGCGAAATCTAACTTTTAACGCATTCTCCCGGTTCCTATACTTATATCTGGAGAAGTTTCGTACTCGCTATGAAAAAATAAAATTGTAAAACGTTTGACTGTACTATAAGGTATTTCTCCCGCCTTCGTGGTGTAGTGGTCAGCACATTTGAGGCTCGAATCCCGCCGAGAGCATTGCTCATTTCCCACATCCTACTACAAAAATATTCTAATAAATCTACAGTGGAACCCGAACTAAAAAGGTTGCGGATGATGCTTCTCCGTCACCAGGATTTGGGGACTGGGTCTCCTAATCTCCAGTCGCCCTTTAAAAGAGGGAGTATATATGGTATTTCTCCCGCCTTCTTAGCATGCCTTGGTGGTGTAGTGGTGTAGTGGTCAGCACACTCAGCGCGTACTTGAGAGGTCCGTGGTTCGAGTACCGGCGAGAGTATTGCTCATTTCTTGCATTTCCTTGTTTCCAAATAAAACCTAATGTCTCTACAATACGGCGAAAATTGAACGGGTTATTTAATATGAAAATGTGCAATTTTTGATGTCATTTTAAACTTGCTTTGAGGGACTGATTAATTAAGTTAGAATAATTCGAGGAAATAAATTTAAATGAAGTGCAGCAAAAAATGTGTATAATTTACTAGGTCGCACAAAGAAGTTATGTATATAACAAATTATTTTTTAGTGTATTTTTAAAAACGTTCAGATATTTTCTTGAAGTCTCCAATGAAATAAAACTTCATGTATAATTTTTGTGATATATTAAGAACGCTTATCCTTATCTTAAAAAAAGACGCTTAATGTTTTGTGACAATTGTAATTACCTGTTCATCATAGGTCAATCGGATAGGGTTTCATTTGTATTTGCCAGGTGTAAATATAAAACAAAAATATTTCTAAATTAGATACTATTAAATACATTCTATTCCTAAGCTTGGCGCTCTCTTAACGTGACAAGATTATGAACGTTTCGGTAAAAGTAAATCGGACCTTAGCATCAGAAACAGAAATTTAACATCAGAAATAATATAGTTCAGATGCTTTGGCTTACGAGGAAGAAAAGTAAATAAAAGAACAATATTACACATCTAAAAGGTTTTGAGAATTTAAGTAGTAAGAATTTTTTTGTCTTTCTCTATTGTAACTTGTGACGAAACCTTAATAAGACCTGAAGCGACTTTAAGCTAAATCTTAAAAGTTCTACACAGAAAGAAGGATGTAAATGGCCCTTTATTTTAAATTAAAGTAGATGAAAGAAAGCAAACCTAGTGCTTACAAATCAGCCTGCATTTATGACGAGAACTCAGAGTAGAAATTCAAATGTAAAACTAAATCTAGATATCTAATAGCCAAAGGCTATGCAGAGTACATTAACAGTGAAGTTGGCTCTAAAACAGTCACCGGCGTAAAATTACTATCGGCAAGTAAAATGCACTGCCAAAGACAGGAACCTTCTTCTTAGAATACTAGTCTATCCATGTGGCCTTTAATAGGCAAAACACACTCTGACTTCCCAATCTCAAACTCTCACTTGTACACGTGCGAGCTAATTTACATTCTGGCAGGAAAACGTAAATCGAGCAATGATCTTGAAGTTTCAAAACAAAAAATAATTGGCCAAGCAAATTAAATAAACCTTGCAAAGTGTCACTATTACACTGTAAATATTCTTTCATCAAACAGTTATCAACAGCGGTAGCGCTTGATTTTTATATTCAATAAGATAAACATTCATACAGCTTGATGTAATTTGCTAGTGTATAGACAGCATTAAACTTATTTTAACATTTCTATATCAGGTTGCACAGGAGAAACTTTCAATTTCTGTACTTAAAAGATTGAAATCACTCTTAAGCATTTTAATCACAGAATCTAAACAATGCTTGTAACCTTTTTTACTATTAAAAGGAAATGTAACATTAAATCCGTTTCCAGAGAGTAAGTTTATTTTCTACGCAACAGGAAATAAACACAGATCCTGAAAACAAAATGATGAAAACGTAAGACAATGAAATTTCAGTGAATGACTTCATGGGATTTGCAGGCATGGTAATGGCAAACGATGAAGGGCAAAAAAGATATTCCATAGCATCCATAGCATGTCTGAGAACGAGGTAGAAATAGGCCTTAATAGCATTCTAACACTCAAAGTTGTAGCAGTGGCTTTCAAAATGACATCGAACGAATTTGAAGCTCTGTTTAAGCTTAGAAATCTGAGAACGATTACAAGCTTTAAGGAGACGGAAACGTATCTTTAAGATGTGTTTATGAATTGTTTAACGTTTTTTTTTTCATTGTATACGTTTAGAATATGACAAGCTTCTGGTTGATTCATTGTGCACCAACCAAGAGATTTGTGTTTCGATCTCCAGGATAAATTTTGACAGCATTCGACTCTCATCGTGAAGCAATTTATGACCTGTAGAAGAGGCCTCGATCATCCACCTTACTCACTTGATCTTCCTCCAGTAGACTTCTTTCTATTCCGCGCCCAAACGAGCACAAAGGAGAACAGTTTTTCGATATTCCAGACATTCAAAGCCACACTGCAAGGATTCTGTATGCATTACTGAAAGAGGATCTTGCCTGCAGGTTTTCAGCAACTATATAGTCATCATCAAAAGTGCATTTCAAACGGCTAACGTTACCTTCGAAGGACTACTGAACGTTTTTTCAGAATTGGTAAGAATCTTTTTTTAATTACATGTATATATATGTGTGTGTGTGTGTGTGTGTGTAAGAAAAATAAAGAATATGTAAAAGATAACTTATAGTTTTAATTAAAAGAGTAAATTAATTTCCCTTCTCTATTCTAAAAATAGTAATCTCTCTTTTCACTGCGTCATTTCGAGACTAATCCATGTCATATGACTCTTACATAATTCTGATGATGTAAATGGAACTCAAACAGCCAATAATAATTTTACAGCAGCATTAATTATACAATCAAAATGCATTGAGAACCAAAACTAACTCAATCTGAATTAAGATTTCATCCTGAACATAAGGCACTCCCTTGTTACTCTTCGGCCTAGCTGGGCTACGGTCTGATGCTTTCTTCCTACTGCAAAGTATCAAAAATGTAAACTTTTTTAAATAGGCACAAATAATATGCTAAGTTCTTTGTGGCTGCAACATGTTTATGGAAATAAAATTAAGATTTAATCTCCGTCTGCTGCGAGTTTCTTCTTTAGTACGGATTCAAACTTCTGCGTTCCACACAATCAATATTGCAAAGTCTTTTTTGTTTATTACATATACATGAACACTTTTGCTGAACTCTATTGCCATTCCATTTATATGCTTTGTTTAAATAACCTTAACAGAGAGACTTGAATTATTAGATTATTTCATAAAATATTTTACATAATTGGCCTCACTGTTATCAATTACCAAAAAAATGAAGAGACAGAAGTAAAATATTTAGGTACAGGCTTCCAGTTTCGTAAATTGGTCTCTAACAGCAATAGAACAGTTTAATTTTAAAGATACACTAACCGGTGGAAATCACAGTTTTTTCTTCACAAGCACAAAAGGCTATGATAAGGCATCTGCAAATGTAGTTAATATGCAAATTATGCGATAAAAACTACCTGCTCTAAATGTTCTTCTTAAGCCAAACATAAACATATCGGAAATAATTTTAAATTTTTATTTTTTCTGAGCCCTTATAGTAATCTTGGGGAACCGTAAGGTTTTGCATAATATAATTAGAGAAAGCTCGCTGTAAGCTCATCAGAGTAGCCATGACCAGGAAGCCTAGATAAGTAGGGGAATATGAACTAAATCATTAATAACAGTAATTCATCAAATGGGAGTTTATAAAGTTAAGCACAATTATCGATTCAAATTTTGCCTCCAAGATCACGTTGCCTTGGCAACAATGTCGCTTCGCGTTGATTGGGAAATTAGGCCAATTTTTCTTAATTTTTCTTTTCAAAAATCGAATATGTAACTTCGATTTTGCGTAAAGCGCGAGTTCATTAAATTAAGCGTGATTTCGCTCACTTGTAAATCAATCACAGATAAATTTTCTTTTCATCGCGCGGAATACAAACTACATGTTAGGTCACAGAAAAGTTTTGCATTTATCATTATTTCCCTGGTACGATACGTTTCAGGTGCTAGTATTAAAATCAATTATTTTTAAAAACTTTTATATTTCTGCAACAGAATATATTAATAGTTTTTTCTCTTATTTTTCAATCTTAAATTACTGTAGTTTTTTTTAAATTAGCTGTTTATTTTGCAATCGTCAACTAACGTGCAGATTCTGATAGGTATTTATATTATCAAGAATTTCCTCTTTAAACACAGGGTGTAAAAAACAAATAAAGAAAGAAAAAGCATCCTTTGGGAACTGAAGAAGACAGCTGGAAAGTTAGTGGAACTAGAAAGTAATAATTAATTAGCAGTAAAAACAAATTTCCGAGTAATGATCGAGTGCAATCTCTCTCTCGTGAAAGAAGAAAAAATACACATATTTAACTGGCTACATGTTATCTTTTGGAACTTTAATAGTACAATACGTTTAAAAACTAATGACTTTTGAAAAAGTTATATTTCAGCTAGAACGATATTTTATTACATTTTCTGTAATATTTCGATATTTTTTAAATTAGAAGTTTATTTAGAAATCAGAAGATTTCAGTCGTCAGCATACGATTAGATTCAGATAATCATTCTTGCTATCGAAAATTCTCACTCTTAATCATCATGCGCAAGCAAAAAATCTGTCCTTGAGGAATACTGGAAAGAGTTGAAAGAAAGTGCCAATTAATTAGTGTGAAAAACAGATTTCTGTGCCGTTATCAGCGCAACCTTTTTCGAGAAAGACGAAAGAAATATACATATTCAACCGACTATTTATTATCTTTTTTTTTCATACAGCTTCACTAGCATCATTAGTATTTGAGATAATAGTAACGGAACCAGATTTTTAAAAAAATTTATACTTCTACCAGTGCAATATATTATAAGGTTTTTTTTTTAATTTTTTCCTCTAATATTACGATAGTTTTTAATGTAGTATTTTATTTTGAAACTAAAAGCTGCTAATCAGTAAACACGTGTAAATTTAATCAGAAATATTATTCAGAATTCCCATTTTAAACACACGGAACAAGAAAAAAAGTATCCGTGGAGAAAAAATAGAAAGCTTAAGAAGAATGTAGTAATTAATTAGTATGAATTCGTTGACACGATCAAACGTAATCTCTCTTGAGAAAGGAGAACGAAACGTGCATATTCAGTTGACTATTTAATACCTTTTTTAAAAACATTTAGTTTCTAACGAAAACACTTTTCTAAAACCCCTGGGGGAAAAACGTTAGAAGAAAAAAAAAAGAAAAAAGAGGGTTGAAAAGTATATATTTTAAAAGTATATATTTTAAAAGTATATATTTTTAGCTTTTCTATTCCTTTGTGATTCTAGGAAAAAATAAGAAAAATGTATTATTTTTCATTACTACTATTTTTAGCCATGTTTTGAGCTCAAAACTAGTCAGATAACAACAGAGCAGTTCAAAACTCATAAATATCTCTTCAACAACTGATCATAAGTCAGAGGTCCCCATTAAAAAAATCATGACATAAAGTGGGTTTTCGGACTACAACAATTTTCCTCACATAACAACTTATAGGAAAAATATATGAAATTTAAGTTTCATGTGAACCTTTGCAAAGAAAAATGGTTTTATTAATAAATTATTCCTTATCCTACTAAAGACCTTTCAGGACAAAAATCGAGTCTGCAGTTTGAAGATGTTTGTGTTGTCTGACTTAATCGGAACAAGCTCAAGTTCCATTTGTTTCTTTTTCAATCAGATATAGCAAAGTAGGCTAGAGCTATCTGCTTAAGAAAAGGGATGCCTTATTGCAGAACTTTGTAAGTGAAACTAGTCATATTTGTGTTAGTATCTGAAAAACGACGAAAACGCCAAAGTCTTCTTGTAAGTGTCAATAAGCAATGTTCCGCGGTGTTATCATTCAGACACTTGTAGGCGCTATAATATAAAAAGTTAGGTCTGGAGGAGTTTTCCGACACAATATTAGTCCGTAGGCCAAGAGAATGCCAAGAATTTGCCATAGCAATACAAGCCTTCGTAAGATTGGAAGGATTGAAATGTTAAACTTTTCGGATTTAATATATTCTCACATATATCAAATCTTTAAACGTAAAATAGATTATTTTCTTAAGATCAATTTTAAATTTGTACACATCAGTTAATTTCATAAAGGCCCACTTATCAATTTTTATCCTTTCTAAATCAATTTGAGTTACATAGCTTGACTGTAGGCCTAAGCTTTATAATAGCATTGCAGATATAATCAGTTGCACTTGATATTTTCGGAAATCCTGAAATCTGTTCTCAAAATCTTCGATGAAAGAGCAATTACTATTTCATATTTTTTCACTGTATATAATTTTGTCCAGACAGATTTCCAGAGTGAATTGGATAGTGCGCTTAATACGGTATTGCCTCGATTCGATATAATTTCGAATGCTATTATTCTTCAAAACTTCAGTTGTTTTTGTCTTCAAAATTCATTTCCACTAAAGCCAGCTCTCATGTTTGGCAAAATTTATCGAAATAGCTCTCATTTAAATAATCAGCGTCGCATGCGCTCGCCCCCCCCCCACTTTTTTTTTTGTTATAGATATAGTCAGAATTCCGAAGGTTTCGGTTTGGATATCGCTCAATTGTAATATCGCATACAAAGATAATTATAGTTCAGAAGCTGCAATAAGTTGACGAAAGGTAAGTAAAACTACAAACTCACAGAAGAGGGAGTAACCTGAAATAAAAATACTTAAAAGAACTCGAAACTTATGTTCTAAATTATATTGAGTTTGAATACTAATATGTGCAATCTTCAGCCTTGTTGTTATTTAGCATTTACTGTTCTGAACTTCACATAATTTTAATGAACAACAAAGCAATTTTTCAGCAGAATGTTTCCTTTTTTAAGACAGGCAAATCGACAACCTTGTATTCGGAGTAGATTTTGTAAAATCCCAATCGATTTCGAGGACAAAAGGGTCCCTCTTCATCAGGAGCAAAAATTTCTGCAAAAGCCAGAAAGCGAATGTCGAGCATATTTATACCCACAGGCAGTCAGTGGACGAGCCGATAGCGCCCTCCATCGGCAGAAATAGTAACGAAAATGGAGGGTTAAGTTAGCAGAATTTTGAAGGCATTAGGCAAGATTGGATTGGAATTGAAGTCATTGATTAAACAGGATAAATTTTGTGAATGTGAAAAGCTTCAAGAAAATCCAATGCCCTAATAGAACCCGCTTCCTGGATAATTTTAGCAGAACCTAAATCAAATTTGTGACTGAATTTCCAACTATGATTAGTTATTGAATATTTGTTAGTTTCGCCTTTTCGGACGTAAGATTCATGTTCTTTTATGCAAAACTTTAATACTCTTTTCGTTTGGCCAATATAACTTAAGCCACACTGACACGATATGCTACAAATTTCCCAAGAATTAAAGTCAGAAATAGAATCTTTAAGAGCCGAACCTCGGATTTTATTTATAGGTGAGAAAACAACTTGAAAATTAAACTTGTAACTAAACTTTAATTAAACTTGTGTAAAATCCGTGCAATTTTGTAACTGATAGAAGGACGAAATCGAAGCACATCAAGATTATTAATGTTACTTCTGACATCAGAATGTGTTCTTAGATGGCACGATGAGAACTTTCGAACAGCTTTATTAATGACTATGGGAGAAAATCCTTGGTTAAGGGCAACAGATTTTAAATACACTCACTTCCAAAAGTTAAGCACGAAGTTGTAAAATGCAAAAAAATCAACAAATGTTGCTTTGATTGACACAAAGTTCGGCAGGAAAGTAGCATATATATTTATGCATAAAACAAAATCAAGAATTACATACAGAAATGAAAACAATATTAAATTTTTGTAAATTATCAGATAATGACATACTGGAGACTTAAACAGAATTATGTATGAAGTGAAAATAAACAGCATAAAATGAAAAAAGGACATTAATAGGGTATGTGATCCCCCCCTAATCTGTATACAAAGTTTACATCTTGTGACCATGCTTTCAATTAGGTGGTCAACCACAGCAGAATTAAGCAATCGCAATTCTTCTTGTAGAGCAGTTTTCAGCTCAATAAGAGTGGCTGGAGGTGGGAAACGTGAAGATACAGCACGGCCGAGAGCATCCCAAAGATTTTCAATGGAATTAAGGTCGGGCGAATATGCTGCCCACGCCATACGCGCAATCCCTTCACTCTCCAGGTAGTCATCGAGACGATGACAGCTCTATGGGGACGTGGGTTATCGTCCATTAAAACAAAAGTAGGGCCAACTGCTGGAGCGTACAATCTCACAATGTGTTCTAGGACTTCATCTCGATACCGGACAGCCGTCAAGGCCGTCAAAGAACCCCGTTTAAAGATGTGCAGGTCGATGCGGTATCCTAACGAAATCCCTGCCCACACCATAATGCTTCCGCCTCGAAATGCGTGATGTTCGGTGATGTTTTGGGACTGATTGCGTGTTCGTTGTTCACGCTATATCCTTATACGCTTGTTATCTGGCTCCAGAGTAAATCTTGACTCATCAGTAAACATGACATTGCCCCAGGGAGACACATTCCAATTGACGTGTTCCCGGCACCACTGTAATCGTGCCCCTCTTGATTGGACGGATAGAGGAACACAAATTGGAGGTATCCGGGCGTACATTCCTCTCATATGTAATCTTCCGCGTATAGTAGCTGCAGATATCGCCTTACCAATGGACACTGTAACCATAGATGTCACACGTGTGAAAGCCGCTCTGAGATTTCGCTTGGCTACAATAACAATATATCGATCTTCCGCGGAGGTTGTAACCCTTGAGTGACCGGCTACGGGCCTTCGGATAACTGTCTGTGGGGTTTGGAATTGTTTCCATAAACGTGAAACTATAGAATGATGAACGCCGAAGAAAAGAGCAACATCTGTGATCGACTGTCCTGCTTGAATGCGCCCCACAGCACGCCAACGCTCAGAATCTTCCATTCGTCTGCTGGAAGTCATAGAAACACGTATGTCTTGAAAACAAATTGTACGAAAGTTTTAAACACCTTCTATCAGCACTTACAATCAACTTCTATAACCCTTCAAAAAGCTGGCTTCTTATAAGACTGCCTTTTTTGCATATTTCTTGGCATGAAAGCGCGATTGGCTGTTACCTAACATATTTGCATACTTCCATCTACCTCTGCAGGGAACTGCGTCCGCGTCAATTCTGACTGGCTACCTGAAATTAGCATTTCCCTCTCCGTGCTTAACTTTTGGAAGAGAGTGTAATTGAGTTCCTTAGAAGATATTCTGAGGAACAAACTTTGAAAGCTCGAAATACATAATAGCAAAAAGGGTAGAACTTTTTGCTTAGCCGGGTGACATGACTTAGCATGGGGAGGTAAACAAACAGAAATGGGTTTACATTAAACAGGGGTGCTGAAATTAGATCCATTGCGGAATATAAGAATATCAAAAGAAGGCCACTGCCAAGGGGTATCCTAAAGTATATTTTTACCAAGATAAGCTATTGAAAATTTGTTAATTTTGCCTTTTTGGACGTAAGATTCCTGTTCTTTTATGCGAAACTTTAATGCTCTTTATGTTTGGACAATATAATTTAAGCCACACTGACACGATATGCTATAAATTCCCCAAGAATTAAAGTCAGAAATAGAATCTTTAAGAGCCGAACCTCCGATTTTATTTATAGGCGAGAAAACAACTTGAAAATTAAACTTATGAAAAATCCATGCAATTTTGTAACTGATAGAAGGATGAAAGGGAAGCACAACAAGGTTATTAATGTTATTTCTCACATCAGAATGTGTTCTTAGGTGGCACAATATGAACTTTCGAACAGCTTTATCAATGGTTACGGGAGAAAATCCTCGGTTAAGGTCAACAGATTTTAATTAATTGAGTTCTTTAGCAAGAAGGGATTCTGAGGAACAAACTCTGAGAGCTCGAAATACATAATAGTAAAAAGAAGCCATTTTTTGCTTGGCCGGGTGACATGACTTAGCATGGGGAGGAAAACAAACAGAAAAGGATTTACGGTAAACAGTTGTGCTGAAATTAGATCCATTACGGATTATAACAATATCAAGGAAAGGCAATGTATTATCAGATTCAGTCTCGAAAGTGCACTGGATTGCTGGGTCAATCGAATTTATAACAGATAAAATCTGGGGTAAGTCTTCGTTATCACCATCAAAAAGAGCGAAAGTGTCGTCTACGTAGCGAAACCACAGACGAAAAGATAGTTTTTCAAATAATTTAACCTCAAAATAGTGCATTTAAATGTCAGCAAGTACAAGACTGAGAGGATTACCCATAGCTAGCCCTTCAATTTAGCGATAATATTCATTTTGGAAAACAAAGTGAGTTTGACTCACAGAGACTTTAGTGAGAGAAATTAACTCTTCAATTTCAATATGTGAGAAATGGAATTCTCGAAGTCTAGTTTCAAGGCATTTTAGTGCCCTTCAACTGGAACGTTAGTAAACAGCGATTTAACATCAAACGAAACAATAATGGAGTACAAAGGGGAAATATCTTTAAGTTTATCGATGAGTTCGAAAGAATTTTTTGCGGTGTGAATATTGTTGGAAAGTAAAGGAGAAAATACGGAAACTAAGTATTTGGCCAAAAGGTACGATGCCGTTCCTAAATTGGAGACTATAGGTCGAAAAGGAATTTCAATTTTGTGAACTTTGGGGAGAGCATAAAATCTAGCACAGTTAGCAATAGTTGGAATGAGTGATTTCTTAAGCTGAGTCGAAAGTATATGAGAAGATTTAACAGCTGTTTTAACTTTTCTGAGGTCAGAAGTTGAGGGATCTTTAGGGATCGAACAGTATGGGCCTTCACTTATCAGTTTCGTGACCCTATTTAATGTATGTGTGTTTGTCCATAACCACAATTTGTCCACCCTTATCAGCCTTCGTAATTATAATATTAGGATTGGAATGAATTTCAGGCTTTCTTTTCTTTTTGGTTGAGATTCGAAACAAATGAATTGTTGTTAAAATTCCCATTATAGGTAATTAAGTGACGAATTCTATCCTTCTGTGTTTCTGAAATTTTAGAGAATTTAAAAGCTTTTCAATAGGGGCGATGATTTGAGGAACTGAAGATTTCAACGATTTAGAAAAGTTAAAGTTATACACAGTCCAGTCACATTAATGTGACCACCACGTACTTTCCATGTCAGAGTTAAATAACCAATCACAGAAGGCAGGTGGCAGCACAGTGCAGTTGAGCATATATAAAGGGTGTGTGAGGGCTTCGGAAAACATTTCAATCGTTGGCGTAATGCAGAAACGAAGCGATTTATCCGACTTCCAAAAGGGCATGATCATTGGCTTTCGGGCCAAGGGTGGAAGCATTTCCGAAACGGCTGAGTTTGTGAACTGTTCGCGTGCCGCCGTGGTAAAAGTGTACCGTGCATGGCAAAATGGGACTGTCCAAAATCAGCGACGTGGCAAATGTGGTGCACCACGGGCCATAGATGACAGAGGCGAACGACGGTTCCGGAGATGCGTTCGGGCAGATAGACGGGCTACCGTTGAGCAACTGACCACCAAAATGAACCAAGGGGCTACCAAAAGTGTCTCCCAAAGTACTATTCAGCGAACATTGCTGCGTCTGGGCCTCCGAAGCAGACGCCTGGTTCGTGCACCTATGCTGACTGCTGTTCATCGACGGCGAAGGCTAGAATTTGCACGCCAGTACAGCAGCTGGACGTCCACTGAGTGGCGACAGGTTGCGTTTTCGGATGAATCGCGTTTTATGCTCCATCGGACAGATGGACGTTGGCGTATAAGGCGTGAAACCTCTGAAAGGAACCACCCTGCAACCATTGCCGGAACGGTCCAAGCTGGAGGCGGGAGCATTATGGTCTGGGGAATGTTTTCCTGGCATTCTCTAGGTTCACTGATCATTGTGGAAGGCACAATGGATCAATACAAGTACGCATCTGTCCTTGCGGACCATGTTCACCCCTACATGCGCATTGTTTTTCCTCAGGATGATGGCATCTTCCAGCAGGACAATGCGAGGTGCCATACAGCTGCCAGTGTACGTGCGTGGTTCGAAGAGCACCAGGATGAGTTTACCGTCCTCCCCTGGCCAGCAAACTCACCTGACTTAAACCCAATCGAGCATCTGTGGGACCATCTCGATCGAGTTGTTCGCGCCATGGATCCTCAACCGCGTAATCTAGCGCAGCTGGCCACGGCATTAGAGTCGGCATGGCTCAACATCCCAGAGAACACCTTCAGGGACCTATGTGACTCTCTTCCTGCACGTCTCGCAGCAGTCCGCTCTGCGAAAGGTGGTTATTCTGCTTTTGACAGATGGTCACATTAATGTGACTGGACTGTGTATTTCGATACATTCATTGATCCTCTGAGAAATTCACCTTCGAGATATTAACAATGGGATTAGTGTTAACAGCGAGAAGGTCCATAAGATGGCCGAGGCTAGTTGAAAGGGGCTAAGTTTTGGGAATTTAGAAACAAGGATGTTTTTATGGCCTTGACAAGCAGTTTCAGTCCTAGACCAAGATTTATGATCAAATGAGGAAACATTTAAAGTGGAATTGACAAATTTTAAATGAAGGGGATATAATTCACGTTAAATTTTAGCCAAACGTTTGCGCGTGTTTCTTATAGTGTGGCGAAGTAGTGACAATTTGAATGTATGCATAATTTTCGAAATGTGAACAGAAGATTTGACACTACATTTAACTTGTATAAATTTGGAAATGATATTCTGATGTTTGCATTTGAGCAAGAAATAAAGATGGTTCAAGAATTTCATATCCTTAAGGCGTAACTTACAAAATCGATTCTTATCTGTTGACATATTTTAAAAGCGTAAACAAGAAAGGAAAATAGGGTGAACAGAAAATATTAAAAAGAAGAGCTGGAAGTTCTTTTCTCGCCTTTAAATAAAATCCGAGATTCGGCTCTTAAAGATTTTATTTCTGACTTTAATTCTTGGGGAATTTATAGCATATCGTGTCAGTGTGGCTTAAGTTATATTGGTCAAACGAAAAGAGCGTTAAAGTTTCGCATAAAAGAACATGAATCTTACGTCCGAAAAGGCTCAATATTGAATAGCTAATCATAGTTGAAAATTCAATCACAATTTTGATTTTGGTTCTACTAAAATTATCCAGAAAGCTGGTTCTATTAGGGAATTGTATTTTCTTGAAGCTTTTCACATTCACAAAAATTTATCCTGTTTAGTCAGTGACTTCAGTTCTAATCCAGTCTTGCCTAATGCCTTCAAAATTCTACTAACTTAACCCTTCATTTTTCATTACTATTTCTGCTGATAGATGGTGCTATCGGCTGGTCCACTGATCGCCTGTGGGTATAAATATGCTCGACATTCGCTTTTTCGCTTTTGCAGAATTTTTTGCTCTTGATGAAGGGAGACCTGTTTTGCTCTCTAAATCGATTGGGATTTTACAAAATCTACGCAGAATACAAGGTTGTAGATTTGCCTGCCTTATTTTCCACGTCGACGTGTTTCTCTCGCGTCTCGTTTCCTTTTTTGTTATTCTTCCTAAAGGAATGACTAATTCAACTTCTGCGATCTTTCGTCGCAGTACGAATCTTATTACAGGTAGCAATATTCCTTGACAGCCGAATGCAGTTCTGATGCAAAATACATAATTCCCGTTATGTTGTCAAGCAAGCATGCAGTATTTGCTAATAATAAAGGATTCCCCCCCCAAGTTTATAGGCGTTGGCCACAACTAAGGCCGGGTGCTTTGGTATACTATGGAGACACTTAATAGGTGGGCCACCATTGCCTCCTCTTGAAGGGAAGGACAAATTGCATCTATGCCTTCTCCGGGATTCCAACCACGGCCCTTCGTATGGCAGTCAGCGTCACTAACCATTATCCCGTCTAGGTGGGAAATAATGATAATAACAATCATAAAAGGATGTTTAGGAAAATATGATTTTCTTAATTTTACGTATGGCTAATTAGTGCCTCGCAAGTCACATGTGGCCCATTAGATCTTTATTTCAAGCCGGCGGCTAAGCTAACAAATTTAATCATCACTGAACGAATTTCTGAATAGGTGTCTATTATCAAACTTTTATCCATCTTAAGACTCTCTTTATGAGTTACTGAAAATATAAATTCTATCTCTGATTTTCTGTTAACCTGTTCTTCTACTGAAATCCACAATATTCTCATTAACTTGCATTATATTACATAACTCATTAAGTTGATTAAATGGTTTCTTATAAAATATATTCCAAATGGCAGTTTAAATTACACTGTGTAACCCTACATTTGGTAATGCTGTTATTTTAGCTTTAAAAATGTTTTTAAATGTGCGAGTTCACCCACACTTTTCCCGTGTGTCTAAAACTAATTTTATTTTACATTATTACTCAGCGGAAATTACCACTAAGCTAACTTTCAATAATTTATTTACAAACTTGACAGTTAGAAAATGTGTCCTCTTTAGTTCATTTTGGTTTAGTTCATTTCATTAAAAGAAACTGCTGATTACATATAATGTTAATTTCATGTTTCAATTGATGTCTGTCTAAAACAATTTTGTTCACTTTATGCATTCAAAAATATTTTTGGAAGTTTTGTCTAGAACTTTAGCTTGCTTTTTGAAATATCCAATTCTAAACTAATAATTAAAAAATTACGTTACATTGGTAATTTAACTTTACAGGTAAACAGTAAAATGGACTTTATTGACACTAATGGCTCTCATTTTCTGAAATGCGCTTTTAAAATTATTTTAATGTGACCTATATTTTACTAAAATAACTTCAAATGAGATGCTTATTGTAGATGAGACTAAAATATTTCCTGTTTATTGATTACTTTAAGTAGTGATGTGCTAAATCTATACCAGCACACCTTTGTGTAATATAAATAAAAGACAGAAGAAACTGTTAAAATTCGCTTTAATATTGTAGAGACGTTAGGTTCTTTTGAAGTGGGAAATGTCAAAAACGTGAAATGCCTTCTACGGTAGTCAAGTCTGGACTCACGAATATGTGCCAAGTGTGCTACCGTTACACCACGAAGGTACGCTGGAAGAATAGGGAAAGTACCTTAAAATGTACATCTTTAAAATGAAGAAATCTTTACCATTTAATAAAGAAAGAAACATCCTTTATTTTCATAGATTGGGATAAGATTGTCTGTCTTGAATGATCCCTAAATGACACACTGAGTAAAATAGAATTCGGAAAAGGAATACGGAAGGAGGAAGATTTCGTAAAAATTTTGTGAACACGATTATCTAAGATGAGATTCGAAAAGCTCCAAATTCGATTCACACACTTCATCTGTACGTTACATGAAAATAAGGAAGAACATTTCAGTTTCAAGAGGAAACATTTAATCGGAATTTGCAGCTGGGACGGGAAATCTAGTCTCTTAAGCAAGCAAGAATGCTTAATTTTTCAATCTTCATTTCGACACAAAACTGTGGGGCGAAATAAGGGATGAGAAGGAGGTTCGTGATTTATTTTGACATGACATCCTGCTCAATTTCTAGAGCACTCGGTAGGTTTGTAAAGATGTTCCTACCAAAATTAATTTCAGTTCTTCAAAATTCTTGTAATACAAAATTACAATCAAATCTCAATTTAACGGTTATCAAAGAATAAAGGATATTTATCTTAAATTGGGGATATCAATAACTAGGAGACAAATCTTAATTAAATTTTAAATATGAAACATTATAATACGCTAAATATACGTTTTTATTTCTTGCGTGTCTAATTTCTTAATATTTTAAACAGGCGTGCAAAAAAAAATCACTTTTTCTTTGATTGTTTTGACAAGGCTGTTTTAACGCATTTTTAGTTTTGCTGATGAAGCAACGGCTAATATTACTTTAATTTTAAAACGAAGCAAAACTTCAGAAAGATATTTATGTTTTAAAAAACAGATCTATCTGCTTAATACATCATCAGGTACCTTCTTTACACATTGAAGAATTATTTTCTTCAGCGAATGGTAATTTTTACATCTGTTTCTTCTACTCTGTCTTTAATGATTCTGCATCCTTTCCTGTTTATCACAAATTTCTTTACCAACAATTTGAAACTCTAAATTTAAACATGATAATCGCAGTTTGAGTAATTTATCAAAATTCAAGCCTTTTGGAGCAATATCGCTCTTTGTAGCCAAGTCTTCGCCTTAAAGTGGAAAATTGAAGTCTGTTTTGAGAAAGCAAATTTGCTTATCGATCATCTAACAATATCGCAACTTACGCGAGCAAACTCCGCAGCTTCTGGAAGGCATGTTTCAGATTGATAGTATCATTTCCAAACGGTTCTAGTAATAATAAACTGTTTTGAACTAAATATTCGCGAACTGAGGTTTAAATGATATGATTGCTTTAAAAGAATCCCATTTGGGATGATAAGTAGAAATTTTTCATTTAAAGAAAGATAGACTCATATAAAGGCGGTTTTAAGATCTAAAGGTAAGTGCTTTATTCGTATTTCTCTTGTACAAATATTTGTACTATGAAATATATTTCCTTCTAAAATTTATTATATAAATTCGGGATGAATGTTATTTCGATGTCTGTCTTACCACACAAAACATACGATAACTGTCACTCGCACACTTGCCAGTCCTGTCATGATTTCTCTAGAAGACAGTTATTTCTTTTTCTTTATTCTGAGACTAAGCGGAAAGAAAGAATAAAGTATGTCGTTGTTGTTGTTGTCACTTACTTTACTTATCTAACAGTAATATCAGAGCAGGCCCATGAAATTCATCGTGGCAAGGAGTGCCAAGATTGCGCTTGTTGTTGGCAAGAGCTTTGAGCACCATACAAGCGAGAGTATGCCTTTTCTCAGTTCCGCCCCCAGTTTTGAAGGAGAGTACCCGAGGAACGGTTCCGAGGTTCTCCCAGCACTCTTCCCCTATCATCAACCTCTCGAGAGGACTTTCGGCTGGCCGCATATTTACAACGTCTCCATGCCGCACAGACACTATACATTTACAAACATCCACGCCTTTTCCGGGATTCGAGCCCGGATCCTTCGGTAGGACAGCCAGCTTCGCTAACCACTGTCTCGGTTGGGCGGCGAATAAAGCATTTATACATGTATTGATAATTTGGCACAGCTTGTCTCAGAATGATTGATCTTAATGTTCCATGGTAAATATACAGCAGGATTTTGATGAAAGAGCCATATATAGGCATGATAATAATAATAAGAAGAAAAATAAAAAATAAGCTGTCTGTGTGACGTAAACTGTACATTTAAACTAAAAAATATCATGGCATACCTTTTAGCCTTCACAGCTCACAGAATGAGAAACATTACTGCTAAGCTGCGATGTTAAAGGTTCCCATTAAGTTAGATGCTGTAGGAAACCTTACGTTATATAACCCGTCATTTATAACTTAAGTCTTTACTATAATTTCTTCACTTTTTCCTCGCCAGAATGCAAATTAGAGCTGAGTATTTAAACTGAGGTTTTCGGATTCGAGTCAAAGTGTGTTTCTGGCATCGCGTGCGCGCTACGTGGTTAGTTTCATGCCGGTTCTAATAGTTGTAATTATTCAGCTTTGCGGTTTCTTGCTGCCGACACTTTAATTCTGACGCTCCAGTAGCGATAGTGAGAGAGCTTCTAGTAGTATTTAATTATGTAACCCTCGACATCTGTTCAGCGTTTGATTTAATTTGAAATCTTGTATTTTATTTTGCATCACCAAGAGTTATAGAATTTGTAAGACAGGAGAGTACCTTTATGTTCTAAATTCTGTTTAAACGTAAGAGTTGTTTTAACTTTCTCCTGTCATTGTTCACAGACACAGCAATAATTCGCTTCATGTCATTACCTGATCAAGTATAACACTATAGTGCATCAAACGCTCTTTCGCCTTAACAATGATTTATTTAGAAGCTACCCCATCGTTAATTCAGGAGTACATTAAAGGCCACTTCTCAAGCCCAAGGCACGAAAATGGGTCTTCCTCTGCTTGACAAAAGAAAAATAAAATGCTTATTTGACTCTCAGATGAATTCTCTTTGCAACTAAAAGTTTAAAAATAATGATAGACTGATGAATAAAGAGGCGGGAAATTAGATCCTTTGTTTCATTCAGAGTTTGTTATCTTGTCGTTTCAATGAAGTTCACATCAATTTTTCGAGGCTATGAGTTTATTACATCTTTGAAAGAGTGAGTGATCCTTAAATTACTATCATTGTTGATTTGAGGCAAGTAAGATTTTAATAAGCAAGAAAGATTACTGGCAGAACAAAGCTTTATAGTGACCCATTCTTGCCAAAATTTAGATTTCGATAAAATACCTTCATAATTTTTAAAACAAGTGTTTTTCTTCATTGCAATTAACATATGACGAGGAATGATTGATCATATAATTCGCGTTTGTTTTGTGATACGTCTTATTAATCTTGACCACATTTCCAGGCGGTTGTCATATTGCCGCTTCTTGAGCTTACTATACGGATTTTACAAATATCTTTCGTATTCGTACTACTCTGTACACACCTTATGAAAAGAAATACTCAGAAATTGATAACTTGTTAAAAATACGAGCTTGAAATTTACAACGTTTTACGTTTAAAATTGAAAGACGAAGAAAGGTAACTGACAGGTAGTTACTGACAGGTAGGCATAGCTTTATTATTATTATTATTATTATTTTGTTATTTAAACTATTCTATTACAATAATTTAATGTTGAAATAATATAATGTTTCGTTAAGAAGCTAAAGAATGACTGTGGTTAAACTGATACCTTTAATAACAGAAATTAATCGTACTAGCAATGCAGTATTAATCTAACATTTAATAGCTCTCTTGACACTAAGAGTGCAATAAAGAAATATGAAAATTCCAACCGCGCTGATGAAAATTCAAACCTCATCGAGGCGACTGCACACCAGCATATTTTCTTCAATATGCTTTTGACCTATTTCTAAAATAACTTTTATTAATTAATATGTAATTCTTACTAATTTAACAATAATAATAGACAGTTACCTAATATTATTTCAGCATTCATAATTACTTCAATAAATTATGAATTCAAAACAAAATTCACTACTTTTAGTATTTAGAAATATGAAAACACAAGCACGTATTAGGAAATTCTTGTTACGAATTCTTTCACTTAAAAATAATAAATATTACTTAAAATTAATAAATGTTACTTATAAAAAATTCGCTGCCTATATATTACAATCCTAAACTTTCGTCTTTGCAATTTTTTTTAATGCAAAACAAAAAATTTTGAATTGAGTTAGTAAAATTGCAATATAAAAAGAATATTGTTATATATTACAGTACAAAAAGAATAGAGTATAAAAAAAGTAAATAAATAAAATTGTAGAGAAATAATTTATGTCTGTCACTGTTAAATTTAGAATATATTGATGACATAGTTATAAAGTGAATAACAATTTTGAAAAAATTGTTTGTCTATTAAATGTGAGCCCGATGAATTTCAGAGGGCGTTTAGATCCCCGCCCTTATACTTGTTTATTCGCAGCGCGGCTTCTGGTTTAAAGGCTAGGATTACTTAATTGGTCTACTTAATTATAGCAAAGCGCTCTAAGGCAATCTGCCAGCTGGGAGGGATGCCTTCCATTTGCTGCCATCTGCCGGCCGTTCGAGATATACTGTATATAATGCGTAGTTACCAAAAGAATCTAGAGGCAAATGTCATCTCGTGACTGTATTTTGCTGCTGGGCTTTTTACACTCGATACAAGCTTCCCCAATCCCTTTCCAATAATTTGGCATAACAGTTGTTTTTCCAAATGTTTAGTGAAAAGATGGGTCAATTCCCTTACAAAAATCTTCTTGAAATAATTCCTATAGGATTTAAATTTCATGTAAAAAGTATTTTTTCTTTGTAAAATTATTGCTCTAGTAATGAAATAAAATGATTAATTTTATTCTTTCTTAGATAAGCAGTTTAAACAACTTTCACTGTATATCGAGTTGGTGGGAAAGTAGCGCAGGATTTTGGCTCGCCAAAATTCAAGTGCACAAAGTACACTGGAGAGGTCCTGCAAAAAAAATTTTACCTATTAATTTTGATCTTATGCCTTTTTTATTGCACCTCTTCTGAATTAAAAGTTAATCGGTTTTATTCATATGTAAATGATGTCATATGATAAGCTATGTAGTCTCTCTATCGTGGTTTATGATACTCTCCTTGTTATAAACGAACGTTGCAGAAAGCTAGCCAGAAGATTTATATTCTGTATCATCAGGAGCTAATAGTGATTGTCAATGCTAAGGATGATTAGTTTAAGAAGTTGCAAATGAGAAATTTTAATTTTAAAGACGAGCCTAGAAACGGGATGAGTTGGAGAATGATGAGTTACAGTTTCTCTTAGGGCCACCAGGTATAGAAATAACGAATAGCAGAAATAACACAAATACTAGCACGAGAAAGTATTAAAAATTAATTCACAGCTGAAAACGATCAGCTATGAATATCGATTTGCGCTTATCTGTTCAGAAGATATGAAGTGACTTGGTATGAGAAAGGATTATTTTTTAAATGTTTCTCTAAAAAGATAACGGCTGAACCCAAATGAAAAGTCAAGTCTCGCACAAACACCAAGATTACGTCCAAAGAAGGCTTAGCTGTGCATATGATGGAATATTGAAGGTGTGGTTTATTTCGAACTGTTAGAAAGCAACCAAGCATTAACTGAAATATCTGTTGTCTTCAGCTAAGTAATTTAAAACGGGTTTTAAACCATTAAGTGACCTGCATTGTTGAATAAATCTGACATGATTCTCTACGGAATAACAGGAAATCACATTTTGAAGAGTGACTCGACAAAAGCTTGATAATTGAAAGTTTTTAGCTATCCACGTATGTTCCTATAGCCTCCCTTGTTCGTCACTACTCGTTTAAGTCACTGCAACATTTTCCTAACTTTCCCAATGAACAACAGAAAGTTGAAAATGTAATAAATGAATGTTTTTGGTGGGATAAAATCCTAAATAATTCCTTAAAAGGGCGGATTGGAAAACCTCTTAAAAGGTAGAGAGAATTCATAAAAATTGGTGATTTCTAAATTAATAATCAATATGCATTATTTATGCATTAATATTTTTTCATTGAAGTTGTCTTTTTCAATCCTGCATTACTTTCCTGTCTACCTCATATAAAAACAAAATGTTTCCATCATCTCAAATGCCGTCAAAATACATTTAATATAAGCTACAAAATGCGGGAAATAATATTATTTTTTTCGTTGGTACAATTTTTCTAAACATAAAAAAAATGTCTGTTGGGTAAATTCTTTCAATAAAGATCAAAAATAGAGCTACGTACTTAAAAATGTTTTTATTGACAATACTAAAATTTAAAATAATAAATGTGTCTTTAATTTAAAGGTGGCTAGTAAACAACAGTATAAGTAAAATATATTCAAATAGGCTTTTAGCTTTATTTCGACACTTCCATATGAGATTACATAAATAAGAATGACGTAAGGTACTTCTAGTCGGAAGTATCAAGTTGACGCATATAAATATATATCTACAGAAAATATTTCCGCGCGTGTTGTCCTATCACGGAAAAGATCATAACAGTATTATTTTTTCCCACCTCGCTTGTTTAATTGAAAGATAAAAAGGAAGTTCGAGCGTTCAGTGTCTAATTAGAGCACTACCGATTCGTTCAATTACTTGATGGTTCGTTCACACTTGTTGTTAATAAAGGCTGATATCTCGAGTACTTCCGATCATAAACGATCACTCGCGCGAAGGGAAGGTCTGAAGTTCCGAGGATTATTTTCTGCAAATATGTGCAAAAATGTAATATGCATTTACTAGTAGAATTCAAATTAAAGTTTTTAATCTTTTTATTTCTAGCATGCCTTAGTATTAAGGTACGTGGAGCTTAGTTTAATTAGCAAGTTAGATCTTAGGTTGAATCTTTCCTGCACATTCACACTTTCGTTTATTCCTCTTTAAAATGAAAATTAGGTGAGTGTAAATAACTAGACAGAATCTAAGCTTAGAAGCTTTGGCAACTAAGGCCCAATGCAGTGCAATACTAATTCAACCTGACGGAGAGCTGTGTTGGCTGTTGGTGAGTGAGCTTTATATTTACAGTTAGTACATGAGAAGAGATGTTAACAGACGAGTCAAGTTCTTAGATTTAATAAACAATTTGTAATATATTTAAATATCATTGTAACCTCAGATCGCAAGCAGCTGGAATTAAGTTCTTGTCCATCTTCTCAATTATAACTTAGAGCTAAAATACCAATAAATAATTTACTTGCTTTCATACTTTCGTTGTTGTCATTCTAAATTACAGACAAAATTCTTCTACAGTTTATTAAAGTTATTCTGTATTTAGAAAATGTGAAGTAAAATGCAGAGTTGTGCATGAAATATTAATTTATTAAGCGGGAGAAGTTATGAAACAAAACATATTTCATTGATTAATTTTTCTTCCAAATCTGATGAAAATTAAATATTAAAACCAAATCCGTCCTTAGAAGCACAGTTTTATTGAAATTTAGGTAGCTATATTTGAAAAGTTAGCATTTACTTCGAAATTTACCGATTGGTAACATTTGTGTTTGTATTATCGTTAAGAAATGTAACGCTAAGCGCTACTATCTTTTATTTTTCTTAAAAATCCAGAATACTTCAAAACTGGTAATGGCAGATTTAAGAGGCAATTATAGGAGAAAACTGTGCATTTCAAAGGCGTTATGATTTGTTTATTTAACAGCCTTCAAAGTATTAGTCATGTTTTAGACAACATCTCATTTTTCCAAGAATGTATTATTCATTTCTTGTGATCTAGGTTTATTTAAATCAAAAATTAAATTGTGCATATATCTGTAATGCACGTATTACGTGCTACCATAGCTATGGTAATATGCATTTATAATACGTGTATCACCTTAAATTCTTTTTGTGAAGTATTAAATTTCGGAATTCAAGCTCGTCAAAATGCCTGTCTGAGCTAAACTGAAAACATTGGGTAAATTGATTTAGTCATGTAAATACTATATTGTGTACTATGCCTATGTCTACATTAACGGTATGCATCTGTAATAAATGACGACTAAGTAAGAATGTTTATCGACTGAGTAGGAATGATAAAGAAACATGTAAAGATATTAAGCAGGGACGGTTTAGAGGCCCTAAAGGTGGATGACATCGGTGAAATACCACTATATATAACAAAAGTGTACAACTATTTATAAAGATAGGTTAAACTTCCCGCTGAAACACAACTTTCTGTTTCAAAATTTTTTTTAATCAAAATTGCAAATCACTAAGGCTATGGCAACAGTTCCCTGTCGAAAAAGCAATGATATGATAACTTCTGCTCTGGTATGCGTTAATACTTAATTATCTTTCTGTGGATGATAATTAAGTATTAACGCAGAGAAGTTAAGGACTACTGTAACTTTCGGATCTTCCTTTCTTTCGAAATTCCTTCTGATTGGCCATCAAATTATTCACATGTAATCATTGCATTTTTAAAGAGAAATTTAGAATTTAAAATTAAACAAACAAAAGTAATCTAGATTTTGAATAATTTTTCAACCAATTCTCAACCACTTTTTCAATCAGTTTTCAACCAATTTTAATCAAGATTGTAAAAACGCAATCTTGATTTTGAATAATGGTTTGAATGATTTTGAATAATGGGTTTGAATTTTGATTATGATCTTGAATAAAAATCTGTCGATATAGACAGAAATCATAAACAGGGCGTCTTCTGCAGTACAATGCCTTAAAAATCAATAAAGTTTTATCCTAAATCTATTCAAACTAAGGTTACTGTTTGCCTAATTTTAAATTTCACGTGACGCCAAACCGGTATAGTGGTTAGAGTCGCTGACTGCCGTGCCGAAGGGCTCGGGTTCGAATCTCGGAGAAGGCATGGGTGTTTGTAAAATGCATAGTGTCGGTGCGGCATGGCGGCACTTTAAATATGCGGGGAACCGAAAGTTCTCTCATGTGGTTTGGTGGAAGGGGACAGGGTGGGACCCTCGGACCCGTCCCCCCGGGGTGCTCTCCATCAAAATTGGGGGCGGAACTGAACCAAATCGCACTGTCACCTGTTAAGTGCTCAAAGCTGTTGCCAACGACAGGCGTAATCTAGCGCTCCTTGAGACGATAATTCTCGTGGGCTCGGGCTGACTCTGTCAGACACGTAAGCATGAGCAAGAACAACAACAAATTTCATGTAGGCGTATTTCTCTTCCAGTTAGAAATTTAGAAGTTAATTCCTGTCTTTGAGCTCCCTTTTCTATTTAGTTGTTTTTCCCTGATTCGTGTTTCACTGCATAATTTTTAAAATGCTGCTCTACTAAAAACGATGAATTGCATTCTTTGAGAGTCGATTTGCTTTCTAATGTATCCAGTGTTCTCAAGTTATACTGAAAGCACAAATAGAGGCTTTAGAAATCTTTTCCGTAATCAGATTTTACGACTTATTAGTGTCTACGAACATATGTTTTTTATCAATTTAGAATGCTTCTACAATATATGTGCAATATAAAACTGCGCAGATTTCATTCATTTTACTGTTTTGGTTTTGATATAAGTACAGCTTCCTTCTTTGCAAAATTCCTTTTCTCCTGATGATGAGGAGTCTGCGTCTGTTGCCCTCGAAATGGATAGAGTTTTGGTTAAAACATACGCTAAACATAAAGTTGATGCCTAATTTTACGTTTTTGACGTGTTTCTTCTCTCACTTGAAACTTTAGAAATTGAAGCATTTATTCACATACATATATATATCCATATAAAGCTGACGCTTGTTACAACAATTCGAGTCGTTATAAAGAGCGCTAACTGTATACAAAATATAAATTAAATAAAATTGTAACAATATCGAATTCTAAGCACTAAATGTCTTTGAAAAATGAGCGAGGACTTAATTAATGAATGTTTTTCTACAATTCGTTTTTAAAAAATAGTTAGTTCCAACTATCACTTTGCAATAAAATCAATTTTTTATTGTTTAAATAAAATAAATAAAGAAGCTTATAATTTAGGATGGTGGGTTTTAAAGTTTTTTTTTTGGTGGGTTTTTAAACGTTTAAAATTATTTTTCGTAACAGCACATACATATAATTATTTACTATTATTAATTTATTAAGAAATATCAGTTTTGTACATTTATTTATTATTACTTTACTATTATTGTATTTTTTTCTGGAAGTCTCTCTGTGTCTCATTTTCTTAACGCAGCTATCGCGACTCATTTTTTCAGCAGCATTATGCAGCTGCATGTGGGACGCCAATCTGAGAAAATTGGGAACCACTGATATAAACGAATGTAGTCTTAATGTTACTACAGAATTTTTTTTATTACGATGGGCATTCCTTTCTGATATAGATGTTAGCGCATGGACAGGAATTTCAGAAAGTCTGCAACAGAACTCCTACAACATGCGGCTTTAAAAGACGTCTTTTGCTTTATTATGATAAATGTCTTCTGTACTAAAAGTACATATAGGCTTATAAAGGTAATTAATCTTCACCAAAAATTGACATGTTAACAAGGTTTTTGAAAATAACAATGAAGTTAGTACGTGCAACTGCTCTTCATATTCCAAATAGTCTGCTAATAATCTCCCAATTATTGAACAGCATGAAAATGAGATTAATTATAATGCTTTAATTTACTTATTTTGTTACAGTCACCTATACATTTTCTTAACTTGAGAGACAAATAAAAGGTTTAAAGCCGCAGAAACCGTTAACCATATCCCGTTTCCTGAAGTAAATATCTATCTATCTATATAAGTTGAAAAAACTTGGCATTTCTCATAGGAGAGAAGGAAGAAATGGACATAGTGTATTGCTGTTGTTAGAAATATTTCAATTCTAACTGTAGCTTTCATGCTACACATGGATACTGAAACTTTAAAGGACTCTTAAAACTTATCTCTAATCATGAATTATCTCACAATTACACATCATATTGTCGAGACTACTTATGTTTTAGGGAAAAAGTTGCAGTTCCCTCGCTGGGGCTCAATCTCCAGATCTTCCGACTGCTAGCCGGACGTGCTTTCCAATTACACCAAAAAGGCACGCAGTAAGGAGAGAGGAAAAAAACCTTACGATATAGGCAAACATAAAAAGAAATTGTCTCTCAAAGTCCAACACTAAAAATTAATAGATAAATTACTTCCAGATCAAATTGAGAAGGAAGAAAAAAGATGTAAACTAGCTTTAGAGAGATTCTTCTCCGTCATTAATTTCAAGCGGAAAGAAATCTTCTTTTAAAGGGAATAATGAGAGCATGGAAATTCAGTCTATGGAAATTTTCTAGGACAAGTTGAATTAATGGTCAGATGCGATGCTTAATATGTGAACATGTAGAATGGTCCTAATGAGTAGCAAAACAAAAAACCTGATTGCGTACCTTAGAAAGGAGACTAAAAAAAAGTAATATAATGGTATGAAAAAAATATAAGAAACAAATTATTTGTTTGTTCTAGATTGCATGTCAGACGTAAGTCACAAAGAAAAGTTGAATGGGATTTTAAGAGAGATAAATATGTGGTCTAGATCTGTAATCATTTAGGTATATTTATTTCGATGTTATGAAGTTTGAGAAACTACACATATTAGAAAATGTCTCACATTATTTTTTTAATATTAGATGACCTTGATATATCTTGAAAATTTCGTTGAACAGTCATACGATAATAGAAACATCATGAAAGGTTTAAAAAAAAATCGAATGTGGACACCACGTGGCTTTTTTATACGGCTTAAGTTAATAAATTTAAGTATATATACAATGTGTGTAATGTGCACTCCAAGCAAATCGACAGAATTCTACTATCCAATGATAAGTTTAAAAAATATTATTTTTAGAACAACAATAAATTTATAGTAAATATTGTTGAATATTTACAACAATAAACTGCTTCTAAATATCGTTAGATATTTATTGTTAGACAAACTACATATATAAACTATTATTATGTATGTAGTTAGTTACGTTATTTGTCGAAAATTAATTATTTTAAAATTTGACATTACTAAAACATGATTATTTTCGTCATTTAAAACGCTTCTGGAATTGGAATTATATGACAACGACTACCGAGCGACTAGAACAAAAGCCGCGCAAGGGGGTGGGTATATACATATATACCAAACGTATGCATGCGTATAAAGAGATCCCATTTATTTCAAACAGATGTCGAATTTGTTACCAGAAATTATAGCATTTAAATTCTCTTTATGCCTTGTGATTTGATACAATATTCTTAACCATATCAATAAAGTAATTCCAATTAAAGGCATGCACAAACAGACACTATTAACCAGGGCCAGTGTTGGGCATTTTGCTGCTCAGCGCAATCTATGTGGGTCCTAATTTTTTTCTCCACAGTGCCTTTCCTAAATTCTAAAAACTTTGCCATTGTTAAATTTTGATGCTCGTGCTTTTCCAAATTTTATAAATTTTGCCGCTCTGTGCGGCATGACTGGCTGCACTAGTTCACATAACAACAACATAACATAACAACTTCAGCAATACATAACATTTCTAGAAATGTTATGTGTTGCTGAACAGTCCAAGTAAATGGATCTGAAAAAGCTATAAAAAATCAAATGAATTGGTTACATGTTTAGGGTTTAGGGGGTGTTGTTCTATTCGCTAATACCAAATGTAGAAATTTTAAAAAACAGCTTTATTTTGAAGCAGGATGAGCTCAATTTAGGAGAAGGAAGCATCGCATTAGAGTTTTTTTTACTACTTATATTCGATATAGAAAACGCAGTTTTTAAAGAGGATCACGTTTAAAAAAGTTCTTCAAAGTCTTTTTAGTTTATGGGCAACCTACGCTTAGGCTCAAAAGTTCCAGCTCGTGAATTACTAAATATTTTATTTACTTTAAATAACTTATTTCAAATAACAATGTGTGGCACATTGAACAAATTGATTTCGTTAATCAAGCATGCTGTATATTAAGGTCTATATGTTACCAATATTTACTCGTAGTAAATTCATGTATAATATTTAAAGAGAACTACGAAATTTAAATTGCATCCTTTTATTTCTTTTTTTTTTACTCTAGAACAGTCTAGCTTGCCAAAAATTTGTTGGCCGATATTTTACTCGACTGCCATACACTTGCAATCCGCGCAAATGGGCAAGTGTTGCCATATTGAAAAGCAGAAGAATTTTAATTTATCTCCTAAGTCGCCTCGCAAGTAACCATTTTACATGGTATGGCTGTCCAGTGTGATCTAACATCTTAAATTTTTCTTTCAAATTGTGTTACTTAAAAAAATGAGAAATTTAAATGAATAACCATACTTCTTAATAATTTAAACTTTTATTTACTTCTTCAGCAGTGTAAGCGACTGATACACTTTAAAATATAATTAATTCATAATATAGCTCATTCGTATTTTTATCACCATTTGTATCATCATTATCAATTAATCAAAGAAGTTTCTAATGCCATATGATACATATCTTGGCACAGAATTGTTCGCTTCTTTTAATTATTCACGCACTTAATTTTTAATATCAAAAAATAAATAAATAAATAAATGAACAGCTTTATTTTATTTTAGTTTGGGACACTCTCTATAGTCATCTTTTACAAAATCCACAACCCGTAGAATATTTTTTAAGGCTACTTTTTATAGCACTATTACTCTAAATGGATTCAGAACTATTTTGAATAAATTTTAATACAGAACCGACCCCGACACTAACAGAAAGTCGCTGGGAAAATGGACTGAATGCATGGGACAGAACAGAATCATAGATACCCGTATGATTCCCCTTCCTTTGCGAAACTGCAACTAGAAGATGTTTTTATGTTTTGATATAAAGCAGAGAGAGAAAGCGCCTTCCCAATGCTATATGCTTCCAATATAAACCACAAGCCATGAAGTCATCCAGTAACCGAACAAGTGATTGCAGTCCTCTTCTGGCTAAGTTACAGGCGATCTAACAAAAAAATTAAAGAAATGAATTGTGGAATGGAATCCTCGGAAGAAGAATCAAAAAAGTGAATTCTGCGCCACCAATAAGTAGCTTCTGATGATAATATTACCTCAGGTCGAACTTTAATCGACTGCGGATCACTTCCTACCTTTGAAACTATTTTGTTACGATGAAAAGTACCCCTGGACCATGTGTATATGTGGTGGGGGAATCATAATTCGGTGAAGCGGAAAAACCACTTCCGTTGTAGTACGAGCGGCTCGAAGAGAGGGGACGCAGCTGACGGCGGAAGCCTAGGCACCGAAGCGCGCCGTCAGGAAATGCATTGTATCGCGCCCTGCCAAAAAAAAACCGACACAAATTCAAATGTCCCGGGAAAAGTAGGGTTCAATCACTAATCACGCTGGACAAGTAACTCAGTAGAGGGCAGCAAAAATTCGCTCACATCCCGGCTGATGTTTCGAGACCTGTGTCCGTTTTCCGCTATGACTACTTTGAAGCACTTGCATTTCCACAATGGGAGAAAGCTAAAAATTATCAAATCATCCAAGTTGTAAAAAATACCCAATTTAGAATCTGATCATACAATCTTTCATAGAGAATATATAGCAATATCTAGCGGGCTAAAAACTGAAAAGCTGAGTAAATAAATAATTAATTGGGATGATAATGATAAATGCTATTGTTCTTTATTTTGTCTTTAAAACAATCAGAGAAATGGCTTGAATTTTTCCTCTTTTTTTTAATTTTATTTTATTCGCCTCAGAAGTTTGAAACTATATAAATTTACAATGAATAAAGAACTGAAATCCTTTGTTTTACATTCAAATACCTCTTTTATTTCATTGTTCCTACTACTACTTTTTTTTACGTTAAATGACTTTTCTGTAAAAACTCGTGATCTTCTTATTAGACTCGAATAAAGGCACTAAAAAGGAGCAAATCATTGCACTTTTGTTGAAATGCACTGTGCAGCTCGTTAGTTTTTACAAGCATGAAGTTGTCAATATAACCTAAACTTACTGTATGATACCTTACTTCGAGTCTGTGCGAATTGCTTTATATCAGTGTGGTCATGTTTTCATGTATTGTATTACACTGCTGTCGATTTTTTAAATAATTTCGCTCATTTTACATTCTTGATTTGAATCAGCTCTGTTACATTTCTTTGCGCTACTAACCATTATCGATTTATATACATATAAGTAACTAAATAAAATAGCTTAAATTAAAATTTTCTAGGACAAATAAAATTAGAAATATAAATTGTGAGAAATTAAAATAATTATGATAAAAATTTAGATAATAACTTCTTAAAGGCTTATGTTAAAATTACTGTTGTTGAGTTAAAGTGTTATATGTAAACATATGAAAATTTAAACGTTAAAATAAACAAGTAATGATGTTGCCAATTGAGCAAATTTAGATTGATTCTTCGGGGGATTCCTAGAAAGCTTTAATTTAATTTTACTTTGATTAGGAATCTCAGATGTGTTAGTGCTGGTTTTAAGTTTTGAAAATCATTTTAACATATTTTAACACTTTATTTTACCTTGTATATATATATATATATATATATATTATATAATG
>KK122150.1:314989-338455 GCA_000611955.2 Stegodyphus mimosarum
TATATATATATATGTAAGGTAATTAATCTGAAATTTTTGATTCCATCTGAAAGTTAAAATGGCTACTGACATCCTTAAACATTACATTAAGAGTCGATTTTTAATCCTTGTTACATAATCAATAAAATGAGTGCAATAAGGAATTTAAATATATATTTTTCAATCTGAGGTACTGGTTATTGATATTTAACAACATTAAATACATAAACAAGTGAAAAGGAATACCAGGTGTAAAAATTATTTTTATTTCTTTTAAAAACAGTACGAATAGAGCATTAGCAGCTTTGTTAACCAATCACATCCATCCATCCTCCTCGCTTTCACTTAAGTAAGTTATTAATAATAATGAAATTTATTTGTACTTTAAATATATCAGAAACTAAAAACAAATCGACTACTTTAATTTAAAGCTCCTTTGTTTAAAAAATTAAATAAATTCATATGTATTGTTCATATAAACTTTTCGTTAAATATTGCTTAGTTTATCATCATTTTGATTAAATGGTTAAAATGGTTAATTTACTGTTATTGACAGGATTGGATAATTTAAGCAAAGGGCTACCTAAATAAACTCCATTCCACTTTTGGCCTAGAAATTCCCGGATGTTAGAATCTGAGGGCCTTTTCCCCTGCTAACAATCTCTCGAGAGGACTTCTGTCTCCACAGATTTTAAGTGCTCCCATGCCTCAAACACAGTGTCGTAACATTGTGTATATGCTTTACCCAACATTCGAACTCGGACTCAGAAGCATGAGAATCATTCAACCGCGGTTCTGCGCTGACTACTGATGTAAGAGCAAATAACCTGCATATTAACACAAATTTTCGCATCAGAGTAATGTATATTTTTCAAAATAAAATTTTATGAAAAACGTGTTATTAGGTGATGCACAAAAGCTTTTTTTGCATCAGTTTACGTAATATGCAAGTAAGACTGTGGAAATAAATGTTTGTCAATTACAATAATGATGCAAACGGTTCTAAAAATTATTAATTAGCTAAAATAAGTCAGTTGAATTGAGTGTAATATAAATTACATCATATAGAACCATTAATTACAAAAAAAATTCCTATATTAGAATAAAAATACAAGTTATGAAGATTCATATATTTTGCTTTAAAAACTACTCGGGTAGTTAAGCAACAAGTAGTTCTAATTTGGAAGATAAACTGAAGCTTCCGTAACTCGTGAAATAGCTAAACCTTTGAGATGTGGTAGTTCTGCCAGGTTGCCAAAATAATAAATTAAATATCTTCCGCCTTGTGGAATGGCAACACTTTCCAGGCCGCATGGGTGATAAATGTCATAGAAATGTAACATAACGGAACTGGAAATATAGAAAGATTGAGTTTGACTATAAAATGAAAGTTTAGTTGGTAATACAATTACAGTATGTGTACAGTTATCTACAAAATTCCCCGAGCAATCGGATCCTTACATCTCAATCTATTGCATGCCTCTGCTCGTTCTAATCTTTAAAACTTTTCCAGCCGAAATTTCAGACAAATCTCTTGACTCTTTCCACTCATCAGAACAAGCAAAAATGATACATATTAATTCATTCGATGACGTATTAATTCATTTGAAACTTACTGTTCAGCAGAATTATGCCATATGTTAAGAATTAACATATGGCATAACTCTAAGAATATATGTTGCTTTTGCCCGGTTCTTTCAACGAAACAGAATAAGCAAAGTCTACGAAATATAAATTCACTCGAAATTTAATGCTGTACAGCATTACACCATTTTTAAAAATAGCAAAAAATCCCAGTTAGTTTTGCATAAGCATTCTAAGAGTAGCATTGTTTTTGCCCAGTTGTGTTCAGCAAACTTTTGTGCCGAAAGAAGATCAACTAACTCATTACACACAAATGTCAGTTCATCACCAGAGTATCGTCCTCTGGCAAGAGGCTGCGGGTAATTTCAGGCAACAGTGTTCATTAGCGCATAACTGAGTGTGAATTTTCCAAGGTTGTCACTGCTTCAAGTTCCTGTACGAGAATAAAAGCGGGGAAAGGCGTATTCATGGTCCGGTTTCTAACGTCCCATATGTGGATTTCTATACTGCTGGAAATAATGGAAACGATTTTGTAATCATACCCCGCGTTTTTTTAACTTCAGTTAACTAGAGTTTATTGCTAACCTTCTGCGAGAAGAAAAAAAATTATTAAATATCTAATACATCTATTTCTTTCCACATTTTCCTTATTCTAATCTTAGATAAATCGCCAGAGTTGATTTTAAATCGAAAGTCTAAATTCCAAATGGAATTTTCATTAGCTGTACAGAGTGAATTATGAACATGATATTGAGATATTTATAGGGCAGCTTTTCTAATTCTTGAAGCTGTTACGTCATGTTATGTTATACAATGCTACCAGTGCATTTATCATCCAGCGATATCTCTAATGTTATCATTGCGCGAAGCAAAATATTTTTAACTTTCACGCCATCTGAAAAATAACTAACCGAAGCGGAATAAGATCATTAATTTATCTCCCAAACTGTAACTGAATTTGCTTAACCAAATGAGTGATTAAAACAATGAGTGTACCTCATAATATTTTACATTCTTATTTCATGTTCCAAATAATGTTGTATTTATTAGATTCTAAGACGCACACCATAATATTCATAGTAAACTGCGATTCTAAGGCTCATCTCTTTTTAGCAGTGTTTGTATGAGAAGTGTTTGTAGCAGTGTTTGTATGTCATGTCTTTTTAGCAGTGTTTGCATCTTATAATCCATAAAATACTATTGATGCAACTTATAATATATTTAATTGACGTAATTTATAATAAAGCCAACTGAAAATTTTTACGAATGTCCCCAGCATTATTGTAATTGACAGATATTACATATATACATAACTCGTACATACGCATAGATGTATTATGCAAAGAATAATCTGTATTCTTTTTATATTTTGGTACAGAAATATCTATTCTCTCCCCCTTGTCCTTTTCTTTACTTTTAAGCCTTAAGCGGTTTTTTTCACCTCTCTAGTTTTCGTTACGAATTGCATGTTTAATGTGAATACGAATCAGTTTTCTTTAGAGAGGCTTCCAAGGAGTTTCCTCTCTCTCCACTTTGACAGATACGTGCTTTGCCACAGTCAATAAAAAGAAAAAAAAAGGTTTGCAAATTACACATAAAAACAAAATTTTTTGAAGATTTTTAATTTATTACATGCACATACTCTTCTGTTTCAGGTTCTCACTCAAAATTAGACTTCTAATGCTGCATTAAGTCAGAGAACACGATCGGGTGAGCAAGTTAACAGTTTACTATTCAATTTTACTCCTAAGTTTTTTGTCTCAACAAGATGACCTTGGGGATGACTTCCTAAAGGAAACTGGCTAGTATTCGCATTACGGGAGGGAAAATCACGAAAGCCCTACGCGAATATCAACCATTTCAGTCTACGAGAATTGAATACGAGACCCACTACCAGCAAGGCTCAATTAAGTCAGGCTAGAACCCTAGACAAGCTTTCTTTCAGGGGCTCCTAGCATCCATGTTCCTCGCTATTATGAAGGAAGATGTTATTACGAGGAAATACAGGATGAGGGTGTCCTCTTAACCCAACCAACTTTTAACCCGTTAGTCTAGAGGGATTTAGAAGGACCTCTAAGTCCTTCCTGATAGGCCTAGAGAAGTCCTCAGCCCTATGCTACCGGGCACCACTACGTCCGCCAACGGTTTTAGGTTTGCCCGCTGCTGTGCAACCACGAGAAAAAATTATTACAGTGTTCCATAAAATGATACGCATTTTTTACAATTAGCAATTGCTTATTAATCAGAGCGTATTCGTTAAAAAATTATTTGTTTATAATTTTAAATGGGCTTTTCAGGTGGCACCGATTTGATCGGGATTGTCTCGGTTTGGAGGTATAGTTCTGGCGTCCGAGCCAATTTGTCTTTTTGACCAAGTTATTTGTTAAAAATTAAAAAAATGTCAAAATTATTGTTTTCAACAACGAATATCATCAAATCAGAGTATAGATCTCGACGTACAGAGGAACAACTTGATTATTGCTTGCAAGTAGGAATATCATAATACTCTCCTGATTATGAAGAAATGCCTATGAAATGTAATGCCAAATATCACATTGAATTTATGAATTACATTTTTACAAAGAAATTTTTGTACCAAGAAATTATGAAGCAAAGAATTTGTAAACTTTTGTCTACACATTTCGGTAATTATTTATTTTACTTAAGAATACCATTAATAATATTTGCATTTTGAAATTACATTTTTTTATATAATACATATAATCCTAATTATGTCAACCTATAAATTTACCTCGAAAGAATAAATATGCCCGCCACCTCACCGATATTCTAGAATGTGCTCGTAGGTACCAAAAGATTGGCTATCCCTGGCCTAGAGAGTCTGGTTCCTGAAGTGCGGGAAAATAAAGCTCAAGCTCAATGAATTTTTGGATAATAGTCTTTTCTGTAGATCATTAATCATTCATAAAAGTGTGGAGAACCTAATAGTCATAGAAACAAAGATTTTGTAATTTGTATATCCATATTTTACAAAACATAAAAATTGAAATTAAATGCATTTATTTATTTATATACTTTCATATTAAAAGGTTTGTAAATTTCAACACATCACTTCCATATATAGATAGAAATCTTCATCTTACGAACATCAGTAACTTTGAATGAAAATTTAGAATTTATAGTTTGTTTGTTTAAGAGACTTAACCGCAAAGGGCGAGAGGGCAGTATACATAAGGAAAAAGATGCCTTCATCGAGAGCATTTTAAGGAAAATGCTCGTGTTGCCTTTACGTTTGGGAAAAACTCAGAAACATTCATGAAACAAAACTTAACAGTGTTATAATAAAAATTAGAAAATGTATATTTTATCACAGAAAATATAAAAAATTAAACAAGCAGCAGATATCAGATTGCAATTAACTGTTAAAAATTAGATTGTTATTCTCTTAACTGAATTAAAAATTTTGAGTTGAAAATATTGAAAGTGTACTTAAAATATTACTAAGCAGTACTCTAAATCCTTTAGAGTGGAAATGCAATAGTTTTTTTTTTAATTTATTTAAAATTTTGTAATTAAACTTTAGATAGCTCTTCGCTTCTCTTAAAGCAGATAGCTTTCGCGTGCATTACCATGACCAATTGATCATGGCAATGAACGGACGATAATGATCATGACAATGAACGAACCACCTGTAGCTGAACTGAAATGTATCACATATTTCGTTTAAATTCCAAGTTATTTGTCATAACCAAGCATGTGAAGACAGAAATACGAATTAAGCATTTGCCTGAAATAAAACACTGCGGGACTTGAAAAATTAAAATGCAAAAATTATAATTTGGGAGAATAATTTTTTTAGATTCCTCCGGTTGCCAAAATTAGCTCTGATTACGTGTATAATTCACCTCAGTCAGATGAAATGATTTCTAGCTACGTATAATTCAATTACTCAAACTACGCATGCTAGCAATAGCAATATGAGCATTATGTTATGTTTCTAAAACACACAAAAACAGGAAAAGTACATTGCAATTTTAACAAAAAAAGTAAGCGTGATGTTACTAAAAGAAATTTTAAGAACAAGGGGTCAATTACATAAACATATTAACATAACATTAAAACATATTAAATATCAAAAATTGGTAACCTACCCATCTGCTGTCGCATTCCAAGTAACAGGATAAGAGGGGTGAGCCAGAAACTAGCGAGAGAGCCAGAGCGAACACCACCAGACTCATTCTTCCTCTAGAGAGGACTGAGGAGCGTTTTGACAGAAATTCTGCGTTTCGGCCCCACGGCCGTGCTTGCGTCAGTGACAGAAACTTTTCTCATTGGTCCGTTTCCATCAAAAATGGGAGTTGCATTTTCATGGGTTGCGCATCTCTGTAAACCCTGGATGCTTTTGCTCCAGCATTCAGGCTTAGCACTCAGATTTAAATCCTTTCAGTGAGATTATTGCAGCATCAATGCACTAGAAAGTGTCTGAAGAGAAAAGAGCATAATAATAATAATAATAATAATAAAATGAAATAGGTAATTGAACGTGAAACAGACTTAAGCAATCATATTACAATAATACCTAAAAGAACAGTAAATGCAATTTTCATTTCTCTCATTTTTTGAATTCATTGCCTAATTTTATCTTTATTATAAGTGTTTATTATAAGAGTTTATTATAAGTGTGTGTGTATAGGAGATTAGAAATTTGAAGAAATCTTTTGATAGATAAAAATTATTATTAATGTCCCGCATTAATTGAAAAAGAGAAAAATTATACAATGAAAGATTGAAACATATTGTATTATTCTGTGCTTTCTGTTGGAAAGTTTACCATACCTCCTCCGAGATTCTAACTCGGGCCCTTCGGTACTGCAGTAGGCTCGCCTAACCACTATACCGTCTGAGCGCCATGTGTCTATATAATACACACACAATACGTTCTAATAAATTATATATGTGTCATTGAAAGATAAGAAATTAAGTGTCAGAATAGTCTAAAACTTGCGCTGAAGCTGAATAGTTAGAAATAAACATTTATTAATAAGATAAATATCTTCCAGGAGGAGAAAGAAAAAATTAATCTTGAATATGAGTCAAGCAAAAATATTTGAAATTTGAAATTTTTCGAAATTCATTAATAATGGAAAAAAACTTTTGTAAAAAGTAAAAACCAAATAAAAATCCATTAAAAAGCCCAAAAAATTCAATTATTGTATTTGAATTGATTGACTTATCAAGGGGAAGAAACTTATTTCCGTTCAAATAAAAATAATTAATAAAAACGATAATGTTCCGTTTCCTCTGTTTGCAAGACTCACAAATTTCATCTTAAAACTTTAGAAAATTCTTTATCGTAATTAATTTTTTTTTTAAATTTTTCGCCAAGCTTCCATTTTCTGCGTCTAAAATGTAGCGTCGTTTATTTACGCTTTCAGTTTTATAAATATCTGGGTAATTAAAAGAATCTATTTCCTGAATTTGTAATTAGATTTCATTCGTCGTTGTTTATTTTTATGACTTTGTAATGATTCTTAGATTTCTGTTAGGATTTAATATGCCCACTCACCATTTTAACTGATTTTAAAGTCCAGACCCTTCAGAAAAAGCGAAGGGTACTAATCAGTTTACGGAACACTGAGATGCACTTCTTGGGAATAGTATCTAGCTGGATCTTCAAATCAAAGAGCTCAAAGTGTCTAAATAAGTAGTTTTTTTAGCCTGAGAAAAATATAAGTAAATGATTGCTACAGTAATATGTTCAGTAAATGATCGATAAAGGCATTATAACAAAGCGAAGTTAAAAAAGGGAGGCACACATTCAGAATAGTAGTATTTGGATAGCATTAGTCAAATGATTCCAAACTCACTTATACTATTGGAAATGCAAGCTCAAATGTTGTTTAATTTTGAACTAATGTTTATGCAGGATGTTCGGAAAAGGTTATAAGGTATTATTCCTGCCTTCGTGGTGTAATGGCACCACACTCAACGCGTATTCGAAAGGTCCAGGTTCGAGTCCCAAAGAGGACATTGCTCAATTTTCATGTCTCCTGCTTCGAAATAACCTAATGTCTCTACAGTGGCGCCCGAACTAAAAGCAGGTGGTGGATGATGATTCTCCACCAGCAAGATTTGGCTACTGCGTCTCCTAATTCTCAGTTGCTCATTGAAAAGGGGAGTATATAAGGTATTTCTCCCGCCTTCTAGTATGCCTTCGTGGTGTAACCGGAAGCACACTCGACGTGTATTCGAGAAGTCCAGGGTTCGAGTTCCGGCGAGAACATTGCTCATTTTTCTCATCTCCTGCTTTCAAAAAATACCTAATATCTCTACAAGGTAACTACTTTATTCCTTTAATTATTAATCCTAGGCAGCATGTATTTCCAATTATTAAGTTTCTGAAAACAGATAAGCAATTTTATAAATGCATTTTAAATACTGCTGTCGCGAGAGCACCGAAATGTAAAACCTAATATTTTGTATAGGCTGTATGAAGCAAATATTCCAATTCATAAAACAGTCTTTCATTCTAAAATCACTTTAATAAAAAATGTTAGGTACGTTTACATGTCAAATATATTTAGATATTCGGGAACGAATTTAATAACTTAGATCATTTTTCATTCCCTATCACCAAATCAAAATTATTTCGCCAGATTTAAGAAACAACTATAAAACTAAAGCTGAGCCTGTTCGTGATTAATAATTTTTTGAACCAACAGCACTAGCTATATAACGTGTAACTGTTCTCATATTATTTAGACATATTTCTTCGAACTTTGCAGTGATACGGGAAATTCATGCCGTTCTGGAAATTTTCGCGCATTGCGGGACTCATTTTTCATCATAAATGCATTCAAATATTCTTTATATTTAACAAAGAGTAACATAACATTTGAAAAACGTCTTCTTACATTTTACTAATATCCATACCTTATTATTTCTTATTAATATTTAATGAAACATTTAGGTAACTCGTCTTATCTTAGACTCTACTGAAATAACTATGAAGCAGAGAAAGTTTTAAAGTAAACTTTTTTATTGTAACTTCAGCTAACAGCTACATTGAGGACTAGAATTTAGAGACTCTCTGACCTAAGCTTTAAAATAACTCTTAACATGGTATGACGCCTCAAACTCTAGAGGTGATCCACGGGGGCGTAAGCTTTCAGTGGTTTTGCCCAGGCAACTGCGAACAAGTAAGGTGTGTGAGCGCAAGCCAAGGCAACCAGGCACCAACTGGTCACGGAAATAAAGAAAGACAACACCATTCCCCCTGAGCTTAACCAACGAAGGCGAAACCCCGAGAACCACCTTTCGAAAATAGAATATGTAATGATCTCACAACTCGAAAGAGATCTGACAGTACCCTTATCGTCCCTGCCAATCCTGAACGGACGACCGAAGAATCGGTGGCTGTAGCTCCGTGAAGGCAGTTTATGTAGCCCAGGTGCCGAGACTGTCTAAGTACAGGTCTTATCCAGGAAGCCGGGGGTTGCCCCAGTCGACCCCTGGGTTGTGATAACAGCTACACAATCACCACTGCTAGCGGGTTCTCACAGACTATAAACGCAAAAGTAAAGCTTAAATATTTAAAGTATGCAATTCACCTGGCAAAGTTCTACTGTAAGATTTGGTTTAGACCCTCTTAAACATGCGAAACATGCTCTTAAACATCCAAACACAGCTATCAAAATGCTAATGTTGATTTAGGTAATTCTAAGGTCTGGGCGAAAGTAATATGCAGGTGAGAGGTCTTTGACAAACTATTTCTCTTAATTTCAAGAAATCTCCTCTTTCATACTTTAAATAATTTGCATTCTGGTGGGAGTCGACGAAAGTAGAAGTGACAGTAGAGAAAAATAACATAAGATAATGGCTCAATAAACATAAAACCTTACAAGCTTCAAACTTAATTCGCTTCACTTTCCGTGGACAGATTTTCAGCTTTGCAGCAAAATCTGAATTAAGGAATTAGTCATTGTGTACCAAATAAATTGGACACTGTGTTTCTAACTCAGTTATCAATCGAAGATATCCAATCATTTTGCACAATAGCGCTAGACCACATGCTGCACGAATGATTATACGGAAAAATACCCCAAGCAGGTACTGAAGTTCTTCTCCTGACCTTTTCTCAACTAGTTAACATTTTTCAAATCTTTGGTAAAAACATTGGCAAAAAATACTTTCAAGATTGACGTGCTATAGGAAGGTGCCTCCCAGGTTTTCGTTGACTCCACAGCTGGGAACTTTTGCCCCAACTGATCGTTTATCAAGTTGGGCAAAGTGTGTTCAATAGAATGGTTCTTATTTTGACTAAAAATATTAAATAGTACATCTATAGTATTATCTATAGTTTTACAGGTGGAAAAAACGGGAACTTTCAGGGTGACCCAATATTTTTTATAGTTCAAACTTCTGATAATTCGAACAATTTGGCTAGTTCCCGTGAATTCATATTAGACAGAATTTACTAAATTAATGCCTAATAATTATTCTAAACCAAATTTTCAAGGATGGCTGTATTTTAGCTTTAATAGTAAAACTCCATTAACATAAAAGTTGAGCTCCCAGAATACTCCATTATGTAATTAAAGAAATTTTTCAAATTTAGAGACTATGGCACAAAATTTGAAACTACTTTATTCTCCCTCTTTTATGAATGATTAATATTACTTAACAATAATAAGATTAGAATTGCTTACATACAAGTCTTTATTTCAAAAGCAAAATTAATATTCTCCTTAAAAGGTTAGTTCCTAGGAAGTTAGCATTCAATTTTCCATCTCAGTGCTATTCTTTCCTGCCAGCTGCTAAGCGTTTAATTACACAACAACCTGTTACTTCGGAAGAAGTAAGCATCTCTTTCTATCAACGGCATCGTCCCATTTCCGCTGTAGGAATTACTGATACTCTTACTTAAAAATAAAAATAATCAGTTGAATTTTAATCGCCTTTAATGTTTCCGACTAAGAATTTCTATGATTTCGGGAAAAGAAATACGCTACATAATATTTTTACCCTAAGTATAACACATTTTGCTATTATTACTTTAATATTATAATTTTAGTGCTTAAGTATGTTTGATTCAACAACTGATTTAGTTTAGGTGTTTTGACAACTTCTCGAGCTTTACGGCCTGCAGGTGCTTCTCTGTAAAATATGCACGTTGTCTAGTCTGCTTAAAATATTTTTCAAAATATCATTTACAACAATCTTGTCAAATGGGAAATAACTGATGCCGGAGAGTATTTTACTGAAGAAAATTATAAAATATTGCTTCAGCAGTTCTACAAAGAATTATTATTTGCAGTTAACAATAAAACTATGTTCGTTATAAATAAAGATCAGAAAACTGAGAGCAAATAAATGTCAATCTATAAAGCATAAGATTTTTATTTATTTTCGATATTACAAAGTTTCTTTTGCTTATCTTCAATGTTTTAAAAGTTCTTTGTTCATTAAAATAAGAAAATAAGTTATATTAAAACAATTTTTCCTGCATTTTTAATGTCGTTTTGCAGCAACGGTTATTTTGCGTCATACATTTGATAAGTGAAATACAGTTCTAAATACATTATAATATGCCGAAATGCCCCTTCCTTGCCGATATAGTGTTAGCAATGCTGGCTGCCATATCGCTGGGCCCGGGTTCGATTCATGGAGAAGTCTTGGATGGTAATTGTATAGTGTCTGTACATCATGCGGCATTTAAAATGCTGGCTAGCCGTCTCGAGAAGTTTGGTTGTAAAACAAAGTTGGGAGTACTTCGAATCCGTCACCCGAGATGCTGCCATTCAAATTAAGACGAAATTTTCCATTTGTTTCTGGTACAATTCGGTTGCCTCTGTTGTTCATCCCGGACAACGTTCTGGGTGATGAGACGTCTGAATGACCAATGACATTTGCCATTTGCAACGAATGCATTTAGTTGCAAGTGGATAAGTTAAAACCGCTGAATAACGCAAATTTTACTCGTGCTCGAATTTTACTCCCGGTGAATGAGCTGGTGGCATGAATGTTTTCGTTCCTTTCCCAGTTTGTAAAATGTTTATGAACCAGTTTCCTTTGGAATGTCCTCCACAAAAGCATTCCTGATCTACTTAGGCAAATACTCCTCATGTGCTTTGCTATAATCAAATAAAATCGAATCTAGTTCTTCTCATGTTACCGCCTGCAACCAAGATAAAATCGAGTGACGAAAGTTGAGTTCCTTAGAATAACCTGTTTAAAATAATTTCGAATTGTTTAAAATAATTTTGAAACATTCACAAGAGCATTTCTGTAAAACTAACACCAATGCAAGTTTGAAATTTGTACCATTTTAAATTTCTGTTTGGTATACTTCTCTTATACCAGTTTCATGTTTTAATAGTATGATAGCCTAAGTAACTATATTACCTTTTAGTCTATTAACAACAGCATACCTCCTGAGGCCAACTATTCTGCATTTCTTCCTCTCTGCTTGAACACAGGTAATTTGATCAGAATTTCGATCCCGTCGGAAAGATTGGCTATATGGGTGTTTTCGTAGTTTTTCCTGTGTGTAACGGTAACTGAAGCTAGGTTTCATTTCAAAATTCTTCCATGAAAGCATCCCTCTCATCCGGCAGATGGCCTTCAAAAGCATTTCTCTAAAATCAGACAAATGGCCTTCAAGTGCTTAGCCATAATTAAATTGAAAACGAATATAAAAACTCTCGTAACTAATGTAAATATGCGTCTGTTTTTTTCCAGATAATTCCTATACGAAAACACTCCTAAAGGCCGTTGGCCGTAACGTGATTTGAGGTAATTAAATAATTCAAACTAATCCATTGTACATGAGAGGAAAGTACCGAATTTTAGATTTGAATTTTTTAAAGATTAAAGTGAAGCAATATTTCACGTAGTTTTATAAAATTGAGTGTTTTAATTAAAACAAGAAATACATCATCGATTGGAAACTATAAACAATTTTGAAAATATTTAAAGAAAAAATTTGAAACTTTCCTAACGATTTGTGGTATTCTTGAATTAATTTATTGCTTAGCCGTCAGTCGTTTTGGTGGACTATTGGTTGCATACATATGGCTAAGTTACGGAATTGTTTATAAATTCATAATTAAATAAAGTTGTGTTTTAAGGATACGAAATTCAAAAGGTTTTTGACATGGGGTAACATTTACGTTATTCAATACTTAAGAGAAGAAATAATTATCATTAACAAAAGATATGGATTCTGGAGAAGCTATTTGATATCTGATTAGGTTGTCAATATCTCAGCAACAAACCTGAAAGGTGTCGTTCTTAATTTATTAAAGGTTCATTCAAAAACTAATTTTTGACCTCTTTTCTAAAACATTAACATATTTGTTCTTTATTTCTAAGTTATTTTGTAGATTTCCGTTTCGTTAGAAGTAACAAATTATTTCGAGGGTGTTCTTTTGCAATGTGTTAAAAGAAATATGGTGGCCAAAATGTATGTATATTTCGAAACCCTTTAAAAATATGAGATCCTTTTAAAATACGAAAGAATTTCTTTGAAAGTTATGAATAAAGAATTTTGATTGTGCAGGGATGTCTTTGAAAAGCATTATTAGGTCATTTAACTTCCATCGCTTTAGCAGAATTTTTTCCCTCACTGTCTCTCTATTATGCATCTCTCGCTTTTTCTATCATTATTCATAAGTCCTTCCTGTGCAGAAATAGGTTTAAGTGGTTTTCTTTTAAATAAGGAAACGTCACATAATACTTGGAAGGTAAACGACACACTTTAAAAGAGTTAACTAAATAACATGATTCTTTAAGGCATTAATAACACGGACATCTAAAGTTTTAGCTGAAAAAGTTGAATTTAAAAAAATGAGAAAACTATCGAAAAATATCTTTGCTCTAGTTCAATGTTCTTCAGATTGTGTTCCTCGGAGCTCCGGTGTTCCATGAGTCAAATTCTGGGGTTCCAAAAGTCAAAATAAAAGTTCGATGTGTGACACATGAAGAAAATGACATGCAAAGCTTTGCAAATCTAAACAGTTTTGTAATGCAAAAGGAATTATAAGTAGGTGAGAGTAATAGAGTCATCATGTAATTTGATGCTGGAGATGTGAAAAATATGCAGTACCTTCCCCGGAATTCGTACGAAAGGACTTCCTGAATACGCATCGAATATGCTTCTAATTACACCATGAAAACATACGGAAAGGAGGGAGAAAATACTTTATATGCTCCCCCTTTCAAAAGGCGACTGGGGATGAGAAGAGCAAATGTCCAAATTATTGTCCTCTACCTTTTAGCTCGGGCACCACTGTAGAGCCATTGGGTTTTTTTTTAAGTCGGAGACGTGAAAAGTGTGCAGTACCCTAGCCAGGACTCGAACCCTGTACATCTCGAATACTCGTCGAGTGTGCTTCCAGTGTTACACTCCAAAGGCATGCGGAAGGGAGGGGAAAAATATTTTAAACAGTATTAAAAATTATATAATGGGCCACCTTTACCAGTTGAAGAAAAAAGTGAATATTTCCCATTAGATAAAATTAAGTAATATTAGATAAAAAAAATCTGTTCGAGAATTGCGTTAAATCAAAAGGCTTGCCAATAAACAATAGGGAACAAGTTATCGACATAGCAGCAGATGAATGTTAAAATCTAAGCAAGAGCAGCTTCTAAATTTTTGGTTGCAGTTTATACTAAATTTGTAGAATTTTCTCACACAACTATAAACATTTTAATGCCCTTAGGAGCAACGTATTTAAGTGAAAAATCTTTCTCAATGTATATGGCAACAAAAGAAGAATGCAGAAGAAAATTAAGTGCGTAATATGAAATGCGGCTGCGGATAACGTCTTAGAGCCAGACTTCGACAGTTTATATAAACAACTGCAAACACACCGCAGTCAACAAATATAATGCAAGGGTATGTGACACTTGGAGCATGCGTTAATGTTATTAATGAGTAAATTACATTAATTTTAAATCACAATTTTTAATAAAAACTACAACAATTTTCTTTAATTATTTTACATAAAGTATCTATAACATACTGATCTATTTTAAATATTATTTTAAGATATAATTTTCTAAAAGCAGGATGAAAAAAACCTAATAGTGTTAAATTTTGCGAGTCACCAGAGTTTGAAGAGCTAGCTGTTTCAGTGAGACATTATAACATGGATTGATAACTGAGATTCTTTAACTTTCTATTTCATCAACCAAAGGTGCAACAAAATGACAGTGAATGATAACTTTTTCGCCGAATTAGCAGAACGCTGGTTATGCCATCATCAAATAACAGATACAGTAGAACCATACTCCAGATGTTTACGACTGCGATTTTATGGACTGTTTATGTTTTAAAATAATCAAATTTATGTAAAATCAGACTTTCCTTTCATTTACTTAAGTGAGTTTAGTTTTTTTAATAGTTTTTTTTTCAATGGCGGGCCCTCAGCCGACTTCGGCTAGGCCACTATTAAGGCCAGAGGTGATGGCCTCTTTAATATGGGAGCACCTAATGGGTGGGCCACCTTTGCCTCCTATAAAGGGACGGACAGTTACAGCCATGCCTTCTCCGGGATTCGAACCCAGGGCTTTTGGTATCGTGGCCGGCTCCCCTAACCACTATACCGTCTGGGCGGCAGTTTTTTAATAGTTCATTTAAGTAATAAATAAGGCAATACAGAACAAGACAAAATTATTTAAGAAGCTGTTAAATACTTCAAAATTTAAACAAATGCACTCATTATTCAGACTGGCCTGAAAAAAGCAGAGATTATTAAAATAAACGTATTACAAAATGCGAATGCAAAACTTTAATGAGCTGCATTATTTTGCTAATTTTTTTGTTATTTTAAAACGAAAAAGAAGAATGATTCCTTAGTTTTATTTCCATTTAAAAGATAAAATTCAACGCGTTTTGTTTCACTCATAAAAATAATTTTAAAAACATTTTTAACATTGAAAAAATAAAAACAAAAATGCGTGCTAATTTTCAAGAACTAAACCAAATTTCATTTTTAAATTCTATTATTATCTATTTTTTGTTGTAAATAATGTGTTTTGGTTTCAGTTAACGGGAGTACTATTGAAATAAAATATGGTGAACGCAAAAATAAAAATTTTTCTCTTTTATTAACATAAATATTTATCTGACGTAGAGGAAAAGATTATCCAGATTTTACCGATGTACATATGGACTGTGGCCCTAGTTTATTCGAATGTTTAGATTTGTTATGTGTACAGAACATAACTGCGCATTAAGTCAAATAATTCGACGGAACGCCAATAATCCATGAAACGTGTTATGTTCGATCAAATTAGCAATAAAATATCATACCATGTTAGGCAATCATTACCTGAATTTCCAATCAATTTGGAGAGTTGTTAGATATCTTAACCTTAAAATACCAATTTATATTTTGCCGCAAATAGAAAGATAAAAAATACGCAAAATAATAAAAGGCTCGAAAAATATTTACCAAAGTTTATTTGCTGTTAATTTAATAGCGATAATTATTTATTTTAATCAGTGCTAATTCCATCGCATTAACTTGAGATTTTAAACATTTTGTGACAGTCCTAACAAGGCGCGATATTAAAGCCATTGCATTAAAAAGTTTAAAAAAATTTAAGCGTTTAATAATAAAGAAACACAAAAGGGAAGAAATTATTTAAAACGCTTGTAGATTCATTAGGCTATTTAAAAGCAGGAAAGAGGAAAAATGCGCAATGCCGTCACCGGGAATCGAACCACGGACCTCTCGAATACGTGTTCCAGCGTGCTCACCACTACACCACGAAGGCATGAAGAAGAAAAAATTTAAAAGGGGGGAGAAATACCTTATATTCTCCCCCTGTCAAAGGCGATTGGGGATTAGGGAACCCAATAGCCAAATCCCGGTGGTGGAGAATTATTATCCACCACCTTTTAGTTCGGGCGCCACTTGTAGAATTATTATGTTATTTAGAAGCAAGAAAGATGAAAAATGTGCAGTGCCCTCGCCGGGACTTGATTACGCGTCGAGCGTGCTGACTACTACACCGCGAAAGCATGCGAAGAAGCAGGAGAAATACCTTATACGCTTTCTGAATTTTAATGAGCAGAAAATATTGTTAGATAAAAGAACTTCAAAATAAAGGTAAAAAAGATAAAAGCAATTTACTCTGTTTAATCTTTAAAAAAAATATTTTCTAATTTATGGAAAGTAGTTAGATATCTTCATAAGTTCATTAAATTGATCATAGGTTTCTGAATGCATGAAAAAAAAATTCTGGATTTATTCTTACACGAAAAAAAAAAAGCTTATTTTATGCAGTAAATGACAGCACGTGGAACTACGCTATGAACAATAAGGTATAATCAAAAGGTACTTAAATGTTAATTTTTTTATTTTACTATAAAATAGGGTTAATTTTTAAACATAGCTCATTTTGTAAAGACTTTGTGCCCTAGGAGGAGAGAAGATATGAAAAATCCAAAAGCTTCCTCCCCGAGAATTGAATCATTTATCTTCCAACCGCTAGCTAGATATGCTACCGCTACTCCACAAAGCATACGAAAAGAAAACAATAATTTATTACAATTTGATCGCAATTTTGCATGAATTTAAAGATTATTTTTTTTTCTACTTTACTATACTTTGTACATTTAAATTAAAATTTTTGTTCTTTTATTGTATTTTGCACATTCGGTGCGAAATATTTAAAATAGATTGCGCAGCTAAATAAAACCATAATCACTGCTAGAACTCATGGTTCAAGTTTTAAGAAATTAATCAAATAATATAAGGTTTATGAAACTGTGGCAATCTTGCTCATGAAAGACTCTTATAAGGATTATCCAGAATATAAAGTTTAATACTACCTTCGTTAAAAAAATTCAATAAGAAAAGCGTTTCTGTCACTTAATTATTGAAACAAAGAGAAGATCATCATATTTACTGGCGGATGTTCTCCTTGGAGGGCTTTCTAAGGGGAAATGGCTCGTATTTACATTACACTCAGGCAAAACCACGAAAACCAACCATGTAGCAGTTCGGCTGGGATCCTATCTGGTTCAAACTTTCAGCATTCAGACGTCTTAACCACTCGGTCACTGAGAGAGTCCCTCTTAACGTCACAGAAATGTGAATATCAAAGCAGAAGTTACTAGCTCGCATTTGTAAGCCTGAGAAATTTCAGAAATTTAATTTGAAGAAACACAACTTTTACATGTCACCTGGAATCAATGCATGTATTTTTCCTCCCATCTGTTAGAGTAAAAGTTGTTTAAATTTTACAGTTTTGATTTTTTTTCAGTTTTACATACTATGGGAAAAGATTTCTTATAAACGATTTTAGCAGGATAAGGAAAAAGTTATTAGTCAAGACTTTCATTGTAAAAGGCTCATATTAAAAACATAAGCTCGGTACGCAATCCAATCCCAATTAACCGGACACAATTAACCAGACCCTCGCCTCCTCCCCAAACAAAAATATCAGGTTTACTTATTGCGGTACGGTGGAAAAATTACTACCAGAAACCATCAGTGAAAACCAAAACTATTTATGGAATATAGAAAAAGGATAGTAAACTAACGAAAAGAAAAACGGACCTAGGATAACAGTACTGATAGTATATGCTATTGTAGAGCTGTTTTTATCAGTAACTGAGTGATCAGATCATGTATAATTAAATCACGTAGATACAAAAACATTGTTAACACATCCATTAAAAGTGAATTGCTCAATTCTGAACATGCATCAACTGTACATCCATTGATCTATTCCACAGTGACTGCTACTGAAACACTAGAATAATGTAAAAAAATAAACAGCAAATGCGCCATGCAGCGAGGAAGAAATACAAGTTTAGAGGAAGAAATACCGAGAGAAGAAAAGAGATCACGCTCTTGCTCTCTCGAGAGAAGGAATTTTGAATACCTATTTGATTTGCTTAATAAAATGAATTCATTCTCCATATGAAACTGCTTATAAATATAAGTAAATCGTTAATAATATTTTATACTCTTCATATATACTCTTCATTTTAATATCAGTTCGTTGTTTCAAGAGTTTTCTTAGCCAGCGAGTTTGAGACATGAAGACTGTTTTTTACGATATAAAGTTCTTGGGACTGGCCTCCCCCAGGGAACTGTTACCCTGTCTTCTGTTTAACATATACATAAATAGTCTCATAACTGAAACTGAAAAAAACCGGTGTTAAATGTTTACTGTATGCTGATGATATGGTGTTCTGTACTGAGACTTCCAAACGTCACGCAGAGCTGATTCTAAACCAGGACCTAAAGACTTTATAAACTGTTGCTATACTCATAATATGGAAGTTAATTTAGAGAAGACAATGTATCAAACATTTTCATCTACTCTCCAGACTTTGCAATTAGACCTGTTAGAATTCACTGGTACAGGAAACCAACAACTTTCAATATTTGGATGTCGTTTTCTACCATAAATTGACTTGGAAAGAGCATGTTGAAATGATTTTAGAACGTGTTATTAAAAAGCTAACCTTAATGAAAAGAACTACTGCATCTAAATGGAGTCATTCTTGAACCACTGATATACAATTCCTATATTCTTCCTCTTATTACTTACCGTGGCGAGTCCCTCGTGGAAGTGTCTAACTAAGTGATCGACACACTCGAAAGATTTCAAAAGCAAGGTTTTCGACTTTTCACCGGCAAAAATCACCCCAGTTGATGCACGTTTACTAGTTACACACCATATTTTTCTATAAATCTATTTTAGAAGAAACAGCACTAATCCTATGTCAAGAACTTTTAAGAGAACCAAACAGCTTCTTCCTGTGAAACTATTGACTTTTATCGGAAAGAAACCTTAAAACTCAGAATAGGTTTCTTCAGGCAGTCTTTTGCGTCAGAGATCATCTAGGCTTTAGATTAGAAGCTGAAAATTTTGTGAAACCGCAATGTCCAAGTGATAAAGGAGAATATGTAGTCAAAATTAATTTGTTTCATTAAATCCTCAAAACAGAAACAAGTAGCAACATTTTAAAATACACGTGTTTGGAAACTGTTGATATTTTATATAGCGCAATGGCTACATGTGCTTGCAGATGGCTCTATGTTGGCTGAGAGTATTAATGCAGGCGTTGGCGTCTTTTGCAAGTTTTTCTCATTTTAGAGTCCCGTTGAAAGGAGCAGGACTCCTTTTGATGCTGAGAATACGGCCATTCTGGCATGGCCATACAGGTTACCACCATACTGGGACTGCTTTTGATGCTGAGATTATAAGGTATTTTTCCCGCCTTTTTCGCATACCTTTGTGGTGTAGTGTTGAGCACACTGGAACGCGTATTCGAAAGGTCCGTGGTTCGAGTCCCGGCGAGGGCATTGCTCATTTTTCAGCTCTACTGCTTTGAAATAACCTAATGATTCTACCAGATTAAGGGCTGAGATTATGGATTTACCCAACTCCAGTGTCACCTTGAACATTTTTCAAAAGTTTCAAAGTTCTCTGATTCTAAAGCTGCTTTTCCAGCCATTTCTTCTTTTGAATTACCAATATCTGATGATGTGTTACAATGTCAGCAATTACTGAACAACGTTGCTCAGGATGGCAACTTTGCTCAGTTATCATGCAATGGATAGCATTACACTGCGGCTTTGATGGAAAGGAAAAAGTAGAATTGTTAGTAAACAAAGGGGCTAAAATTCTTCAAATAACTGATAACCATATCCCTTTTTTCACTGCCAAAACAGTAATAAAAATTGTTACAAAGAAGCTTTTTGGAAACACATTACTGAAAGAAACAGTCATAAGGCGTGGATTAACAGTAATTTTGACATTTCTTTATGGACGAAAAAGAAATCTGTTGCTATCTTTCTTCTTGTTACTGGCCATGGTTGTCTTTTTAAACATCTGCATCGAATGAACATTGTCCCAAGCCCAGTTTGTAAATTAAGCAACCTTCATAAGGAAATAGATGCATTACATTTGAGTCATTGCCGTGTACTTAATGCTGATTACTCTGGGAGAGATATTGGGAGCCGAACCACAAAGCAGATTTATAGTTATGCTGTGGATTTTTTTAGTTAGGTTGTTCTCTTTCGTATTTGCTTGTTCTGTTCACAGTTGGCGACGAAAGTTACATGACGAAAGTCAAAAGGTTACATGTAGAATTTAATGAAACTGACCCACGGTATACAACACTTAGTAAGGTATAAAATAACATGAAAAGAAATTATCAGGCAATTATGGTGTTATAGAAATTAGCATATATATAAAATGGGCAAATCGGATGTGTTAGTTTGGTATAGGAAAATTATCTGCAATATAGAGTATGATCTCCCCTAGAAGCAACACAACACGCTCAGCGATGTGCGATGATGTAAATTATGCAGTCTATCAGCTCCGTAGAAAGTGAGAGCCAATGCTCATACAAAGCAGTTGCAAGAGTAGCAAGGATCTGAAGAGGAGGATTGACAGCAGCTCTACGTCTTCCTAAAGCATCCCAAACATGCTCGATAAGATTCAGATCCGGTGATCGAGCTAGCCACTTCAGGCGCTGAATTGTTCGCTGCTGAAGATAATAATCTACGATGCGAGACCTGTGCAGTCTAGCGTTGTCGTCCTGTAGAAAGAAATTATTACTTATTATTATTACTCCAGGCTCTTATGCTGGGGCAATATGCCCCAATAAGGGCACATAAGCATCAAGGATGTCATCTCTATAGGCCTGAGCATTCATGGTTCCATGTGGAAAGACATGGAGATCTGTGCTTTCACTCAAAGCGATACCACTCCAAACACAGACACTGTTTCTTCCATATGCATCTCTTCCACGGATGTTTGATGGATTGTAACGGGTTGCAGGTTCTTTCCAAATCAAATAACGCCTACTATCTCTTTGGAGGCTAAATCTGGACTCATCCGTAAAGATAACATCCCTCCATTAATCAGCTGTCCAGTGGACATGCTGACGTGTCTACTTCAAACGTTCTCTTCAATGACGTGATGAGAGTGGCATGCAAATGGCTGGTTCCCTCGCGTACAGACATCGAACGTGAAGCCTTCTACGCACAGTTGACGTTGACATCAACCATCCAGTCGCTGCACCAAGAGAGGATCTGAATTAAGTCGGAGCTGAGGTTCTATTCCTTTGTGTGGATAACAACAAATATCGGTGATCAGCGCTCGTCGTAGTGGTTGGCGGTCCTTGGCTGAACCTCTTCAATGCCGAATCCGTGGTTAGAAATTTCTGCTAAAGTCTATGAACCACAAAAGGACTTACATTTAGCCATCTGGCCACTTCAATCTGACTTTGTCTTGCCTCTGGTCTCCCAGGAGTTCTCTTTCGTAGTTTTTCGAGCAATTGGTACTGGAGGTCATTGTTACGAATTAGCTACCTCAGATTTCTTATCTCAGCATCACAGCGAAATTTACAGGCTTTTCCTGAAGCATGCAGTTTTATGTTAATCTCAGACGGCGTATTTCGATTGCAGCACCACTAATTAGTACACTGCATTTTCATGAAGCAATTCTTATTTGACAACGTATTCAAATTTTATACAGATTGACTTATTTTTGAAAGAGCTATCGCTGCTTTATGTGATTTTTCTTTAATTACTGGAAACCAGTGTAATATTACCTCACGACTAATTTTAAATTTGCGTAATTTATATCTTTTAAAAACAATCACAGAGCTAATAACATTATAGTTTAAGCTCCAAACCAATGGTTTCAAACCAAAAATAATTCCTCTGTAATATTTAAGGGTCGCCCTATGAATACGTCTTATCAGAGTTATCACATCTAAAGACGCTGGAGGCTCGAAGATAGTTTACCGAGGAACCAGCTTTTCCTACATTGGAGGTTTCCAAGCTGAAACATGTTTCCCTGGAACCGATGTCCCGGCTAGCTACTCGGCATTTTACAAACGAGAGGAAAATGTTTCATTTAATGCTTTTCGCGTAAGTCAGCCAATCTCATATCCCAAAAATGAAAAATCGCGGAAATGTTTCTTTGTTGAACTGTTGAGGGTAAGATAGTAGATACGATACTATTTAAAAGACCAGATGACAAGAAAAATTTAGTACCAGTACTGAAGAACTCTCATGAACACAGTCATCCAGGGCCTGAGCGCCATCTTTAACAAAATTTCTTGCTATCATTGTTTTATTCTGTCCATGAACAGTCGAGTGGATGAGACTACTGAATAGCAGTGGCTGAATGGGTAAGACTAATAGTTCGACATGATTTTAATTTTCGGGGAAAGAGATGAAGGCGCGGGATTTTCTTAGCTTTTCCCATGTGCAACATAAATGTGAGCCATTTCTCACTCGAAAGCTTTCTAGGAAGGCATACCTTTATTAGGCAGGTTGTAGAGCCATTAAGTTTGTTAAAGCAAGAAACATGAAAAATGTTCAATGCCATCATACTTGAACTTCGGACTTCCACAGTATGTGCTTTCAATTACGCCACGAAGGCACGCGGTAAGGATGAAGGAAATCTCTTATATTCTCCTCCACTTAAAGAGCGACTAGGGAGACGAAAACCCATCGCCAAATGCTTGTGGTTACAAATTATCTTACACCAGATTTTAGTTCGGGCGACCCTGTAGAGTCTAAAATTTTTCGAAACCAGAAAACCATATATAAACTTCTATACTTTTAGGAATACCGATTGCAGTTAAAAAACCGAGTTGCACAACTAGATGTTATAGCAGTCCCATATTCAAAATTTCAATGTTCTGCGGCTAATCTTTTCTGAGTTATGCGAGATATATACATAGGTACGTACATATTGTTACGAATTTCACATTTATTTGGCTATTTATTTAGAAATGTAATTATAATTCCTTTTTATTTCCCCGTGCAACGCAGACGATTTTTTGAAGAGAAAGCTACGTCGAAAAAAAAATAGCAATAAAAATAAAAGAGCGCGCGCATTTAATGATTAATAAATAAATATCTCGTAATTACTGTTGCCGTCCAGAAA